>CM053026.1:763581028-764016028 GCA_028564925.1 Lithobates sylvaticus | reverse complement strand
GGACCCCTGATGTGATAGAGAGACCTCTGATATGATGGGGAGCTTCTGATTTGACGGGGAGACCTCTGGTGTGACGGGGGGGAACTTTTGGTGTGACGGGGGGGCATCTGGTGTGATGGGGGGGGGGACCTCTGGTGTGACGGGGGGGGACCTCTGGTGTGACGGGGGGGGATCACTGGTGTGATGGGGGGGGGACCTCTGGTGTGACGGGGGGGGACCTCTGGTGTGACGGGGGGGGGCCTCTGGCGTGATGGAAGGACCTCTGGTGTGACGGGAGGGACCTCTGGTGTGACGGGGGGGAACTTTTGGTGTGACGGGGGGGAACTTTTGGTGTGGGGGGGGGGGACGGGGGGGGGGGGCATCTTGTGTGACGGGGGGGCATCTGGTGTGATGGGGGGGACCTCTGGTGTGATAGGGGGGGGGGGACCGGGGGGGGGGGGGGGGGGGGGGACCGGGGGGGGGGGGGGGGGGGGGGGGGGGGGACGGGGGGGGGGGGGGGGGGACCGGGGGACGGGGGGCGGGGGGGGGGGGAGGGGGGGGGGGAGGGGGACGGGGGGGACCCGGGGGTGGGGATCGGGGGGGGGAGCTGGGGGGTGTGATGGGGGGGGGGGGGACCTCTGGTGTGATGGGGGGGGGGGGGACCTCTGGTGTGACGGAAGGACCTCTGGTGTGATGGAAGGACCTCTGGTGTGATGGAAGGACCTCTGGTGTGACGGGGGGAACCTCTGGTGAGACGGGGGGGACTTCTGGTGTGACGAGGGGAGACCTCTGGTGTGACGGGGGGAGACCTCTGGTGTGACGGGGGAACACCTCTGGTGTGACGGGGGGGGACCACCTCTGGTGTGACGGGGGGGGACCACCTCTGGTGTGACGGGGGGGGACCTCAGATGTGATGGAAGGACCTCAGATGTGATGGGGAGACCTCTGGTGTGATGGGGGACCTCTGGTGTGACGGGGGGGGACCTCTGGTGTGACGGGGGGGGACCTCTGGTGTGACGGGGGGGGACCTCTGGTGTGACGGGGGGGACCTCTGGTGTGACGGGGGGGACCTCTGGTGTGACGGGGGGGACCTCTGGTGTGATGGGGGGGACATCTGGTGTGACGGGGGGACCTCTGGTGTGACGGGGGGACCTCTGGTGTGACGGGGGGACCTCTGGTGTGATGGGGGGGGGGACCTCTGGTGTGATGGAAGGACCTCTGGTGTGACGGGGGGGACCTCTGGTGTGATGAAGGACCTCTGGTGTGACGGGGGAGACCTCTGGTGTGACGGGGGGGACCTCTGGTGTGACGGGGGGGGGAGACCTCTGGTGTGACGGGGGGGGGGGGGGGTGGGGGGGGGGGGGGGGGGGGGGGGGGGGGTGGGGGGGGGGGGGACCTCTGGTGGGGGGGGGGCGGAGGGGGGGGGGGGGGGGGGGGGGGGGGGGGGGGGGGGGGGGGGGGGGGGGGGGGGGGGGGGGGGGGGAGGGGGGGGGGGGGGGGGGGGGGGGGGGGGGGGGGGGGGGGGGGGGGGGAGGGGGGGGGGGGGGGGGGGGACGGGGGGGGGGGGGGGGGGGGGGGGGGGGGGGGGGGGGGGGGGGGGGGGGGTGGGGGGGGGGGACCTCTGGTGTGACGGGGGGGGGTCTCTGGTGTGACGGGGGGGGGGACCTCTGGTGTGACGGTGGGGACCTCTGGTGTGACGGTGGGGACCTCTGGTGTGATGGAAGGACCTCTGGTGTGACGGGGGAGACCTCTGGTGTGACGGGGGGGGACCTCTGTATTGACGGGGGGGACCTCTGTATTGACGGGGGGGACCTCTGTATTGACGGGGGGGACCTCTGGTGTGACGGGGGGACCTCTGGTGTGACGGGGGGGACCTCTGGTGTGACGGGGGGGACCTCTGGTGTGACGGGGGGACCTCTGGTGTGGTGGGGAGACCTCTGGTGTCACGGGGGGGACCTCTGTATTGACGGGGGGGACCTCTGGTGTGATGGGGGGGACCTCTGTATTGACGGGGGGGAACCTCTGGTGTGATGGGGGGGGGCCTCTGGTGTGATGGAAGGACCTCTGGTGTGACGGGGGGGACCTCTGGTGTGATGGGGGGGTCCTCTGGTGTGACGGGGGGGACCACCTCTGGTGTGACGGGGGGGACCACCTCTGGTGTGACGGGGGGGACCACCTCTGGTGTGATGGAAGGACCTCAGATGTGATGGGGAGACCTCTGGTGTGACGGGGGGAACCACTGGTGTGATGGGGGAGACCTCTGTATTGACGGGGGGAACCACTGGTGTGACGGGGGGACAAGAAGGAATGGATGGCTGTACACCGAAGTAGTAGAAAGTCTCTTTATTGTAAAATCCATAAACATGAATGACACCACAGGACGATAAGGCAGGTACAGGTAGACGCGTTTCACACAGCGACGCTGTGCTTATTCATTAGTTATTATTCATTGTAGTACACAGTATCTCACAAAAGTGAGTACACCCCTCACATTTTCTGTAAATATTTTCTTCTATCTTTTCATGTGACAACACTGAAGAAATGACACTTGTCTACAATGTAAAGTAGTGAGTGTACAGCTTGTATAACAGTGTAAATTTGCTGCCCCCTCAAAATAACTCAACACACAACCATTAATGTCTAAACCGCTGGCAACAAAAGTCAGTACACCCCTAAGTGAAAATGTCCAAATTGGGCCCAATTAGCCATTTTCCCTCCCCCGGTGTCATGTGACTCGTTAGTGTTACAAGGTCTCAGGTGTGAATGGGGAGCAGGTGTGTTAAATTTGGTGTTATCGCTCTCATTCTCTCATACTGGTCACTGGAAGTTCAACATGGCACCTCATGGCAAAGAACTCTCTGAGGATCTGAAAAAAAGAATTCTTGCTCTACATAAAGATGGCCTAGGCTATAAGAAGATTGCCAAGACCCTGAAACTGAGCTGCAGCACGGTGGCCAAGACCATACAGCGGTATAACAGGACAGGTTCCTCTCAGAACAGGCCTCGCCATGGTTGACCAAAGAAGTTGAGATCACGTGCTCAGCGTCATATCCAGAGGTTGTCTTTGGGAAATAGACGTATGAGTGCTGCCAGCATTGCTGCAGAGGTTGTAGGGGTGGGGGGTCAGCCTGTCAGTGCTCAGACCATACGCCGCACACTGCATCAAATTGCTCTGCATGGCTGTCATTCCAGAAGGATGATAACGATAAATGTGAGGGGTGTACTTACTTTTGTAAGATACTGTACATCCATCCCAGTATACATAGCAGTATATATTCACCCCAGTATAAATCCTAGTATATATTCATCTCAATGTAAATTGTAATATACATTTATCCTGGTATACATCCTACTATACTGTATATGTATCCCAGTTTACAGCACATCCCAGTATACATGCCAGTACATATCCAGTATACATCCCAGTACATATCCAGTATACATGCCAGTACATATCCAGTACATATCCAGTATACGTCCCAGTACATATCCAGTATACGTCCCAGTACATATCCAGTATACATCCCAGTACATATCCAGTATATGTCCCAGTACATATCCAGTATATGTCCCAGTACACATCCAGTATACATCCCAGTACATATCCAGTATACATGCCAGTACATATCCAGTATACATCCCAGTACATATCCAGTATACATCCAAGTACACATCCAGTATACGTCCCAGTATACATCCCAGTACATATCCAGTATACGTCCCAGTACATATCCAGTATACGTCCCAGTACATATCCAGTATACATCCCAGTATACATCCCAGTACATATCCAGTATACATCCCAGTACATATCCAGTGTACGTCCCAGTACATATCCAGTATACATCCCAGTATACATCCCAGTACATATCCAGTATACATCCCAGTACATATCCAGTGTACGTCCCAGTACATATCCAGTGTACGTCCCAGTACACATCCAGTATACGTCCCAGTATACATCCCAGTACATATCCAGTATACGTCCCAGTACATATCCAGTATACGTCCCAGTACATATCCAGTATACATCCCAGTATACATCCCAGTACATATCCAGTATACATCCCAGTACATATCCAGTGTACGTCCCAGTACATATCCAGTGTACGTCCCAGTACATATCCAGTGTACGTCCCAGTACATATCCAGTATACATCCCAGTACATATCCAGTATACATCCAGTATACATCCCAGTACATATCCAGTATACGTCCCAGTACATATCCAGTATACGTCCCAGTACATATCCAGTATACGTCCCAGTACATATCCAGTATACATCCCAGTACATATCCAGTATACATCCCAGTACATATCCAGTATACGTCCCAGTACATATCCAGTATACATCCCAGTACATATCCAGTATACGTCCCAGTACATATCCAGTATACGTCCCAGTACATATCCAGTATACATCCCAGTACATATCCAGTATACGTCCCAGTACATATCCAGTATACATGCCAGTACATATCCAGTATACATGCCAGTACATATCCAGTATGCATCCCAGTACATATCCAGTATACGTCCCAGTACATATCCAGTATACGTCCCAGTACATATCCAGTATACATCCCAGTACATATCCAGTATACATCCCAGTACATATCCAGTATACATCCCAGTACATATCCAGTATGCATCCCAGTACATATCCAGTATACGTCCCAGTACATATCCAGTATACATCCCAGTATACATCCCAGTACATATCCAGTATACGTCCCAGTACATATCCAGTATACATCCCAGTACATATCCAGTATACATCCCAGTACACATCCAGTATACATGCCAGTACATATCCAGTATACGTCCCAGTACATATCCAGTATACATCCCAGTACATATCCAGTATACATCCCAGTACATATCCAGTATACATCCAAGTATACATCCCAGTACACATCCAGTATACGTCCCAGTACATATCCAGTATACATCCCAGTACATATCCAGTATACATCCCAGTACATATCCAGTATACATCCCAGTACAATAATACCTCCAGAGCTTAATAAATGAGGGGAAGCTCTGCTGATTTCCATCATCCAATCACGTGTAAGCAAAATGCAATTTTTCTTTTTATTTTCCATGCATGTGATTGGGTGTTCTTTGTAACGTGAACCATCACCTCACTTACCAAACTCTGGAGCAACCGCACTTTGCAGAGTGCACAATCTATTTGCATTTAGTATACCAACCCCTCGATGTGCATTTTACAATGTGTGCAAAAAAGTGTGTTGTGTGTGTTGTGTGTTATGACGGTCCATTCCATATGAACATCGCACCTCAACATGTCTGACCCCACACGGGGTGTATTATTGTAACACAAGGCGGTGTCATCTCCCACCATGCATGATGATGGTGGTCTGGGGTGCGGGTTGTACGGGGGGCGGATTGTATGGGTGGGGTGTGGGTTGTACGGGGGACGGATTGTATGGGGGGGGTGTGGGTTGTACGGGGGACGGATTGTATGGGGGGGTGTGGGTTGTATGGGGGGCAGGTTGTATGGGGGGCGGGTTGGTTGTACGGGGGACGGGTTGTATGGGGGGGGCGGGTTGTACGGGGGGTCGTTGTACAGGGGGTGGGTTGTACGGGGGACGGGTTGTATGGGTGGTGGGTTGGGTTTGTGGTTGGGTTGGTTGTACGGGGGACGCATTGTTAAGGGGGGTGCAGGTTGTACAGGGGGCAGGTTGTACAGGGGTTGGGTTGTACAGGGGGTGGTTGTATGGGGGTTGGGTTGCACGGGGGACGGGTTGCATGGGGGGGGGGGGCAGGTTGTATGGGTGGTGGGTTGGTTGTACGGGGAACGCTTTGTTAAGGGGGGAGCAGGTTGTACAGGGGGTGGGTTGTACGGGGGACAGGTTGTACAGGGGGTGGGTTGGTTGTACGGGGAACGCTTTGTTAAGGGGGGAGCAGGTTGTACGGGGGGTGGGTTGTACGGGGGACGGGTTGTACCCCCACTAATATAACACCCCAATACATGGGGGGGGCAGGTTGTACAGGGGGTCGGTTGTATGGGGGGTGGGTTGTACGGGGGGCGGGTTGTATGGGTGGTGGGTTGGTTGTACGGGGGACGCATTGTTAAGGGGGGTGCAGGTTGTACAGGGGGCAGGTTGTACAGGGGTTGGGTTGTACAGAGGGTCGGTTGTACAGGGGTCGGTTGCACGGGGGACGGGTTGCATGGGGGGGGGGCAGGTTGTATGGGTGGTGGGTTGGTTGTACGGGGAACGCTTTGTTAAGGGGGGGAGCAGGTTGTACAGGGGGTGGGTTGTACGGGGGACAGGTTGTACAGGGGGTGGGTTGTACGGGGGACAGGTTGTACAGGGGGTGGGTTGTACAGGGACAGGTTGTACCCCCACTAATATAACACCCCAATACATGGGGGGGGGGGCAGGTTGTACAGGGGGTGGGTTGTACGGGGGACGGGTTGTATGGGGGGTGGGTTGTATGGGGGGTGGGTTGTACGGGGGACGGGTTGTACAGGGGGTGGGTTGTACGGGGGGTGGGTTGTATGGGGGACGGGTTGTACAGGGGGTGGGTTGTACGGGGGGTGGGTTTGTACGGGGGGTGGGTTGTACGGGGGATGGGTTGTATGGGGGGGGGTGGGTTGTATGGGGGACGGGTTGCATGCGGGGGGGCAGGTTGTATGGGTGGTGGGTTGGTTGTACGGGGATGCTTTGTTAAGGGGGGTGCAGGTTGTACGGGGGGCGGGTTGTACCCCCACTAATATAACACCCCAATACATGGGGGGGGGGCAGCGTCTGAGTTCTGCGCATTGAAATCAATAGACACAGCCAGGGGGTGAGCATTTCCAGGAGGAGCCCCCCTATTCCTCCTATGTGGGGGGAGTGATGACAGGGACTGAACCCCCCACCACCGGGACACCCCCACACCGACAGTACAAACAGCCTGACACCACCCCCCGGACATGTCATCACCCCGATCCCCCCCCGGTACCTGCACTAGCTCCGCTGTCCCCCGTGCTGAGCGGAAGTTGATGTCTGGTTGCCAGGATACGGGCAGACGCTCACAGTTACACGTGCACACGCACAGGAGAGTTCATGTGGCTGGGAGCGGTTGTCATGGTGACAGGACGGAGGGGGGGCGGAGCCAGCGTGTGTGTGTGTTGTCTATGCGGGAGCCAAGGAGAGCACGTGACTTCCTACTGACATCTATACATAATATAATAATAGTGTGTACGTCATCATCTATATGCA
This sequence comes from Lithobates sylvaticus, assembly GCA_028564925.1. NCBI lineage: Eukaryota > Metazoa > Chordata > Amphibia > Anura > Ranidae > Lithobates > Lithobates sylvaticus. Next base: position 764,008,816 of record CM053026.1, on the reverse strand, counting down.
TCCCAGTATACATCATTAGTATATATCCATCCACGTATACATTCCAGTATACATACATCCATGGGCGTCCGCAGAACTTTTTTCAGGGGGGGGGGGGGCATAATTTTAGGGTGACCCATGCACCGCCCTTTTTCGACAATTTCATTATCACATTATTATGGTCAGAGTCTGCAGACGTATTACAGTCCCTAGGATAAGTAATGGATAATGGCCAACAGGCCCTCTTACCAGACCCAGCGAAACTACAGCAGTCATCCCTCCGGCTGGACGATCGCTCACTCTGGGTTCTCCGGGGGCGACACTGGTCAGTAGTGTAGCATGTCTGTACCCTGGTAGTGGCTCAATCTTTCTCTCTCTGGTGGCGCTGGGCAGCGTGGCTCTCTCTCTGGTGGCACTGGTCAGCGTGGCTGTCTCTCAGGTGACACTGGGCAGCGTGACTCTCTCTGGTGGCACTGGGCAGCGTGACTCTCTCTGGTGGCACTGGGCAGCGTGGCTCTCTCTGGTGGCACTGGGCAGCATGGCTCTCTCTCTGGTGGCACTGGGCAGCGTGGCTCTCTCTCTGGTGGCACTGGGCAGCGTGGCTCTCTCTCTCTGGTGGCGCTGGGCAGCGTGGCTCTCTCTCTGGTGGCGCTGGGCAGCGTGGCTCTCTCTGGTGGCACTGGGCAGCGTGACTCTGTCTGGTGGCACTGGGCAGCGTGGCTCTCTCTGGTGGCACTGGGCAGCGTGGCTCTCTCTGGGGGCGCTGGGCAGAGTGTGTCTCTCTCTGGTGGCACTGGGCAGCGTGGCTCTCTCTCTGGTGGCGCTGGGCAGTGTGGCTCTCTCTCTGGTGGCACTGGGCAGAATGGCTCTCTCTCTGGTGGCACTGGGCAGCATGGCTCTCTCTCTGGTGGCGCTGGGCAGAGTGGCTCTCTCTCTGGTGGCACTGGGCAGCGTGGCTCCCTCTCTGGTGGCGCTGGGCAGTGTGGCTCTCTCTCTGGTGGCACTGGGCAGAGTGGCTCTCTCTCTGGTGGCACTGGGCAGCGTGGCTCTCTCTGGTGGCGCTGGGCAGAGTGTCTCTCTCTCTGGTGGCACTGGGCAGCATGGCTCTCTCTCTGGTGGCACTGGGCACCATGGCTCTCTCTCTGGTGGCACTGGGCAGAGTGTCTCTCTCTCTGGTGGCACTGGGCAGCGTGGCTCTCTCTCTGGTGGCGCTGGGCAGTGTGGCTCTCTCTCTGGTGGCACTGGGCAGAGTGGCTCTCTCTCTGGTGGCACTGGGCAGCGTGGCTCTCTCTCTGGCTTCCGCCCAGCACACTACTCGTTCTTTGTCCTGTAGCACTCTCTCCCTCAGCTTTTTTCCAGGCTGCAGTCTCTCGATCTCTCTCTTGATCGAGCTGTAGCCTCCTCCCTGTGGAAAATGTGTCCGCCAATCTTTGGGACTACATGTCCCATGATGCTCTCCTCTCCTAGTCTCCTTTGATTGGCCCTCAGTTATGGCCAATAGGGAAAAAACAGAGCGGGCAGGAAGCTGGGCAGGGAACCTGGTGAGAGTCGCCGTCTCTTCTCCCTGACAGGAGAAAGGGGGGGCGAGCAGGAGAACCCTCTGTTAGCCTGCAGCTCGCTTTTCTCCTGACACAGCGCTGCCGAGTTCTCGGCTGGACTGAGCAGGGAAAACAGCCCATAGTCACACTACAGTAATGGGGGGGGCTTGACAGCACCTTGATGGTGTCACCCCATTGGCAGGTGGCACCCGGGTGCGGGCTGACTGCCCCCTGATATCAACAGAACTGTACTGAATTTAAGATCCGATCCCTGATTCCAGGGTGGGGGGCACATGAACCCCCTTGCCCCTACCTGCGGACACCCATGCATACATCCCAGTATACACCCATCCCAGTATACATACATCCCAGGTGTATATATACACCACAGCACTGACTGTATGTAATGGTTAGGGGTGCTGGGGGTGTGCTGCAGGGTCTATTGATGCTGGCTGCTGAGGGAATCTATTCTACCTGGAGGGGACCTATTGTTGCTGGGGGTGGGTCTTAAATCGCTGAGGGGTAAGTTATGGCTGGGAGAGATCTACTGTTGAGGGAGGGGACTATTGTTGCTGGCTGCTGGAGAGTCAATTGATGCTGGCTTTGAGGAGATCTGTTGCTGCTGCCGGGGGATTTTGTTTAGGGTGGCCCATTGTTAATGGGGGGGGGGGTCTATTGTTGCTAGAGGGGGGCTTTAGTATTACTGGCTACAGGGGATCTATTTTACTCCTTTACTTGTTATTAACAAATTCCATACAAATTACTTATCACCACAAAATTATAATTGGTTCTGTATTCTCTAAAAGGGCAGTAATGGGAGGTAGGTAGAGGGTACTCGGAGGCGGGTAGAGGTGGAGAAAAGGGGTGACTCAGAAAGGGGGAGTTCCTGCACCTATTCTCTGAGGAAAAAAAGCCCTGTATACATCCCAGTATACACCTATCCCAGTACAGTGGTGTGAAAAAGTGTTTGCCCCCTTCCTCATTTCCTGTTCCTTTGCATGTTTGTCACACTTAAGTGTTTCGGAACATCAAACCAATTTAAACAATAGTCAAGGACAACACAAGTAAACACAAAATGCAATTTGTAAATGAAGGTGTTTATTATTAAAGGTGAAAAAAAATCCAAACCATCATGGCCCTGTGTGAAAAAGTGATTGCCCCCTAAACCTAATAACTGGTTGGGCCACCCTTAGCAGCAACAACTGCAACCAAGCGTTTGCGATAACGTGCAATGAGGCTTTTACAGCGTCCTGGAGGAATTTTGGCCCACTCATCTTTGCAGAATTGTCCTAATTCAGTTACATTAGAGGGTTTTCGAGCATGAACGGCCTTTTTAAGGTCATACCACAACATCTCAATAGGATTCAGGTCAAGACTTTGGCTAGGCCACTCCAAAGTCTTCATTTTGTTTTTCTTCAGCCATTCGGTGGTGGACTTGCTGGTGTGTTTAGGATCATTGTCCTGCTGCAGAACCCAAGTTCGTTTCAGCTTGAGTACACGAACAGATGGTCGGACATTCTCCTTCAGGATCTCTTGATAGACAGCAGAATTCATAGTTCCTTTTATCACGGCAAGTCTTCCAGGTCCTGAAGCAGCAAAACAGCCCCAGACCATCACACTACCACCACCATATTTTACTGTTGGTATAATGTTCTTTTTCTGAAATGCAGTGTTCCTTCTACGCCAGATATACTTGGACACACACCTTCCAAAGAGTTCCACTTTTGTCTCATCGGTCCACAGAATGTTGTCCCAAAAGTCTTGGGGATCATCAAGATGTGTTGTGGAGAAATTGAGACGAGCTTTGATGTTCTTTTTGCTCAGCAGTGGTTTTCTCCTTGGAACTCTGCCATGCAGGCCATTTTTGCCCAGTCTTTTCCTGATGGTGGAGGCATGAACGCTGACCTTAACTGAGGCAAGTGAGGCCTGCAGTTCCTTGGACGTTGTTGTGGGGTCTTTTGTGACCTCTTGGATGAGTCGTCGCTGCGCTCTTGGGGTAATTTTGGGCGGCCGGCCACTCCTGGGAAGGTTCACCACTGTTCCATGTCTTCGCCATTTGTGGATAATGGCTCTCACTGTGGTTCGCTGGATTCCCAAAGCTTTGGAAATGGCTTTATAACCCTTTCCAGACTGATAGATCTCAATTACTTTCTTTCTCAATTGTTCCTGAATTTCTTTGGGTCTCGGCATGATGTGTAGCTTTTAAGGATCTTCTGGTGGACCTTACTGTGTCAAGCAGCTCCTATTTAAGTGATGCCTTGATTGTGAACAGGTGTGGCAATAATCAGGCCTGGGTGTGGCTAGAGAAATTGAACTCAGGTGTGGACAAAAATCACTTTTTCACACAGGGCCATGATGGTTTGGATTTTTTTTCACCTTTAATAATAAACACCTTCATTTACAAATTGCATTTTGTGTTTACTTGTGTTGTCCTTGACTATTGTTTAAATTGGTTTGATGTTCGAAACACTTAAGTGTGACAAACATGCAAAGGAACAGGAAATGAGGAAGGGGGCAAACACTTTTTCACACCACTGTATATGAGAGGGTCCTGGACAGAGCTAGAGGTCTCTCTCTTCCTTCATCCCCCCTCTCTCTGTTCCCCCCTCTCTCTTCATCCCCCTCTCTCTGTTCCCCCTCTTCTCAGCTCACCCCTCTTTCAGCATCTCTTACACCCCTCTCTCTCTGTCCCTCTTCTCTCTCTCTGTCCCTCTTCTCTCTCTCTGTCCCCCTTCTCTTTCTATGTCCCCCCTCTCTCACACCCCTCTCTCTCTGTCCCCCATCTCTCTCTCTCTCTGTCCCCCCTCTCCCTCTCTCTGTTACCTTTCTCTCTCAGCATATCTCTCACACCCCCTCTCTCTCTCGCCCCCCTCTCTCTCAGCCCCCCTCCCTCTCAGCATCTCTCTCACACCCCTCACTCTCGCTGTCCCCTCTCTCTCTCTCTCACACCCCCTCTCTCTCACACAACCCCTCTCTCTCTCTCACACAACCCCTCTCTTTCGCTCAGCCCCCCCCTCTCTCGCGAATTGCCGTGTTGGCACTTTGCAACACAAAACCAATGTATTTATTTCAGTTTGGGCACTCTGGCTCAAAAAGGTTGGCCATCACTGGTCTAGGGGTTTCCCCAGGTAGATGGTCCGAAGAACTGCAGAGACTGACACTGGATCCACTTTAGGGACTCTTATTTGCAAAAATGGTAGAGAAAACACAGTCTCTCAATAAAGGAATAGAGGGTTTAGGTAGGAAGTTCAGGTACTCTTGGAACTGCTTGAAACTAAATGTCTCTCACTATGAAATCCAGAGAATAGCCATTCGCAACTGGATTTTACAGCGATTGGATAAATCTCCTCTCACTAGATTTAGCAGCCGATAGATGGTTCGGATAGAGCAAAGTCTCTGCCACAGACTTGGTTGTAGAACTCGGTTGTAACTGAAGGATAGATGAGCTAAGAGAACCCTCATACGGTACCAGCATCTCGCAGCCGGTCCGGCGATACCGTATGAGTGTGGATTCACCTGGTGTCTTTCAACTTGGCTTCCAGGCTCTTACCGAGCAGCCAGCCTTGTGCATGGCCCTCTTCTGAAGAGTCCCTCCCTGGTCGCTTTCTCAGTTGCTGGGCCTCTCCAGAAACGAGACGGCACCGGACCACCTTAGAACCCTCCTTCCAGTTACTGCGCCTCAGGCTAGCCAGCCCCGAGACTCGGAAATGGATGGATCCGCACCCCAGGCCATGAGGGCCCTGAGGGCTGGTCAGGAGGACCAGGACCAAACAGACAGAAAGATCTTCTGGACCGAAACCCAGAATCACGTGACCTCAGTACCTTAAGTACCCTCTCCCAGAGTCCACAGCGAGATAACACCCTCACTGGTTGGCTCCGAGAGAGATTGGCACCCAATGCGTCCAACCGGACTGCGTTCTTATGCTTGCCAGAGGTGACACCGACACCTATGGCCAAGCGGAACACAGTGCAGTCCAGCCAAACTGGTACTGAGACCAGAATTTATAACAATTAACCATAAAACCCAACTATGGTTCCAGGAACATTAAATTTACAAAACACATAGCGCATGCTCTTCAGGAGCCCGGCGCTACACCAGTATATATTCACATCCTAGTATACATACATCCCAGTACACCCATTCCAGTATATAGATATACACATTCCAGTATACAGACATCCCAGTATATATACACATCCCGGTATACACTAGGGTAAATCCATTCCAGTAAACACCCATCCCAGTATATAGTCACATCCTAGTATACATACATCACAGTATACACCCATTCCAGTATATATATATACACATTCCAGTATACATACATCCCAGTATACACCCATCCCTGTATATATACACATTCCAGTATACATACATCCCAGTATACACCCATCCCTGTATAAATACACATTCCAGTATACATATATCTCAGTATACATACATCTCAGTATATATACACATTCCAGTATACACTCATTCCAGTATATATACACATTCCAGAATACTCCCATTCCAGTATATATACACATTCCAGAATACTCCCATTCCAGTATATATACACATTCCAGTATACATACATCCCAGTATAAATACATATCCCAGTATACACTACAGTAAATCAATTCTAGTATACATACATCCCAGTATACACCCATCCCAGTATATATTCACATCCTAGTATACACCCTTCCCAGTATACATGCATTCCAATATACACCCTTCCCAGTATATATCCATCCCAGTATACACTACAGTAAATACATTCCAATGTGAGACTTTTTGGGAGCCTAGCCGTGTACAGGACCCGGAAAACCAAGCACGGCCTTCAGGATTTCTAAGGGCGTAAATTTTTTGATTTCACTCCTCACTACCTATCACAGTTTTGAAGGCCATAAAATGCAAAGATGGCACAACCCCCCCCCCCAAATGACCCTCAAGAAGCTGGGGTGGGGCTGGGAAGCAGAAAGTGCATGGTCTGGAGGAGGACCGGAGGAGGGCTGGAGTCCGCTGACTGCTGAGACCAGGGGAGGCGGAAAACGAGGTGGTGCTGCGGCTGCACAGAGAGGCACAGGATCTGTAGGAGGTGTTCTGTCCTTCTCTCTGCTGCCAACTGTTGAGACAATGTGGGGGGGGGGGGGGACTGGAGACAAGGGGGGTTCCGCAGCTGCAGGAGCTTGGAATATGAGTATTTAGGTCTAGTAATGGTGAGGGAAAGTAGGGCTTAAGCCATCCAGGTAAACACAAAACAGGTATATCCAATCTCAGATCAGGGGGCAAAAGCATATCCAGAGGAAGGTCTTAAGAGGGTGAGAAAGGGCAATGTTGGGGGTGAGGGGAAAAGGTGGGGGGGGGGGGGGGGGTGTTGGCACCTACCTCCTCTTTTTTTTTTTTAACAGATCCAGGATTGGTGAAAGCAGCTTCTGTACCCCTCATGAGCCATTTAAATCCCATCGCACCCTTAAAAAAAAAAAACTATGAGTGTCTCTACAGTCAAAACGAATAAACTATCTTTTGCAATGTTCTCATGATATATACACATCGTCATTATCCTCCTTTTTTAGAAAACAAAAATTTTAAATGAAAAATTTGACTCTTCTATTTTAAAAAAAAATATTGTTTTATACTCCATATGTTAAATTGTTTACCCTGTTTCGGATTTATATTAATAAAGAATAAAAACAAAACAAAAAATAAAAATAAGAAATGATCTGGTGATCCTGCCATTCTCCTGAATATCACAGTGTTTCCTGGCCCAGGCCTTTTTTATAGAAATTTCTCTCTCTTTCATTTATCCCTTGAATACAGGATAATATTATCAGCTCACTGATTTATTTGATTTGATTTATTTTATGCATTTATTTATTATTTTATTGGTTATTTGTGTAATTATTATTTTTCTTTTTTTTTTTTAACTAAATTTATTTTGCTATTAACCACTTAAGCCCCGGACCATTTTGCTGGCCAAAGACCAGAGCACTTTTTGCGATTTGGCACTGCGTCGCTTTAAACTGGCAATTGCGCGGTCGTGCGACGTGGCTCACAAACAAAATTGACGTCCCTATTTCCCCACAAATAGAGCTTTCTTTAGGTGGTATTTGATCACCTCTGCGTTTTTTTTTTTTTTGCGCTATAAAACAAAAATAGAGCGACAATATTGAAAAAAAAACGCATTATTTTTTACTTTTTGCTATAATAAATATCCCCCAAAAATATATAAAAAAACGATTTTTCTCCTCAGTTTAGGCGATACGTATTCTTCTACATATTTTTGGTAAAAAAAAAAAAATCACAATTAGCGTTTATTGCGTAAAAGTTATAGCGTCTACAAAATAGGGGTTAGTTTTATGGCATTTTTTTTTTATAGTAATCAGCGATTTTTATTTTTTGGCGGGGGGGGGGGGCGGACACATCGGACAAGTTTTACACATTTTTGGGACCATTGGCATTTTTTACAGTGATCAGTGCTATAAAATTGCACTGATTACTGTAAAAGTGACACTGGCAGTGAAGGGGTTTAACCACGAGGGGTTAAGACCCCTTTCACACTGGGGCGTATTTCAGGCGTTTTTCAGGCGCTTTAGCGTTAAAAAAAAGCGCCTGTAAAGCACCTGAAAGAAGCCGCAACTGCAATCCCAATGTGAAAGCCCGAGTGAGTAAGCACTGATCCTAGTGCGAAACGCGTCAGTTTTGAACCCCCTTTTCTCTTTTGCTGTGGACCATTGGATGTGATGTGATTTTTGATTTTCATTAAACAAGACAGAATTTTATCTTTTTCCGGCGGCTGTCCAGAGTTCTTCTGCTGCTTCCTGCCTATTGTGTTATTAGCCAGCACCTGGGGCTCCTGAATAGGAAAAAGAGCATTCGCCCTGAAGGGCTATCCTGAGGCGCTGCGCTGGCGGGGCGTCAAAAAAAGTCCTGCAAGCAGCCTCTTTGCAGCGCTTTTGGAGCGGTGAATACACCATTCCTAAAGCGCCCCTTCCCATTGAAAATCAATGGGAAGCGCCTGAAAAACGCCTGAAATGCGCCTGCAAAGTGCTTTTAGCAGCGGCGTTTTGTGGGCGCTTTTAACCCTTTATTTGGCCACTAGCAGGGGTTAAAAGCGCCCACTAGCGCTCGTAAAAAGGCTGGTAAAGCCCCGCTATTTCAAGAGGCGCTTTGCGAGCGTTTTTCGAGGCACTGGCAGAGTGAAAGGGCTCTTAAAGCACATTGGGATTGCAGATGAGGCTTCTTTAAAGCGCTTTACAGGCACTTTATTTAACGGTAAAATACCTGAAAAACGCCTGAAAAAAGGCCCCAGTGTGAAAGGGGTCTGAGTGAGTGATTCTTAGACCCCTTTCACACTGGGGCGTTTTTTTTCAGGTGCTTTAGCATTAAAAAAGCGCCTGTAAAGCGCTTGAAAGAAGCCTCATGTGCAATCCCAATGTGAAAGCCCAAGTGCTTTAGGCTACTTTCACATTGGAGCGGTGGGGGCGCTGGCGGTAAAGCGGCGCTATATTTAGCGTCGCTTTACCGGCGTTTTAGCGGCGCATTTCGGCCGCTAGCGGGGTGGTTTTACCCCCGCGAGCGGCCGAAAAAGGGTCAATACTGCCCGCAAACCGCCGCTGTAGCGGCGTTTTGCGGGCGGGTTCGGCGCGCTCCCCCATTGTTTTCAATGGGACCGGGCGCTATAGGAGCAGTAAATATACCACTCCTATAGCGAGCCAAAGATGCGGCTTGCAGGACATTTTTGAGCGTCCTGCAAGCGCACCGCTTCAGTGTGAAAGCCCTCGGGCTTTCACACTGAAGGAACAGCAACAGCTGTTTCGGGTCGGTTTGCAGGCGCTATTCTTAGCGCAATAACGCCTGCAAACCGCCCAGTGTGAAAGCAGCCTTAAGAGCCCTTTCACACTACCAGCGCCCGAAAAACGCTTGTAAAGCGCCGCTTAAACTAGCAGCGCTTTACCAGCGTTTTTCAAGCGCTAGTGGGGCGCTTTTAACCCCTGCTAGTGGCCAAATAAAGGGTTAAAAGCGCCCACAAAGCGCTGCTGCCAAATGCGCCTTTCGGGCGTTTTGCAGGCGCTTCCCATTGATTTCAATGGGAAGGGGTGCTTTAGGAGCGCTGTATTAGGAGCTCCAAAAGCGCTGCAAAGAAGCTGCTTGCAGGACTTTTTTTGACGCCCTGCCAGCGCAGCGCCTCAGTGTGAAAGCACTCAGCCTTTCACATTGGGATTGCAGTTGCGGCTTCTTTCAGGCTCTTTACAGGCGCTTTTTTTAACGCTAAAACGCCCCAGTGTGAAAGGGATCTCGTTGTGAAAGCACTCAGGCTTTCATATTGGAATTGCAGATGAGGCTTCTTTCAAGCACTTTACAGGCACTTTTTTTAACGCTAAAGCGCCTTAAAAACGCCTAAAAAATGCCCCAGTGTAAAAGGGGTCTAACTGTTAGGGGGCGTGGCTATGCATGACACTTCACTGATCACAGGGAGCTATGATAAGTAAAAGTGTCACTAGGCAGGACGGGGAAATGCTTGTTTACATTAGCATCCCCCTGTTCTTCAGCTCCGTGAGATGATCGCAGGTATCCCCGCGGCGATCGAGGTATCCCCGCGGGACCCGCGATCCTATGCACGGAGCTCCCGGCAGGCGTCGGCGCTCACGTGACCTCACGGCGGCAAATTCAAAGGGACGTACCTGTACGCCCATTTGCCCAGCCGTGCCATTCTGCCGACATGTATGTACATGCGGCGGTCGGCAAGTGGTTAATGTATTATTATTATTTTATTTTAGTAGTTATTTTTTTAATTTATTTTATATTTTTTATTTTTCTTTACAAGGAAATAAAACGTGTCACCGAGCTATAAATCACTTTGCCAAGCTGATAGAAGAACTCAATCAATTCTGGGATATAAACCTTTCAGTGTTCTGCTGAGTATAAGAAAATAATTTGCAGTTCCGTTGCTTTTTTTGGTGGTTTACCGTGTTAATGGATGGTAACCATCAGGGGGGGGGGGGGGGGGTGTCTGTAATTTCTGTTTTAAAAATACTGAAAGTATAATGATGAGCTTAAAATGTTGGTGCAAAAAAATCCAACTTGCTTTCCCATCACAGAAAGCTAGGAGGTGTGATTGCTGTATTTTCAAACCTTGTTAGATTTTAGCTGAAAATAACTGTTATTTATTTTTTCTTTCATTTACCACTTCAGCGCTCACCTGTCCACCTTCTATATAATAATATAAATAATAATAATACATTAATAACAACATAAATTGAGTTAAAAATAAATAAATAAAAAATAATAAACAATTTAACATATGGAGCATAAAACAATATTTTTTATTATTATTATCTCCTCTCTGATCAATATTTATAAACAATGTTACTGTACTTTGTATCTCTCTAGCTCCTGTCTGATCAATGTTTATTTTTTCTTTTATTTACCACTTCAGCGCTCACCTGTCCACCTTCTATGGACCAGAGAAACCTTTTACATTTCTGCTACGGGCCTGTTTATTAATAATTAATAATGTTGTAATTACATAAAGAAAACACAGTAACACATTTATCATTTTATTTTAGAACAAACAAGATTTTCTTTTTGTTGATGTTGTCTTGCAAAATTGATTTTATTTTTGGTGCAATCCATAGACAAAATAAATAAATATCTAAACTATAAAAACAGACTTTATTTCTAATTTGCTCAAGATTAGTTTGAAAAATATAAATAATAATAACGCATTAATAACAAAATAAATTGAGTTAAAAATAAATAAATTAAAAATAATAAACAATTTAACATATGGAGTATAAAACAATATTTTTTATTATTACTACTGTAGATAAAAATATGTAAAGGGGGGTTAATATTACATCCTTCTCCTTCTCCCCTTAACTATTTTTTTACTACAGATTTTTTCATTTCTATTTATCTAACCAGTAATATTCATTTTTAATTCTTAATGTTTGTTGTTATTATGTTGAGTTAGTAAAAAAAAAAAAAAAAACCTTTATTTCACATGTAATTCAATTCTTTGTACTGATTATAGTTTTAGTGCCTTTTAAAATGGGTGAAATTATAGAAAAAAAAGTATACTTTTTTTTTTACTTTTCAAGTTGCTTTCACTGACATTATACACAGGTGGAAACTCATCTATTTGATCTGCAAATGAATGAAAAGAATAGATACAGAAGAAACAATGTTACTTTGTATCTCTCTATCTCCTGTCTGATCAATATTTATAAACAATGTTACTTTGTATCTCTCTATCTCCCGTCTGATCATTATTTATAAACAATATTACTTTGCATCTCTCTATCTCCCGTCTGATCATTGTTTATAAACAATGTTACTTTGTATCTCTATCTCCCGTCTGATCAATATTTTTAAACAATGTTACTTTGTATTTCTATATCTCCTGTCGGATCAATGTTTATAAACAATGTTACTTTGTATCTCTCTATCTCCTGTCTGATCAATGTTTATAAACAATGTTACTTTGTATCTCTCTATCTCCTGTCTGATCAATATTTATAAACAATGTTACTTTGTATCTCTCTATCTCCTGTCCGATCATTATTTAACGGTTTCAATTTGCAATCTCTGCCGCAAGCAGATCAAGAGTGGCAAAAACACCAGCCATTTAGGTACCACATGCTTGACAAGGCATTTAACCGCCCACCACTGAGCCCGTTGGCAAGAGTACCTGAAAGACACAAACAAGGGACACAATTCTTCTCCTCCTCCCTCCTCACCTTTCATGTCTACCCCGGCTATATCTCATGACCTCTCAGCAGCCTCCACTGATAGGAATGTTGGTATACCACAGGGTCTCCCAGGTCCTTGCAGCATATCTCCCCGAAGCACACCACCAGCTGCTGTAAACTATAGCAGGCAAATTTCTCTGCCCCAGCTGCTGCAGTGTAAAAAAAAAAATACAATCCCTGCCACCCACATGCCCATCGTCTAAATTCCAGCTTGTCCAAATTGCTGGCTTTACAAGTCCTGCCTTTCCGTCTGGTGGATTCTGCGAATTCTGTGAATTTGCAGAATGTGCTGTACCACAATGGCAGGTTCTCAGTCGCTATTTATTTGCACTTAAGGCCATTCCAGCTCTGTAACATCACATGGAAGGCAATGTTTCTGCATTGTTGGACAAGGCAGTCAGTCGCAAGGTCCAACTTACTGCTGACAAGTGGTCCAGCAAACATGGTAAGGGATGATGTATTTCGTTTAGTATTTCGGCTTAGTGCTTGAGCTTGTTTTGCCACCATGTCTCCATACAGCTAGTGGTGATGCAAGCTCTGTCAGCTCCACCCCCTCCTCCTTCTCCATGTTCTCCTCTGCTGAATTGTCCTATGAACCACAAGTACCCCTAAGCATTCAAGGGGCTATTTCATGAGTCATTCAGCTAGTCATTCAGCTATTCAGCTGGTCTGTCTAGGGGACAGGAGCCACACCGGAGCAGAGATTCTTTCAACTCTGCAAGGGTAGGCACAGAGGTGGTTCACGCCATGCCAGCTGGAGCCAGGAATGGTGGTGTGCAATAATGGCACAAACCTCCTGTCCGTCCTTCGACAGGGAAAGTTGACACATACCATGACTGGCACACGTCCTCAGTTTGGTGATGCAGCGTTTCTTAACCACTTCTCTACCGCCCTATTGCAGAATGACGTCCGCAAGGTGGCTCAGTTTTCCTGACTGGGCGTCATATGTGCGCTTTACGATCGGTGGTGCTGTGTGTCGTTCCGACACACCGCATCTCTGATCGTGGTAAAGAGCCTATGACGTAGGATCTTAACCACATGATCAGCTGTGACCAATAACAGCTAATCACATTGGTAATCAGGAAGTGGTGGTAATCGGCTTTCCTCAGTTCGCACTGACACGATGCGAGCTCTGACACAATGCGATAGGCAGCTCTCCTGACAGGGGGGTCTGCGCTGAAAATCACACATGCTAATCAGCGCCCATCAAAATGCCAATCAGTGCCCATCAATAATGCCTGTCAGTGGCCATCACAGATGCCAATCAGTGCCCATCAGTAATGACTGTAAGTGCCTCCTCATCAGTGCCATATATTAGTGCCCATCAGTGCCACCCATTAGTGCCCATCAGTGCCACCTATCAGTGCCCATCATTGTCACCTATTAGTGCCCATCAGTGCTGCATATCAGTGCCATCTATCAGTGCTGCATATTAGAGCCTCCTCATCAGTGCCACCTATCAGTGCCCATCAGTGACACATATGAGTGCCCATCATTGCCGCCTATCAGTGCCCATCAGTGCCACCTATCAGTGCCCATCAGTGCCTTTTATCAATGCTGCATATTAGTACCTCCTCATCAGTGTCCCTCAGTGAAGCCTCATCAGTGGCCATCAGTGAAGGAGAAAACAAAATTTTATAACAGAAACTAAGAAAAACTAATTTTTTTTTTTCAAAAATGTTGGTCTTTTTTAATTTGTTTAGCAAAAAATGAAAAACCCAGTGGTGATTAAATACCACCAAAAGAAAGCTCTACTTGTGGGGAGAAAATAAGAAAAATTTTGTTTGAATGACAATTGCGCGGTCATGCAACACTGTGCCCAAAGTGTCACAGCTCTGAAAGCTGAAAATTGGCCTGGGCAGGAAGGAGGTGAAAGTGCCCTGTATTGAAGTGGTTAAACAGGTACCCAGGGTTGGAAGATATTCTAAGGCAGGCCAGGAGAGTCTGTAGCCATTTGATTTGTGACATACCCACCAGGTGGAACTCAACTTTGGCAGGGGCTGCAACGAGTACCTATATAGCACAACAACAGGCTCAGGGCGGATCGGCTTTTTTTCCCCACGCCAATGGCTGCTGATAAAGAATGCATTCATTGTACTGTCACCATTTGAGGAGGCGACAAGGATGGTGAGCCATGACAATGCATTCATCAATGACACTATACCTCTTGTGTCCCTGCTGGAGCAGACTCTGCGGGGCATTATGGACAGGGCACTTGAGGCAGAGCAGCGGGAGGAAGAGGAGGACTTCCTTTCCTCTCAAGGCCCGCTTTATGCAGACAACATTCTTGCAACGCCACAGAACACACAAGAGGAGAGGGAGGAAGTGGAGGAGGATTCTGGCAGTTTTGGAGGTATAGAAGCAGAGGAAGACATACCTCAAACCTTAAGAGATGGTTTTCTGTCCCCAGAACCCTTGGGAATAGTACGTGGCTGGGTGGAGGTTGTTCCAGATACTGTAATCCTCAGTGACACAGAGGACTCTGCTGCGGTGCCTGTGAAAGCACCTGAGAATTTGTGGCATCAAGAAAAAGGATCATTATTGGTTGGCAACCCTCCTTGACCACCGTTACAAGGACAATGGCCTTGGAACTTGTCCTGCCCTTGTATAGGAAGCAGAGGATGAAATATCTTGAGGAGTATATGTAATGCCTTTCCAGACTCTGGTAGGTTACAGTCTCATGGGAAAGGTAGTTTTGAGGCTTCTGTTGGTCAAAAGAGGAGCGGTGGGGAAGAGGACCGCCTCAGTGATGCATTTCAAATTTTTTTAAGTGCTCAGCAGCCATGGCTGTCAGCTTTAATATCCATTGGCAGTGTCTGCATCATCTGGTGGAAGATTATCTAGGGGTGAAAACAGACATATTTCCAGTAGACGATCCAGTGGGTTTCTGGGTCATGAGAATAGACCAATGGCCAGAACTTGCCCAGTTTTGAGCTGCTGGGCTGCCCTGCACCCAGCGTGCTTTCTGAAGGGCCATTCAGTGCCGCCAGAGGTTTTGTGACAGCTAAAAGAGCGCTTCTGTCCACAGACTCTGTTGACCGGTTGACATTTGTCAAAATGAATCAGTCCTAGTTTAGCAGCAGCAATCAAGCCCCTGATGCCGATGTCACTGATTAAATGTTATTGGGATCTCGTATCTCTGCAAGACTGTCTAGCTTTGTGGGTGTTGATGTTATCTCAAAGTAATTTTTTGTTATAGGTTTCATGGGCACCCAAGGACAAATTTTTGTGTGACAGTGGCATCAAATTTCAATTTTTTACAGCAAGGCAATTCATGCTTTCATTGAGAGTACCTCTATAGAGTTACGGTGTGAAGGCATCACTGACACACAAAGACCAATTTTTTTTCACAACTGTGTGACAGGGGCATCAAATTTTTATTTTTTTACAGCAAGGCCAATTCTTGCTTTCATCGAGAGTATCTCTATAGAGTTATGTGGTGAAAGCACCACCAACACCCAAAGCCCAATTTTTCCATACTGTAAGGCCCCTTTCACACTGGGGCGTTTTTCAGGCGGTACAGCGCTAAAAATAGCGCCTGTATACCGCCTGAAAAAATCCTGCCCCATTCACTCCAGTGTGAAAGCCGGCGGGCTTTCACACTGGAGCGGTGTGCTAGCAGGACGGCAAAAAAAAGTCCTGCTAGCAGCATCTTTGGAGCGGTATAAGAGCGGTGTGTTCACCGCTCCTATACCGCTCCTTCCCATTGATTTGAATGGGAAACCGCAGCAATACCGCCGCAAAGCGCCGCTACGGCGGCGCTCTGCGGGGGTATTTAACCCTTTTTCGGCTGCTCGCGGGGGGTAAAACCGCACCGCGGGTGGCCGAATACCGCGGTTAAAACGACAGTAAAGCAGCGCTAAATATAGCGCTGCTTTACCGTCACCGCGGCTCCCCGCCCCAGTGTGAAAGGGGCCTAACTGTGTGACAGGGGCATCAAATTTCAATTTTTTACAGCAAAGCAAATTCTTGATTTCATGAAGAGTACCTCCAGAAGCTTACGGGGTGAAGGCACCAACAACACTCAAAGCCCAATTTTTCCACACCTGTTAATTCTATCCAAAGTCTGTGAAAGAGACACCAGACTTTATCAAAAAAAAAAATGGTAATATTCGCCTGAGTGTACTATAATTTGTCTTCTTCCCATAAGGCTTGCTCACTGTGGTGCAAAAATTTGTTATTTTCATCCAAAGTTTGCCAAATAGACACCAGAATTTATCCAAAAAATCTCTAATCTTGCTCCCATTGCACTACATTGTGGCCTCATCATACAGACTGGCTCCCCAAGCCGTTGTTTACAAAATAAAGAGTGCTTGCAGGGAAAATAAATTTAAATGTCATTTGTTTTTTTTTGTTTTTTTATATAAATATCAGTTTTGCTGCAGTAGGTTCTTTACACGGTACAGATGCGTCACTTTACAGGTAGACTAAGGGGACCCCCCAGGCATTTAAAGGAATTTTCATTTTTATTGTTTCACTTTAAGCATCATTAAAATCACTGCACCTTTAAAAACAATCTTTTTGAAAAAAATAAAAAATTAATTTGTAGATGTAGCCCAGGTCAGGACCCGGGCCCCCACACCTTTTTTATAGCCAATAACTTGCATATGAGCCTTTAAAATGGGGACTTTGGATTTTTCAAGTTCGGGTCCCATAGACTTCAATGGGGTTTGCCGTTCGGGTCCGAACTTTTGCGATGCTTGAGAGTTCTGGTGCAAACCGAACCAGGGGTGGGTGTTCAGGCCATCCCCATTGATAACCATTTTCCATATCCCTGTATATCGGTGTTCACTAAGATACACGTTCAAGAGTCTTTTAAAACTTTCTATACTTCCCACTGATACCACCGACTGTGGAAGAGAGTTCTGCATCCTTGTCGTCCCTGAAAATGAAAAACCCCCTATGTAAACCGCTTCTCTTCCAATCTCATTGTGTGGCCCCATGTCTTTATACACTCCCTGAGACTGAATAGTTTTCTTCCTAAGCTGGGATCACCATTTAAATATTTGTATATCGCTATCATATCTCCTCTTATGCGTCTCTTCTCCAGGGAGAATAAATGTAATGCTTGTAGTCGTTCCTCATAACTGAGGCCCTCCAGTCCCTTTATTAATTTTGTTGCGTTGAGTAAATCTTATGTTGGGAGATTGACCCTGCCAACTACTCCTGTTTCTGAAGGCACCCCCTTGCTGTCCTACTGCAGGGGGCCTGTCCAAGGGCCCTCTGCTTTAGTCTATAGCTGCCCCTCCATCTAGGGCCATCCCAGATGAGCATATCCTCCATATCTCTCCTACCTCCCACTAGCACCATCCCCTGTTGGCAGGCTAATCCTGTCAACTTTGCCATTTTCTGTAGGGATTCCCTTGTTGTTCCACATAGTCTTTACACTGCTGGGGGGCCTTCTGAAGTGCAGTGCTGTCCAACAGCCTCTGCTTCAATCTATAATCACTCCACAATCCATTGCTATATCCAGAGCAGGTGGGCATATCCTCCATATCTCTCCCATCTCCCACTAGCTCCATCTTCTGTTAGGAGGTTGATCTTGCCAAGTACGCCGGTTTTTCTAGGCGCCCCCTTGCTGTCCCACATAGCAATACACAACTGGGGGTGTGGGCCTGTCCAGGGGTCCCATGCTTTAGCATATAACTGCTTCACAATCTAGGGCAGGGGTGCCCAACCAGTGGCCCGGGGGCCTCATGTGCAATCACAGTGTATATATGGGCATATCTTTTCTGCAGTGGTTACTGGGCTGCTTTCAAACTGATCCGCAGGTGCAGAGCAGTTTACCTGCGGGTTACCTGCACTGAGCCATAGACTTCTATTATTACCTGCAAGTTTGGTGAGCTTTCTGAAAGTGCACCAAACCTGTAGAATATAATAGAAGTCTATTGCAAACTGCAGGAAAGCCAAAGGTACACTGTGTTGCACACGTGGTATGGGTAAACCGCAGCTCACAAAGAGCACCGTTCCCCCAAATGCCAGGGCCCGTAATCAGTTGGCAGGAGGCTCGCATTTAGTCCTCTCAAAAAGCCTGTGTCCCGGCTAGGTCTGTCACAGGTAAACCGCAGTGCATCAGTGTGAAAGCAGCCTTGGACCCCTTTCACTTGGTCAGTCCGACAGTCCGACCAATTGGACCCTCCATTCACCTCTAGTAGTGGCAGATATAAACTGACTTGTGTTCTACCTCCAATACGATCCGCTAAAAAGTATCATGGGCTGCGTCCGTGTCCGCTCTGCTAATGTAGAGTGGACACGGACATACCATCCACCCGCTCCGCTCATTGTGGCCCGTGACTGGTTACCAAGTCGCTTAAGTGGCCCTCGCTCTTCAAAAGGTTGGGCACCCCTGATCTAGGGTCATCCCCGGGCCAGGTGAGCATATCCTCTGTATCTCTCCCACTAGCTACATATTCTATTAAGAGGTTGATCCTGCCGACTATGCTGGTTTCTTTAGGTGCCCTCTTGCTGTCCCACATAGCCTTACATTGCTGGGGGCCTGTCCAGAGGCCCCCAGCTTTAATCTATAACCAGTCCCCATCTACGTCCATCCCAGGATCAGGTGAGCATATCTTTTGTATCTCTCCTACCTCCAACTAGCTCCATCTTCTTTTGTGAGTTTGATCCTGCTTATGCCTGTTTCTGCAGACAGCCCCTTGTTGTCCTATATAGTGCTTACACTGCTGGAGGGCCTTTTGAAGTATAGGGCTGTCCAATGACCTCTGTTTTAGTCTTTAACCACTACTACCCATTGTCATACCAGGACCAGGTAAACATTACCTCTGTATCTATCCCACCAGTTCCCATTCTGTTGGGAGGGTAATCCTGCAGACTATGCCATTTTCTGTAGGTACCCTCCAGGGCTTTCCAGGGGCCTCTGCTTTAGTCTATAACCCCCCCCCCCCAACAATCCAGGGTCATCCCAGGGCCAGTATATTCTCTGTATCTCTCCCAGTAGTGTCATCTTCTTTCGGGAGTTGACCCTGCCGACTATGCCAACTTCTAACTTCTTTTAGCTATATCTCACTGCAGGCCATTCCTGGTGTACTGTTTCTAATATTCTTCTGGCAGGCAGGTGATTCAGTGATCTGCAGTGCATAATATATATATACAGTCTCCTACATATATATCCACTGCATTCCAGTCTAGCCAAGCCTATATCTGACTGCAGGCCGTTCCTGGTGTACGTTTTCAAATATAATTTCAGGCAGGTAGGTGATTCGGTGAGCTGCAGTGCATAAAATATATATACAGTCTCCAACATATATATCCACTGCATTCTAGTCTAGCCAAGCCTATATCTGACTGCAGGCCATTCCTGGTGTATGTTTTCAAATACACTTTCAGGCAGGCAGGTGATTCAGTGATCTGCAGTGCATAAAATATATATACAGTATCCTACATATATCTATCCACTGCATTCCAGTTTAGCCAAGCCTATATCTGACTGCAGGCCATTCCTGGTGTAAGTTTTCAAATATACTTTCAGGCAGGCGATTCAGTGACCTGCAGTGCATAAAATATATATACATTCTCCTACATATATATCCACTGCATTCTAGTCTAGCCAAGCCTACATCTGACTGCAGGCCATTCCTGGTGTATGTTTTCAAATACACTTTCAGGCAGGCGATTCAGTGATCTGCAGTGCATAAAATATATATAGATTCTCCTACATATATATCCACTGCATTCTAGTCTAGCCAAGCCTATATCTGACTGCAGGACATTCCTGGTGTAAGTTTTCAAATACACTTTCAGGCAGGCGATTCAGTGATCTGCAGTGCATTAAATATATATACAGTCTCCTACATATATATATCTACTGCATTCTAGTCTAGCCAAGCCTATACCTGACTTCAGGCCATTCCTGGTGTAATTTTTCTAGTAAACTTCAGGCGGTGTTTTGCAAATAAAATTTTACAGCATGTCTGGAAGGCCACCAAGGAGAGGCAGACGGTCATAGGCCACTAAAAGAGGGCAAGCAGGCTCTGTGTCTACAGCCAACAGTGCTGGTCATGGACACGGTGCATCCTCAGCACGTGGCCGTGGGGTACGCTTGTCCTTTTTTTCGGCAGCTGGCCGTGTTGATCCACAACATGCAGAAGAGTTGGTAGAGTGGATAACTAAGCCGTCCTCATCCTCCTCATCTTCTGTCACCCAGGCACAGAGTAGTTTGCCTGCCAATGCAGCTGCCAAAGTGGCCTAGTCCATCGGCTCAATGTCATCAGTCACTCCTTCCCTAGCCCCACCATCATGCACGGAGGAGTCCACCGAACTGATCGACCACAGTGTCATGTACATTCTGCAGGAGAACGCGCAGTGTTTTGAAGGTTGAGGAAGGCAGTAACGTGAGCCCAGAGAGAGGGGGTGCCCAAGTAGGACAATAAACTGGCAGTCATGTTCCCCCAGCTGCAGCATACTGCCAGGTTTGCCTCAGTGACGAGGAGGGAGGGGATGATGAGGTCAGTGACGCTACGTGGGTGCCTGATAGAAGAGAGGAGGAGTCACATCTCCAACAAGGCAGGATGCCCTCCAGGGGCCAGCTTAAGGGCAGCCACCCGACTGCATCACACCGCAGAGCTCCGCATGTGCAGGGCGCTGCTGACTCCCCGCATATTTTGAAAAGTTCTTTGGTGTGGGCCTTTTTGGATACATGTGCAGCAGATAGCACCATTGCTGTTTGCAACATATGTCTGAAGCGTATCAAGCATGGCCAAAACAGCAGCCGCTTGGGCACCACATGCTTGACCAGACTTATGTCGACCTCCCATGCAGTCCGTTGTCAACAGTACTTAAAAGACCCACACCAAAGAACAAAGCCGGACCTCTCCTTGCTCCTCATCAGCTCGGATCTCCAACCCCACTATACCTTCAGTCCTCTCAGAAACCTGCACTGAGAGGAATGAAGGTGTAGAATTAGGTGTGCCAAGTACTTGCGGGCAATCTGCTATCGCTACACCAACATCCGATTGTAGCAGGCAAATTTCCCTACCCCAGTTGCTAAACCGTCAAAAGACATTCGGTCCCTGCCATCCACATGCTCAGAGGCTGAATGCTAGCTTGGCTCAATTTCTAGCACTCCAACTGCTGCCTTTTCAGCTGGTAGACTCGGCCCCCTTTCATGAATTTGTGGAATGTGCGGTACCTCAGTGGCAGGTTCCCTAACGCCATTTATTTTCACAGAAGGCCATTACGGCTCTCTACCGGCATGTGGAAGGCAATGTCTTGGCCTCGTTGGACAGGGCGGTCATCGGTAAGGTGCATATTACCGCTGACTCATGGTCCAGCAGGCATGGACAGGGACATTACCTTTCTTTCACGGCGCAGTGGGTAACTCTGCTGACAGCTGGGAAGGATGCAGGACAGGGTGCAGTATTGTTGGAGCTTGTTCCGCCACCACGCCTCCAAAATGCTAGTAGTGGTGATTCTGCCACGCCTCTCTCCTCCACCCCCTCCTCTTCTTCTTCCTTTATGGCCTCTTCCTCTGCAGATTTGTCCTCGGAAACCAGCGGTGCTCCGTAGGCGTTCAAGGGGCTACGTAAGCACTCAGGCAAAAAGATGCCATGCTGTGCTTGAGTTGGTCTGCTTAGGGGACAGGAGCCACACTGGGGCAGAGATTCTGTCCGCTCTGCAGGGGCAGACTCAGAGGTGGTTGATGCCATGCCAGCTTCAGCCAGGAATGGTGGTTTGCGACAATGGCACTAACCTCCTCTCCGCCCTCCGACAGGGACACTTGACCCATGTTCCCTGTTTGGCTCACATCCTTAATTTGGTGGTGCAGCAGTTCTTGTGCAGGTACCCAGGCTTACAGGATGTCCTGAGGCAGGCCAGGAAAGTCTGTGGGCATTTCTGCCGGTCATATGATGCCAGTGCTCAGCTGGCTGACCTTCAAAAGGAATGCAACCTGCCCAAGAACCGCCTCATTTGTGACATGCCCACAAGGTGGAACTCAATGTTGGCAATACTGCAGCAGCTACACATGCAGCAGAGGGCCATCAATGAGTTCCTGTGTGAGTATGGCACCAGGACAGGGTCAGGGGAGCTTGGCTTTTTTTTCACCACGCCAGTGGCTACTGATCAAGGATGCATGCACTGTGCTGTCACCATTTGGGGAGGCCACGAGGATGGTGAGCAGTGACAGGGCATGCATCAGTGATACTGTCCCTCTTGTCTTCCTGTTGGAGCATACGCTGCGTGGAATAATGGACAGGGCACTTGAGGCAGAACAGAGGCAGGAAGAGGAGTACTTCCTTACCTCTCAAGGCACCCTTGATCCAGACAGTATTCCTGCAGGCCCACCGATCACACAGGAAGAGGAGGAGGATGAGGATTGTGTCAGCAAGGAGGTGGAGCCTAGCAGTCTTCAAGGGATCATTTTCAGTTCCCAGAAACCGATGGACTTGTAAGTGGATGGGAGGAGATGGCTGTGGATCATGTCATCCTTAGTGACCCAGAGGACTCCGGATTGAATGCCTCAGCAAACCTTCGCTGCATGGCCTCCCTGATCCTGCAAAGCCTGCGAAAGGACCCTCGGATTTATGGTATCAAGGAGATGGATCATTACTGGCTGGCAACCCTTCTTGATCCGCATTACAAGGGTAAGGTTGCAGAACTTATCCAGCCTTTGCAGAGGGAGCAGAGGATGAAACATCTTCGGGAGGCCTTGCAGAAAGGTTTGTGCAACGCGTTTCCAGAGCCTGGGAGGTTACAATTTCCTGGTCCTTCTGGACAAAGCGTTGCTGAGGCTTTGTTCAGTCACAGAAGGAGCGGTGGAGAAGGTGGCCCTCTGACCGATGCATTCAGACAATTCTTTAGTCCGCAGCCCCAAGGTCTGATCGGTTCCAGCAACCATCGCCAGCATCTGTTTTTCATGGTGCAGGAATACCTAGGGGCAAGGTCAGACTTGGACACCTTTCCAACCGAAAATCCACTGGGTTACTGGGTCTTGAGGATGGATCACTGGCCAGAGCTTGCACAGTATGCAATTGAGCTACTGGCCTGTCCTGCATCCAGCGTTCTTTCTGAATGGACATTCTGTGCTGCTGGAGGCTTTGTAACCGATCACAGAGTGCGCCTGTCCACCGACTCAGTTGATCGGCTCACCTTCATAAAAATGAATCAGTCTTGGATCACCACCAGCTACCAAGCACCTGATGCTGATGTAACCGATTAATTTTCTATGAATGTGAGATCCCTTGAAGACTGCCTATGCTGAGTGACTATCCTGCTATGCTGAGTGACTATCCTTTTCCTCCTCAATGTTCATGTTGATAGCTTCTAAGAACATTTTTGTTACAGGGCACCACCACTGCCTAAGAACCAATTTTTCTGCCCCTTAACAGGGGCATTTAATTACAATTTTTGATCTAATATTTCACAGCAGGGCCCGTTCCTGCACCCACCAAGAGTAGCAGTGAGGGCTTACATGTTGTGGCATGTAGAGTTTGAGGAAGTGGTGTGGCATCCAGACTGAGGCTGGGTTCACACTAGTGCAAATTGGATGAGGGATTCCCCGGTGGCGCGCTTGCGACCCCGATCCTGAGCTCCGTGACTGTGGCTGCGGGACCCAATCGCCGCTGGTGTCCCGCGATCGGGTCACAGAGCTGAAGAACGGGGAGAGATAAGTGTAAACAAACCTCTCCCCACGCTTCCTAGTGAGGCTGTCACTGATCGGCTGTTCCCTGTCATAGGGAAAAGACGATCAGTGATGTCACACGCCAAGCCACGCCCCCTAGAGTAAAAAAAAACCCACATAGGTCACACTTAACCCCTACACTGCCCCCTAGTGGTTAACCCCTTTACTGCCAGTGACATTTTTACAGTAATCAATGCATTTTTAATCGCACTGATCGCTGTATTAATGCCAATGGGCCCAAAAATGTGTCAAAATTGTCCGATGTGTCCGCCATAATGTCGCAGTCACAATAAAAATCGCTGATCGCCGCAATTACTAGTAAAAGAAAAAAAATGATTAATGAAAATGCCATAAAACTATCCCCTATTTTGTAGATGCTATAACTTTTGCACAAACCAATCAATAATAGCTTATTGCGATTTTTTTTAGCATAAATATGTAGGAGAATACGTATCGGCCTAAACTGAGGAAAAATGTTTTTATATATTTTTTGGGGATATTTATTAGAGCAAAAAGTAAAAAATATTGCACTTTTTTCAAAATTGTCGCTCTATTTTTGTTTATAGCGCAAAAAATAAAAAACGCAGGGGCGATCAAATACCACCAAAAGAAAGCTCTATTTGTGGGTAAAAAAAAAAGGACGCCAATTTTGTTTGGGGAGCCACATCGCATGACCGCGCAATTGTCAGTTTAAAGCGACGCAGTGCCGAATCGCAAAAAGGGGCCTGGTCCTTTGGCTGCAAATTGGTCCGGGGCTTAAGTGGTAAGCTCCCCTGCCCCCCTCATCTCCACAATCCAGGACCAGTATATCCGTCACCTCCTACCACTAGCGCCATCTTCTGTTAGGAGGTTGATCCTGACGAATACACCAATTTCGGTAGGCGCCCCCCCCCTTGTTGTCCCGTGTAGTCCTTACACTGCAGGGGGAGATGTCTGGGGCCCCCGATTTACTCTATTACTGCCCCAGAGCCCACACTGAACTAATATATGTCTACGGAGCTCAGGCTGGGGCCCTATCGGGACACAACCCAGCTGCAGTAACCCATAGCAACCAGGAAGTCAGGGCAGGACCCTAAAGGTTCCTGATTGGTTGCTCTGTGTCAGTGATTCCTATCCTAGGGCCTCTGGTGGCCCCTGATCAGGCACATCCCAGGCCTAGGTACCACTTCCATCATCCTCCCATTCCCATGACAACCACTGACAGTGACGTCACCAGCTTGCTAGCGCGGCCCCACCTTCTCCACTCAGCTGTCACAGACGGCCCCGCCCCCCGTATTCCACTGTCACATGCGCGCCGCCCCCTACTGTGCTGTCACCGCCGTCCCCGCCCCTTCCACACAGCTGTCAAAGAAAGGTCCCGCCCATTCCGCTCGCTGTGTCCCGCCTCCTCAATAAAATCGGATGTGTGTTGCCACGCCTACTCACTGAATGTTGAGACGTGGGGCCACGCCCACAGCAGAATACTGCTCCGTAGTGCCACGCCTACTCACTGAATAGTGAGACCGTGGGATCACGCCCACAGTCTAATACTGATAGGTAGTGCCACGCCTACTCTATGAATACTGATCCGTGATGCCACGCCCCCTTCCTTCGTAGCCCGTGGAAGAATTGTTGAGTCAGTGCGGGGGGAGGGGATAAGATGAGCCCCGCCTCCCGGTGAGCCCCGCCCAGACCCCGCCTCCTCCTCCTCTTCAGCATCCTGCAGAGCGGCACCATGATGGAGGAGATAGATCGCTTCCAGGTGCCCACCGTCCACTCCGAGATGCAACCTCTGGTGAGAGACCCGGGCCTTCTCCCCCTCCCCCCCCCCCACCACCCAACAACACACAGCACCGGGAGGAGGGCGGGGATACCGGAGAGAGAGGGGGCGGGGGGAATGTACACATATCCGAGGATCAGGAGGAGGAGACATGGGCGAACAGATTGTATACATGATGTACAGAGGGTATACAGGGGGTGCAGAGAGTATACAGGGGGTATACAGGAGGTACAGAGAGTATACAGGGGGTACAGATGGTTTGCAGGATGTATACAGGGGTTACAGACGGTATACAGGGGTACAGATGGTATACGGGATGTATACAGGGGTACAGATGGTATACGGGATGTATACAGGGGGTACAGATGGTATATAGAATGTATACAGGGGTACAGATGGTATACAGGCTGTATACAGGATGTATACAGGAGGTACAGATGGTATACAGGGGGTACAGACAGTATACAGGGGGTACAGACGGTATACAGGGGGTACAGATGGTATACAGGATGTATATAGGGGTGCAAGATGTATACAGGGGGTACAGATGGTTTGCAGGATGTATACAGGGGGTACAGATGGTTTGCAGGGGGTACAGATGGTATACAGAATGTATACAGGGGGTACAGACAGTATACAGGGGGTACAGATGGTATACAGGATGTATATAGGGGTGCAAGATGTATACAGGGGGTACAGATGGTTTGCAGGATGTATACAGGGGGTACAGATGGTTTGCAGGATGTATACAGGGAGTGCAGATGGTATACAGGGGGTACAGATGGTACACAGGGGGTACAGATGGCATACCGGGGATACAGATGGTATCCAGGAGGTATACATGGGGTAAAGAGGGTATACAGGGTGTACAGATGGCATCCAGGGGTACAGATGGTATATGGGGGTGCAGAGAGTATACAGGATATATACAGATGGTATACAGGAGGCATACAGGGGGTACAGATGGAATACAGGGGGTACAGATGGTGTACAGGAGGCATACAGGGGGCACAGATGGTATACAGGGGGTGCAGATGATATACAGGATGTATACAGGGGTACAGGTGGCATACAGAGGGAACAGATGGTTTGCAGGATGTATACAGGGGGTACAGATGGTATACAGGGGGTACAGATGGTTTGCAGGATGTATACAGGGGGTACAGATGGGCTACAGGATGTATACAGGGGGTACAGATGGGCTACAGGATGTATACAGGGGGTACAGATGGTATACAGGGGGTACAGATGGTATACAGGATGTATACAGGGGATACAGATTGTACACAGGATGCATACAGGGGGTACAGATGGTTTGCAGGATCTATACATATGGTATACAGGTGGTACAGATGGTATACAGGATGTATACAGGGGGTACAGATGGTATACAGGGGGTACAGATGGTATACAGATGGTTTGCAGGATGTATACCTGGGGTACAGATGGTATACAGGATGTGTACAGATGGCATACAGGGGGTACAGATGGTTTGCAGGATGTATACAGTGGGTACAGATGGTATACAGGGGTTACAGAGGGTATGCAGGAAGTATACAGGGGGTACAGATGGTATACAGGGGGTACAAATGGTATACAGGGGATATAGATGGTATACAGGGGGTACAGATGGTATACAGGATTTATACAGGGGATACAGATGGTATACAGGATGTATACAGGGGGTTTGTAGGATGTATACAGGGGGTACAGATGCTATACAGGATGTATACAGTGGGTACAGATGGTATCCAGGATGTATACAGTGGGTGCAGATGGTATACAGGATGTATACAGGGGGTACAGATGGCATACAGGTGGTACAGATGGTTTGCAGGATGTATACAGAGGGTATACAGGGGTTACAGAGGGTATACAGGATGTATACAGGGGGTACAGAAGATATAGGGTGGTTACCAGGAGTAGTAGTGTTTCTAGGGTTCGTGAATCCAGGGGATGTATAGATCTAGGGGTACAGGAATCCTGGGGGATAAATACAGTGAGGGAAAAAAGTATTTGACCCCCTGCTGATTTTGTACATTTGCCCGCTGACAAATAATCAGTCTATAATTTTTGACTTATTTTATCAGTGAGAGAATAACAACAAAAATATCCAGGAAAAAAAACATTTAAAAAAAAGTTATAAATTGATTTGCATTTTAATGAGTGAAATATTTATTTGACCCCTTCGCAAAAAACATGACTTAGTACTTTGGTGGCTAAACCCTTGTTGGCAATCAGATGTCAGACGTTTCTTGTAGTTGGCCTCCAGGTTCGCACACATCTCAGGAGGGACTTTACAGATCTTCTCCAAGTCATTAAGCTTTCCAGGCTGACGTTTAGTAACTCCAACCTTCGGCTCCCTCCACATATTTTCTATGGGATTAAGGTCTGGACACTGGCTAGGCCACTCCAGGAACTTAATGTGCTTCTTCTTGAGCCACTCCTTTGTTGCCTTGGCCGTGTGTTTTGGGTCATTGTCATGTTTGAATACCCATCCACCACCCATTTTCAATGTCCTGGCTGAGGGAAGGAGGTTCTCACCCAAGATGTGATGATACATGGTCCCGTCCATCGTCCCTTTGATGCGGTGAAGTTGTCCTGTCCCCTTAGCAGAAAAACACCCCCAAAGCTGAATGTTTCCACCTCCATGTATGACGGTGGGGATGGTGTTCTTGGGGTCATAGGACCTCCATGTATGACGGTGGGGGATGGTGTTCTTGGGGTCATAGGACCTCCATGTATGACGGTGGGGATGGTGTTCTTGGGGTCATAGGACCTCCATGTATGACGGTGGGGATGGTGTTCTTGGGGTCATAGGACCTCCATGTATGACGGTGGGGGATGGTGTTCTTGGGGTCATAGGTCCTCCATGTATGACGGTGGGGGATGGTGTTCTTGGGGTCATAGGACCTCCATGTATGACGGTGGGGGATGGTGTTCTTGGGGTCATAGGACCTCCATGTATGACGGTGGGGGATGGTGTTCTTGGGGTCATAGGACCTCCATGTATGACGGTGGGGGATGGTGTTCTTGGGGTCATAGGTCCTCCATGTATGACGGTGGGGGATGGTGTTCTTGGGGTCATAGGACCTCCATGTATGACGGTGGGGGATGGTGTTCTTGGGGTCATAGGTCCTCCATGTATGACGGTGGGGGATGGTGTTCTTGGGGTCATAGGTCCTCCATGTATGACGGTGGGGGATGGTGTTCTTGGGGTCATAGGTCCTCCATGTATGACGGTGGGGGGATGGTGTTCTTGGGGTCATAGGTCCTCCATGTATGACGGTGGGGATGGTGTTCTTGGGGTCATAGGACCTCCCATGTATGACGGTGGGGATGGTGTTCTTGGGGTCATAGGACCTCCATGTATGATGGTGGGGGATGGTGTTCTTGGGGTCATAGGAAGCATTTCTCCTCCTCCTCCTCCAAACACAGCAAGTTGAGTTGATGCCAAAGAGCTTGATTTTGGTCTCATCTGACCACAACACTTTCCCCCAGTTCTCCTCTGAATCATTCAGATGTTCATTAGCAAACTTCAGACAGACCTTGATCAGGAGGACCTTGCAGGCATTGAAGGATTTCAGTCCTTCACGGTGTAGTGTGCTACCGATTGTTTTCTTGGTGACTTTGGTCCCAGCCGCCTTGAGGATCAGTGACAAGATTCTCCCGTGTAGTTCTGGGCTGATTCCTTACCGTTCTCATGATCATTGAAACTCCACGAGGTGAGATCCTCCATGGAGCCCCAGACCGAGGGAGAGTGACAGTTATTTTGTGTTTCTTCCATTTGCGAATAATCGCACCAACCGCTGTCACCCTCTCACCAAACTGCTTGGCGATGGTCTTGTAGCCCATTCCAGCCTTGTGTAGGTCTACAATCTTCTCCCCGACATCCTTGGACAGCTCTTTGGTCTTGGCCATGGTGGAGAGATTGGAATCTGATGGATTGCTTCTGTGGACAGGTGTCTTTTATTTGAAAGAGTGCTCCTAATCTCAGCTTGTTACCTGTATAGAAGACACCTGGGAGCCAGAAATCTTGATGATTGATAATAGGGGATCAAATACTTATTTCACTCATTAAAATGCAAATCAATTTATAATATTTTTGTTGTTATTCTGTCTCTCACTGATGAAATAAACCTGCCATTAAAATGTATAGACTGATCATTTCTTGGACAGTGGGCAACTATACAAAATCAGCAGGTGCCCCCCCCCCCCCTCACTGTAGATTTAGGGATACAGGTATCCTGGGGGATGTATAGATCTAGGGGTACAGGAATCTAAATGAGAGCTATGGATGTAGGGTTACCAGAGTCCTAAGGATGTATACATCTTGGGGTACATGAATCCTGGGGATGTATAGATCTTGGGGTACAAGAATCCTTGGGATGTATAGATCTCAGGGTACCGGAATCCTGAGGATGTATAGATCTTGGGGTACCGGAATCCTGGGGATGTATAGATCTTGGGGTACCGGAATCCTGGGGATGTATAGATCTTAGGGGAACCGGAATCCTGGGGATGTATAGATCTTGGGGTACCGGAATCCTGGGGATGTATAGCTCTTGGGGTACATGAATCCTGGGGATGTATAGATCTTGGGGTACCGGAATCCTGGGGATGTATAGATCTTAGGGGAACCGGAATCCTGGGGATGTATAGATCTTGGGGTACCGGAATCCTGGGGATGTATAGATCTTGGGGTACCGGAATCCTGGGGATGTATAGATCTCGGGGCAGAGGAAGCCTGAAGCTGTATAGATCTCGGGTACAGGAATCCTGAGGATGTATAGATGTAGGGATACCGGAATCCTAGGGATGTATAGATCTCGGGGGACCGGAATCCTGGGGATGTATAGATCTTGGGGTACAAGAATCCTGGGGATGTATAGATCTTGGGGTACCGGAATCCTGGGGATGTATAGATCTTGGGGTACCGGAATCCTGGGGATGTATAGCTCTCGGGGTACATGAATCCTGAGGATGTATAGATGTAGGGGTACAGGAATCCTGGGGATGTATAGATCTTGGGGATGTATAGATCTTGGGGTACCGGAATCCTGGGGATGTATAGATCTCATGGTGCAAGAATCCTGGACATGTATAGATCTCGGGGTACATGAATCCTGGGGATGTATAGATCTCGGGGTACAGGAATCCTGGGGATGTATAGGTCTCAGGGTACCGGAATCCTAAGGATGCATAGATGTAGGGATACCGGAATCCTAGGGGTGTATAGATCTCGGGGGACCGGAATCCTGGGGATGTAGGGGTACATGAATCCTGGGGATGTATAGATCTTAGGGGACTGGAATCCTGGGGATGTATAGATGTAGGGGTACCGGAATCCTGGGGATGTATAGCTCTCGGGGTACATGAATCCTGAGGATGTATAGATGTAGGGGTACCGGAATCCTGAGGATGTAGGGGTACCGGAATCCTGGGGATGTATAGATCTCGGGGGACCGGAATCCTGGGGATGTATAGATCTCGGGGGGACCGGAATCCTGGGGATGTATAGATGTAGGGGTACCGGAATCCTGGGATGTATAGATGAAGGGGTACAGAAATCCTGGGGATGTATAGATGTAGGGGTACAGAAATCCTGGGGATGTATAGATCTCGGGGGACCGGAATCCTGGGGATGTATAGATGTAGGGGTACAGGAATCCTGGGGATGTATAGATCTTGGGGTACCGGAATCCTGGGGGATGTATAGATCTCGGGGTACAGGAATCTTGGGGATGTAGGGGTACAGGAATCTTGGGGATGTATAGATCTCGGGGGTGCATGAATCCTGGGGATGTATAGATCTAGGGGTACCGGAATCTTGGGGATGTATAGATGTAGGGGTACATGAATCCTGGGGATGTATAGATCTCGGGGTACAGGAATCCTGGGGATGTATAGATCTCGGGGTACAGGAATCCTGGGGATGTATAGATCTTGGGGGTACAGGAATCCTGGGGATGTATAGATCTTGGGGGTACAGGAATCCTGGGGATGTATAGATGTCAGGGTACAGGAATCCTGGGGATGTATAGATCTCGGGGTACCGGAATCCTGAGGATGTATAGATCTTGGGGTACATGAATCTTGGGGATGTATAGCTCTAGGGGTACAGGAATCCTGGGGAATCCTGGGGGATGTATAGATCTCGGGGTACAGGAATCTTGGGGATGTATAGATCTCGGGGTACAGGAATCCTGGGATGTATAGATCTCGGGGTACCGGAATCCTGAGGATGTATAGATCTCGGGGGTACTGGAATCCTGGGGATGTATAGATCTGGGGGTACAGGAATCCTGGGGATGTATAGATGTCAGGGTACAGGAATCCTGGGGATGTATAGATCTCGGGGTACAGGAATCTTGGGGATGTATAGCTCTAGGGGTACAGGAATCTTGGGGATGTATAGATCTGGGGGTACAGGAATCCTGGGGGTGTATAGATCTCGGGGTACAGGAATCCTGGGGATGTATAGATCTCGGGGTACCGGAATCCTGAGGATGCATAAATGTAGGGATACCGGAATCCTGGGGATGTATAGATCTCGGGGTACAGGAATCCTGGGGATGTATAGATGTAGGGGTACAGGAATCCTGGGGATGTATAGCTCTAGGGGTACAGGAATCCTGGGGATGTATTGATCTCGGGGTACCGGAATCCTGAGGATGCATAGATGTAGGGATGTATAGATCTCGGGGGACCAGAATCCTGTGGATGTATAGATCTCGGGGTACAAGAATCCTGGGGATGTATAGATCTCGGGGTACAAGAATCCTGGGGATGTATAGATCTCGGGGGACCAGAATCCTGTGGATGTATAGATCTCGGGGTACAAGAATCCTGGGGATGTATAGATCTCGGGGGACCAGAATCCTGTGGATGTATAGATCTCGGGGGTACAGGAATCCTGGGGATGTATAGATCTCGGGGTACATGAATCCTGGGGATGTATAGATCTCGGGGTACATGAATCCTGGGGATGTATAGATCTCGGGGTACATGAATCCTGGGGATGTATAGATCTCGGGGGTACAGGAATCCTGGGGGATGTATAGATCTCGGGGTACATGAATCCTGGGGATGTATAGATCTCGGGGTACATGAATCCTGGGGATGTATAGATCTCGGGGTACCGGAATCCTGGGGATGTATAGATGTAGGGGTACAGGAATCCTGGGGATGTATAGATGTAGGGGTACAGGAATCCTGGGGATGTATAGATGTAGGGGTACAGGGATCCTGGGGATGTATAGATGTAGGGGTACAGGAATCCTGGGGATGTATAGATGTAGGGGTACAGGGATCCTGGGGATGTATAGATCTTGGGGTACCGGAATACTGGGGGATGTATAGATCTCGGGGGTACAAGAATCCTGGACATGTATAGATGTAGGTGTACATGAATCCTGGGGATGTATAGATGTAGGTGTACAGGAATCCTGGACATGTATAGATGTAGGTGTACATGAATCCTGGGGATGTATAGATGTAGGGGTACATGGATCTTGGGGATGTATAGATCACGGGGTACATGAATCCTGGGGATGTATAGATCTCGGGGGTACAGGAATCCTGGGGATGTATAGATCTCGGGGTACAGGAATCCTGGGATGTATAGATCTCGGGGGTACAGGAATCCTGGGGATGTATAGATCTCGGGGTACCGGAATCCTGGGGATGTATAGATCTGGGGGCACAGGAATCCTGGGGATGTATAGATGTAGGGGTACCGGAATCCTGGGGAATCGGGATGTATAGATCTCGGGGTACAGGAATCCTGGGGATGTATAGATCTCGGGGTACAGGAATGTTGGGGATGTATAGATCTCGGGGTACAGGAATGTTGGGGATGTATAGATGTAGGGGTATCGGAATCTTGGGGATGTATAGATGTAGGTGTACAGGAATCCTGGGGATGTATAGATCTCGGGGTACGGGAATCCTGGGGATGTATAGATCTCGGGGTGCATGAATCCTGGGGATGTATAGATCTCGGGGTACATGAATCCTGGGGATGTATAGA
Organism: Lithobates sylvaticus; assembly: GCA_028564925.1. Taxonomy (NCBI): domain Eukaryota; kingdom Metazoa; phylum Chordata; class Amphibia; order Anura; family Ranidae; genus Lithobates; species Lithobates sylvaticus. The sequence continues at coordinate 763,975,133 of CM053026.1, read as the reverse complement.
TGTAGGGGTGCATGAATCCTGGGGATGTATAGATGTAGGGGTGCATGAATCCTGGGGATGTATAGATCTCGGGGTGCATGAATCCTGGGGATGTATAGCTCTAGGTGTACAGGAATCCTGGAAGCTGCACACATATAGGAAGAGGACATGTATATTATGATGTAATGCAGAGTGGCGGTGGCCGGGTTGCTGGTCCTGTGATCACACGGCGTCTGGGGCTGGCAGTGAGGTGTGGTGCTGATGCTGGAAGAGTATTGTGGTGATTGCTCAGCATCCTCTGGGTGTAGTGCCGGTATCTGGGATGCAGGATTAGAGCCGTGATTACACAGCATCTGATTTTAGCAGTGAGGTGCGGTGCTGCTGTCCGTGGTGCTGGAACATGGTGCAGGTATGTAGGAGGCTGCGCTGGGTTCTGGGTGGAGTACAGTATGCAGGTTATTTGGTAATATTTTGCCGTCCAGGGTGTTCAGTACATGATCAGTGATGTATTTGGGGTAATAATATGACTGTATGACATGCATAGTACATTAGCAGTGAGGTATGGGGCATGCTAGGGGTGGTGTACAGTATGCATAGTACATATTGGCAGTGAGCAGTTGCATTGCTAGGACATGGTGCAGGTATTTGGGATGCTGGGGTAGTATATTATTGTATGGCATGTATGTTACCTTAGCAGTCATGTGTATTGGTGGGGCAGTTGTAAATTTGTTTTGGATGGAGTACGATATGCATGGTATATTTGGGGTGCCAGGGTTATATTTTGGAGCAGAGAGGTGTGGGGGTTGCTGGGATTTCGGGTGAGAGGTGTGGTGCAGGTATTTGGGGTACCGGGGTAATATTTTGAAGCACGGGGAATGTGGGGTTGCTGGGATTTCTGGTGCAGGTATTTGGGGTACCGAGGTAATATTTCGGAGCACAGGGAATGTGGGGTTGCTGGGATTTTTGGTGCAGGTATTTGGGGTACCGAGGTAATATTTCGGAGCACAGGGAATGTGGGGTTGCTGGGATTTTTGGTGCAGGTATTTGGGGTGTTGGGGTAATATTTTGCAGCACGGGGGGTTGTGGGGTAGCTGTGATTTTTGGATACAAGGTGTGGTGCAGACGCTCAGACAGGCCGGTGAATAGGGATTCTGGTTGTGGTTGGATAAGCGGCTGCTGCAGATCCCCGTGGGAATGCTTATTTTGTTTGCACACTGAGCGAGGATCAGGGGATGACATTGTGTTTTTCTTCCAGAGGGAGGCCGGGGAGGGTGTGGTGTGTGTGTGAGCATTCAGCCATCACTAACCGGCTTCCCTTCCGGCTGCACAGGGGTTAATCCTAGGGAGACGGGCTCCTTCTCCTCCATAATAATGGCCGCCTGTGAGTCAGCTGGGCCTCCATTGATGCTCACATCTCCAGCCTGTACACCGAGAGGGGGGGGGGGGGCTCCGGCATCGGCGTTGTATTTACAGAACGGGCCCTGAGATGGGAACCTGTGCATGCAGATCTGACCTGAGCATGCAGGGATGTTTACCTACAATGGTGACGTCATAATGGATATGGGGGCTGGGCAGGCTCAATGATACAGCAGGTTGGGGGGACACAGTGTGATTAAAAAAGGGAAACGTGGATACAGGGGGTGCAATGGCATAGCAGGTGCAGGAATGCAAAGATTAATAGATGGAGGGGTGCAGGAAAATTGAGATTTAATAGAGGGGTGCAGGAAAATTGAGATTTAATAGAGGGGTGCAGGAAAATTTGAGATTTAATAGAGGGGTGCAGGAAAATTTGAGATTTAATAGAGGGGTGCAGGAAAATTGAGATTTAATAGAGGGGTGCAGGAAAATTGAGATTTAATAGAGGGGTGCAGGAAAATTGAGATTTAATAGAGGGGTGCAGGAACAGAGAGATGAATAGAGGGGTGCAGGAACAGAGAGATGAATAGAGGGGTGCAGGAACAGAGAGATGAATAGAGGGGTGCAGGAACAGAGAGATGAATAGAGGGGTGCAGGAACAGAGAGATGAATAGAGGGGTGCAGGAACAGAGAGATGAATAGAGGGGTGCAGGAACAGAGAGATGAATAGAGGGGTGCAGGAACAGAGAGATGAATAGAGGGGTGCAGGAACAGAGAGATGAATAGAGGGGTGCAGGAACAGAGAGATGAATAGAGGGGTGCAGGAACAGAGAGATGAATAGAGGGGTGCAGGAACAGAGAGATGAATGGAGGGGTGCAGGAACAGAGAGATTTAATGGAGGGGTGCAGGAACAGAGAGATTTAATGGAGGGGTGCAGGAACAGAGAGATTTAATAGATGGAGGGGTGCAGGAATACAGAGATTAATTAAGGGGTACAGGAAAGCAGTGTTTCTATATACAGGAAGGAAGATGGGTAAAGGGGTACAGGGAGTGTGGAAGGCAGTTGTTGGAAACATGTATAGTGGGGGTCCAGGAAGACATCATGGATACTGGGGGGAATTGATATGCACCCATTCCAGGGGTTGGATATATGTAAAAAGGGGGACAGGAAGGCAGAGGTTGGATACATGTATGGAGGGGGTCCAGGAAGGCAGAGGTTGGATACATGTATGGAGGGGGTCCAGGAAGGCAGAGGTTGGATACATGTATGGAGGGGGTCCAGGAAGGCAGAGGTTGGATACATGTATGGAGGGGGTCCAGGAAGGCAGAGGTTGGATACATGTATGGAGGGGGTCCAGGAAGGCAGAGGTTGGATACATGTATGGAGGGGGTCCAGGAAGGCAGAGGTTGGATACATGTATGGAGGGGGTCCAGGAAGGCAGAGGTTGGATACATGTATGGAGGGGGTCCAGGAAGGCAGAGGTTGGATACATGTATGGAGGGGGTCCAGGAAGGCAGAGGTTGGATACATGTATGGAGGGGGTCCAGGAAGGCAGAGGTTGGATACATGTATGGAGGGGGTCCAGGAAGGCAGAGGTAGGATACATGTATGGAGGGGGTCCAGGAAGGCAGAGGTTGGATACATGTATGGAGGGGGTCCAGGAAGGCAGAGGTTGGATACATGTATGGAGGGGGTACAGGGGTTGTGACACAGGTGTAGATGATGGAGCATAATAGCTGGTAGAGGGGGTACAGAAATGGAAAGGATACTGGGGTAGAAAGAGTTCAGTAACGAAGGTTGCAGAAATGCGGGAATGCCACATATTGAGAATACGGTACTAGAATAAATTGGGAGATGCATTGGAATTGGGCTACAGACTGTACAGGAATATAGGTTATAAATGCAGTCATGGGGGGTACTGGAGATACAGAGGGTGTAGGGTTGTGGGGTACTGGAAGTGCAGGGGATGTAGGGTTCTGGAGTGCAGGAAGTGTAAGATATGCGGAAATGAGGGGTACTTGAAATACCGGGAATGCAGGAATATGGAGTACTGTAAATACAGGGGATCCAGATGTACTTGAAGTGCAGGACATGCAGAAATGTGCGCTACTGGAAGTGCAGGGTTGTGGAGGGAGGGGGTGCAGGTCGTGGGGGTGCAGGGTTGTGGAGGTGCGGGGGGGGGGGGCAATACGTGGTGGTGCAGGGGGGGGTAAAAGGTTGTTGAGGTGCGGGGGGGGGGGGATACAAGGACGTGGAGGTGCAGGGGGAGGTTACAAGGTTGTGGATGTAGGGTGTGCAGGTCAGTGGGGGTGCAGGGTTGTGGAGGTGCGGGGGGGGATACAAGGACGTGGAGGTGCAGGGGGGGGTTACAAGTTTGTGGAGATAGGGGGTGCAGGGTTGTGGAGGTGCGGGGGGGGGGGATACAAGGACGTGGAGGTGCAGGGGGGGGGGGTTACAAGGTTGTGGGGGTGCAGGGTTGTGGAGGTGCGGGGGGGGGGATACAAGGACGTGGAGGTAGGGGGTGCAGGGTTGTGGAGGTGCGGGGGGGGATACAAGGATGTGGAGGTGCAGGGGGGGGTTACAAGTTTGTGGAGGTAGGGGGTGCAGGTCAGTGGGGGTGCAGGGTTGTGGAGGTGCAAGGGGGGGGGGATACAAGGACGTGGAGGTGCAGGGGGGGGGTTACAAGGTTGTGGGGGTGCAGGGTTGTGGAGGTGCGGGGGGGGATACAAGGATGTGGAGGTGCAGGGGGGGTTACAATTTTGTGGAGGTAGGGGGTGCAGGTCAGTGGAGGTGCGGGGTACTGGTGGTGCAGACATGTAGAGTAGACAGGCCGGTAGCAGCCCCCATGCTGTATATTGTACATGGAATGTATACAGGATGTATTGGACTTCTCATCCTGGTATGTGCTGATTATTTCCTGCTCTCTGATGATTGGACGATACTGCAGGAAGAGGTTGGGACTGTAGGATGGTCTGTATAGTTTCCTCCAGCATGGTGCTGACATTGGCTGTAGCGTTGTTGATAGCGGTGACATGGCAGCACAGGAAGCGGTGTCTGAGTCTCTGGCGGGATCTCTGTGTTGGATGCTGGCTGTATGTTGGATCTCTTTATCACCTGTCAGTAAATTGTAGACACAGGAAGCTGCTAATTCCATTACTTCTTCTCAGTCACCATGTATTATTGCAGTGAGGAGGGAGGGACGGTTGCAGTGAGGAGGGAGGGACGGTTGCAGTGGGGGAGGGACGGTTGCAGTGGGGGAGGGACGTTTGCAGTGGGGGAGGGAGGGAGGGGCGTTTGCAGTGAGGGGGGACGGAGGGACGGTTGCAGTGAGGAGGGACGGACGTTGGGGCGGTTGCAGTGAGGAGGGACGGACGTTGGGGCGGTTGCAGTGAGGAGGGACGGACGTTGGGGCGGTTGCAGTGAGGAGGGACAGACGTTGGGGCGGTTGCAGTGAGGAGGGAGGGACGTTGGGGCGGTTGCAGTGAGGAGGGACGGACGTTGGGGCGGTTGCAGTGAGGAGGGACGGACGTTGGGACGGTTGCAGTGAGAAGGGCGGGACGTTGGGACGGTTGCAGTGAGGAGGGAGGGACGTTGGGACGGTTGCAGTGAGAGGGGAGGGTCGGTTGCAGTGAGGGGGGACGTTGGGACATTTGCAGTGAGGAGGGAGGAACGGAGGGATGGTTGCAGTGAGGAGGGAGGAACGGAGGGATGGTTGCAGTGAGGAGGGAGGGACGGTTGCAGTGAGGGGGGACGTTGGGACGTTTGCAGTGAGGAGGGAGGAACGGAGGGACGGTTGCAGTGAGGAGGGAGGGACGCTGGGACGGTTGCAGTGAGGAGGGAGGGACGTTGGGACGGTTGCAGTGAGAGGGGAGGGACGGTTGCAGTGAGGGGGGGACGTTGGGATGGTTGCAGTGAGAAGGGCGGGACGTTGGGACGGTTGCAGTGAGGAGGGAGGGACGTTGGGATGGTTGCAGTGAGGAGCGAGGGACATTGGGACGGTTGCAGTGAGAGGGGAGGGACGGTGGCAGTGAGGGGGGACGTTGGGACGGTTGTAGTGAGGAGGGAGGAACGGAGGGATGGTTGCAGTGAGGAGGGAGGAACGGAGGGATGGTTGCAATGAGGAGGGAGGAACGGAGGGACGGTTGCAGTGAGGGGGGGAGGGACGGTTGCAGTGAGGAGGGAGGGACGGTTGCAGTGAGGAGGGGGGGACGTTGGGACGGTTGCAGTGAGAAGGGAGGGACGTTGGGACGGTTGCAGTGAGAAGGGAGGGACGTTGGGACGGTTGCAGTGAGAAGGGAGGGACGTTGGGACGGTTGCAGTGAGAAGGGAGGGACGTTGGGACGGTTGCAGTGAGAAGGGAGGGACGTTGGGACGGTTGCAGTGAGAAGGGAGGGACGTTGGGACGGTTGCAGTGAGGAGGGAGGGACGTTGGGACGGTTGCATTGAGGAGGGAGGGACGTTGGGACGGTTGCATTGAGGAGGGAGGGACGTTGGGACGGTTGCAGTGAGAAGGGAGGGACGTTGGGACGGTTGCATTGAGGAGGGGGGGACGTTGGGACGGTTGCAGTGAGAAGGGAGGGACGTTGGGACGGTTGCAGTGAGGAGGGAGGGACATTGGGACGGTTGCAGTGAGAGGGAAGGGACGGTTGCAGTGAGGGGGGACGTTGGGACGTTTGCAGTGAGGAGGGAGGAATGGAGGGATGGTTGCAGTGAGAAGGGAGGAACGGAGGGATGGTTGCAGTGAGGAGGGAGTGGAGCTTGCAGTAAGGAAAGAGGGACGGTTGCAGTGAGGAGGGAGGGACGTTGGGACGGTTGCAGTGAGAAGGGAGGGACGTTGGGACGGTTGCAGTGAGAAGGGAGGGACGTTGGGACGGTTGCAGTGAGAAGGGAGGGACGTTGGGACGGTTGCAGTGAGAAGGGAGGGACGTTGGGACGGTTGAAGTGAGGAGGGAGGGACATTGGGACGGTTGCAGTGAGAGGGAAGGGACGGTTGCAGTGAGGGGGGACGTTGGGACGTTTGCAGTGAGGAGGGAGGAATGGAGGGATGGTTGCAGTGAGAAGGGAGGAACGGAGGGATGGTTGCAGTGAGGAGGGAGTGGAGCTTACAGTAAGGAAAGGGGGACGGTTGCAGTTAGAAGGGAGGGACGTTGGGACGGTTGCAGTGAGAAGGGAGGGACGTTGGGAGGGTTGCAGTGAGAAGGGAGGGACGTTGGGACGGTTGCAGTGAGGAGGGGGGGACATTGGGACGGTTGCAGTGAGGAGGGACGTTGGGACGGTTGCAGTGAGGAGGGGGGGACGTTGGGACGGTTGCAGTGAGGGGGGAACATTTGTGAACACTGGTTCCTGTGATGATTGTATCACCAGTCCTAGGTGGGGAGGCATGATGGGACTTGTAGTTCTGAACAGCTGGAGGGCCCCAGAAAGAAATGCTTGACATCTATGGCTCTGTATGTAATGAATCTACTGTATATAATGTGAATTTTTCATTTTTTGAATGATATCCTAATTTTTGGCGATGTACATGTCTGTGCACCTTCCAACTTCTTTCTTCTTCTTTCTTCTTCTTTTCTTTTCTTTCTTCTTCTTTCTTCTTCCTTCTTCTCTTCTTCTTTTTTCTCTTCCTTCTTTCTTCTTCCTTCTTTTTCTTCTTTTCTTTTTCTTCCTTCTTTTCTTCTTCCTTCTTTCTTCCTTCTTCTTCTCGCTTCTTCTTCTCTCTTATTTCTCTGGTTCTCAGATTGCATTTCCTTTTATTTACACGGTTCCTTTGTTAGGATGTGATTAATGTGCCCTTTGACATACTAAACATTGTTATTTGCTGTCATTTCTCTACTTGATTTACGATGGCTACTGACTTGCAGGTCACTGATATTACACTTCTACAGCGCCTTGGAAAAAGTATTCATACCCCTTGAAATTCTCCACATTTTGTCATGTTGCAACCAAAAACGTAAATGTATTTTATTGGGATTTTATGTGGGCATTTGTATTCAGCCCCCCTTTACTCTGATACCCTAACTAAAATCTAGTGGAACCGATTGCCTTCAGAAGTCACCTAATTAGCAAATAGAGTCCACCTGTGTGTAATTTAATCTCAGTATAAATACAGCTGTTCTGTGAAGCCCTCAGAGTTTTGTTAGAGAACCTTAGTGAACAAACAGCATCACGAAGGCCAAGGAACACACCAGACAGGTCAGGGATAAAGTTGTGGAGAAGTATAAAGCAGGGTCAGGTTATAAAATAATCTCCCAAGCTTTGAACATCTCACGGCGCTCTGTTCAATCCATCATCCGATAATGGAAAGAGTATGGCACAACTGCAAACCTACCAAGACATGGCCATCCACCTAAACTGACCGGGCCGGGCATGGAGAACATTCATCAGAGAAGCAGCCAAGAGGTCCATGGTAACTCTGGAGGAGCTGCAGAGATCCACAGCTCAGGGGGGAGAATCTGTCCACAGGACAACTATTAGTTGTGTTCTCCACAAATCTGCCCTTTATGGAAGAGTGACAAGAAGAAAGACATTGGTGAAAGAAAGTCCTAAGAAGTCCTGTTTGCAGTTTGTGAGAAGCCATGTGGGGGACACAGCAAACATGTGGAAGAAGGTGATCTGCTCACATGAGACCAAAATTTAACTTTTTAGCCTAAAAACAAAACACTATGTGTGGCGGAAAACTAACACTGCACATCACCCTGAACACACCATCCCCACTGTGAAACATGGTGGTGGCAGCATCATGTGGTGGGGATGCTTTTCTTCAGCAGGAACAGGGAAGCTGGTCAGAGTTGATGGGAAGATGGATGGAGCCAAATACAGGACAATCTTAGAAGAAAACCTGTTATGCCGCGTACACACGGTCGGAATTTCCGATGGAAACAGTCCGATGGGAGCTTTTCATCGGATTTTCCGACCGTGTGTACGCCCATCGGTCTTTTTCTGTTGGAATTTCCGACGGACTTTGGATTGAGAACCTGTTCTTAATTTTTAAGACGGAAAACCTTTCTATTGGATTTTCCGATCGTGTGTATGCAATTCCGACACGCAAAATTCCGACGCATGCTCGGAAACAATTCGACGTATGCTTGGAAGAATTAAACTTCCCTTTTATAGTGCAGTCGAAAGTTTTTTAAGGCGTGGTGTTATTGACCGTCGGAATTTGGTGTGATCGTGTGTAGGCAAGACAGTTTGAGCGAAATTCCGTCGGAATTCCGACAGGAAAACCATCAGAGCTTTTTTCGACGAGAATTCAGACCGTGTGTACGCGGCATTAGAGTCTGCACAAGACTTGAGACTGGGGCGGAGGTTCACCTTCCAGCAGGACAACGACCCGAAACATACAGCCAGAGCTACAATGGAATGGTTTATATCAAAGCGTATTCATGTGTTAGAATGGCCCAGTCACAGTCCAGACCTAAATCACATTGAGAATCTGTGGCAAGACTTGAAAATTGCTTCTCACAGACGCTCTCCATCCAATCTGACAGAGCTTGAGATATTTTACAAAGAAGAATGGGGCAAAAATGTCCCTCTCTAGGTGTACAAAGCTGGTAGAGACATCCCCAAAAAGACTTGTAGATGTAATTGCAGAGAAAGGGGGTTCCACAAAGTATTGACTCCGGGGGGCGCTTCTTATGTCTTTCTTCTTGTCACTCTTCCATAAAGGGCAGATTTGTGGAGAACACGACTAATAGTTGTCCCTGTGGACAGATTCTCCCCCTGAGCTGTGGATCTCTGCAGCTCCTCCAGAGTTCCCATGGACCTCTTGGCTGCTTCTCTGATGAATGCTCTCCTTGCCCGGCCCGGTCAGTTTAGGTGGACGGCCATGTCTTGGTAGGTTTGCAGTTGTACCATACTCTTTCCATTTTCCGATGATGGATTGAACAGAGCTCCGTGAGATGTTCAAAGCTTGGGAGATTTATTTTTTTATAGCCTAACCCTGCTTTATACTTCTCCACAACTTTATCCCTCACCTGTCTGGTGTTTTCCTTGGCCTTCATGATGCTGTTGTTTCACTAAGGTTCTCTAACAAACCTCTGAGGGCTTCACAGAACAGCTGTATTTATACTGAGATTACATTACACACAGGTGGACTCTATTTACTAATTAGGGGACCTCTGAAGGCAATTGGTTCCCCTAGATTTTAGTTAGGGGTTATCAGAGTAAAGGGGGCTGAATACAAATGCCCCCCCCCCCACACTTTTCACATATTTACTTGTATCATTTATCATTTTCCTTCCACTTCACAATTATGTGCCACTTTGTGTTGGTCGATCACATAAAATCCCAATAAAATACATTTATGTTTTTGGTTGTAACATGAGAAAATGTGGAAAATTTCAAGGGGTATGAATACTTTTTCAAGGCACTGTATCTGTATACCTACTCAAAGTTACACATTGTATTCCTTAAAGTGATTTGTAAAGTTTTTTTGTTTTTAAAAAAAATAAATAATAATAAATAAATAACAAACATGTTGTACTTCCCTCCTGGGTTGCTCCGCCTGATCCTGAAAATTGAGTAAATGGCCTCTGCAGCTGTACTGGTGGGACCCGGGGGCATTTCATCTGATCTCCAGTGGGATTACTGAGCATGTGTTTGAAAGTATTTTAAAGATTTCCCTTTATGCCACCGGCCCCCCCTGCTGAGCTGACAGGGGGGGGGGGGGGGGAAAGCCCAGTAGAGAAGGGTCAGCTCCACCCCTGTATTGGCGGCCATGGGTAACAACACCACGGAATTCACCACCACTCTTTGCATTGCCCAGGCACATTAGGCAGCCTGTGTTCGGGTTGGCTGGTCTGGCTCGGCATTGGGGTGGTCTGGCCTCGGCATTGGTCGGTCTGGCCTCGGCATTGGGGCGGTCTGGCCTCGGCATTGGGGCGGTCTGGCCTCGGCATCGGGCGGTCTGGCCTCGGCATGGGTCGGTCTGGCCTCGGCATCGGGCGGTCTGGCCTCGGCATTGGGGCGGTCTGGCCTCGGCATCGGGCGGTCTGGCCTCGGCATCGGGCTGTCTGGCCTCGGCATCGGGCGGTCTGGCCTCGGCATGGGTCGGTCTGGCCTCGGCATCGGGCGGTCTGGCCTCGGCATGGGTCGGTCTGGCCTCGGCATCGGTCGGTCTGGCCTCGGCATTGGGGCGGTCTGGCTCGGCATTGGGCGGTCTGGCTCGGCATCGGGCGGTCTGTCCTCGGCATCGGGCGGTCTGTCCTCGGCATCGGGCGGTCTGGCTCGGCATCGGGCAGTCTGGCCTCGGCATCGGGCGGTCTGGCCTCGGCATCGGGCAGTCTGGCCTCGGCATCGGGCAGTCTGGCCTCGCTATTGACTGGTACATCCAATTTTCAGTTTGTTTGCTGCATCTCTCAGACAAACCTCCTTAATAAGAGGCGGAATGTGCCTCTGTCAATTTTTCATGAGCACTGCGTGTCCCCGGATCCAGCTCCGGGAAGCCAACGGCAATTAGAGGAATAAATCTGGAGCGATGTGTGCCCAGACATTCTGTTTTGTAGCACTGGTGGCGCCGTGTACAGGCCGCTGATCGACCATTGCTGGTTTTTCAGAATAACAGGTGGGGTCCCCTCTGTAGTGATGGCAGCAAAGAAACTTTCACACAGAACACCAACAATATTTATTTATAAAGCTGAAGCCCCAGGGAAGGAGTCTTATTATCAATAGTGATCCACACGAGGGACCTCTATCCTCAAAGCTGTGCCCATTATGAGGGGTTCCCACCATCCCATCCTTGGTGTCAGTGGGAGGAATAGTACCCCCATCCTTGGTGTCAGTGGGAGGAATAGTACCCCCATCCTTGGTGTCAGAGGGAGGAATAGTACCCCCATCCTTGGTGTCAGAGGGAGGAATAGTACCCCCATCCTTGGTGTCAGAGGGAGGAATAGTACCCCCATCATTGGTGTCAGAGGGAGGAATAGTACCCCCATCATTGGTGTCAGAGGGAGGAATAGTACCCCCATCATTGGTGTCAGAGGGAGGAATAGTACCCCCATCCTTGGTGTCAGTGGGAGGAGTTGTGCCCCATCCTTGGTGTCAGCACAGACAATATTTAGACACTCCTAGATGGTGAGAGAAGGGCAGAGGAGCTGGGCCAGCACAGATAGTAATTGAACAATCCCCTGAATCCATTAAAATTTGTTTTGTTTATTCGTTTTCTAACAAATTTCAACTTTTCAGAGCAATTCAAATAGTGCCCCATCCTTGGTGTCGTTGGGGGGGGGGGAATAGTGCCCCATCCTTGGTGTCGTTGGGGGGGGAATAGTGCCCCATCCTTGGTGTCGTTGGGGGGGGGGAATAGTGCCCCTTACTTTGTGTCGTTGGGGGGGAATAGTGCCCCATCCTTGGTGTCGTTGGGGGGGAATAGTGCCCCATCCTTGGTGTCGTGGGGGGGGGGGGGAAATAGTGCCCCATCCTTGGTGTCGTTGGGGGGGGAATAGTGCCCCATCCTTGGTGTCGTTGGGAAATAGTGCCCCATCCTTGGTGTCGTTGGGGGGGAAATAGTGCCCCATCCTTGGTGTCGTTGGGGGGGTAAATAGTGCCCCATCCTTGGTGTCGTTGGGGGGGAAATAGTGCCCCATCCTTGGTGTCGTTGGGGGGGAAATAGTGCCCCATCCTTGGTGTCGTTGGGGGGGAAATAGTGCCCCATCCTTGGTGTCGTTGGGGGGGAATAGTGCCCCATCCTTGGTGTCGTTGGGGGGGAAATAGTGCCCCATCCTTGGTGTCGTTGGGGGGGAAATAGTGCCCCATCCTTGGTGTCGTTGGGGGGGAAATAGTGCCCCATCCTTGGGGGGGGGGGGAAATAGTGCCCCATCCTTGGTGTCGTTGGGGGGGAAATAGTGCCCCATCCTTGGTGTCGTTGGGGGGGAAATAGTGCCCCATCCTTGGTGTCGTTGGGGGGGGGGGGGAATAGAGCCCCATCCTTGGTGTCGTTGGGGGGAGGGGGGGGAATAATGCCCCATCCTTACTGTCAGCACAGACAATATTTAGACACTCCTAGATGGTGAGAGAAGGGCAGAGGAGCTGGGCCAGCACCGATAGTAATTGAACAATCCGGAGGGGGCTGTGCTAGGGAAGGGACTCTTCCTGGGGCAGTCACATTTTGTAGCATGATCCGAGTGCCCCGAGCATTTTACATATTAGATTTTTCTGTGATGTATCTGCAGTTTTTGTACATTGGTGACAGGGTCTGTTTAGATTGCTGTAGCTGCCATAATGTCCCCCCCCCATGTAGTAGGAGGAGGGGGGGGGCATGTTGGCGGTGCGGGGGTTAATTGAACATCTCTCCTCCTATGGGCTTCTTCAGGATGCCGTACAACTTCAAACGTCTTCTTATATTCGGAGATAAAAGTCGTATCTCCAGCTAATGAGTGGCCCTCGGGGGCCCCGCCGTTCCCAGATAGAGGCTAATTATACTGATTGCTGGACCCCGCACACTCATGTCATTAATTAGCGCGGGGGGGGGGGGCCCTTAATGGTCAGCCACCCCCCCCCCCCCCCCCCCCCCCCCCCCCCCCTCTGCGACACTTGGACATGGAAATTAGTTGCCGTTTTTTGTTTTTATTTCTAGTTTTCCAGGATAATAAAACCAGAACGGTATTATGTGATCCCGACGTCATCATCTCAGATGTCGCCGACCAATCGGATCCACTCTTAAAACTGCCCCCCCCCCCCCGAGAGACGTCAATCCGTAGCTGAATATCCGACACTTTGTTTACATGTAAAGTAATTTTTTTATTTTTTGCCTCGAACCCCCATTTATTAGACATGTGCAATTCGTTTTGCTCCGAATACTACTTCGGACAAGGTTTTGGTTATTCGGAGATCGGCATGTATCCCAATCTCCAAATTTAAATAGTAAAGAATTTTGTTGAAATCCGTTAAAATTCGTTTTGTTAGTTTTCGAACGAATTTCAACTTTTCAGAGCAATTAGAATTCAGATCGGTCAAAAAAAATGATTGATCGATTCGAATTCTGTGTGAAGAAATAGCTGGCTGTTAAGCAATGGCAGGGCCAGATTAAGAACATCATGGGCCTGGTGCTGAGGATTTTGGTCGGGCCTTTTATAAATAAAAATGCAAACAATTTTTTGCTATAACAAATTAAATTAAAGAGAGAGAGGGAGGATGAGAGAGAGAGAGAATGAAAGAGGTGTGAGGGGTAAGGGAGGGAGGGAGGTTGAGAGAGAAAGGGGGGGTGAGAGAAAGAGGATGCACATGAGCATGTGTGGGAATGACATCAACGCAGCCCGGCCGAGGCAAGTGACCGAAGGCCCAGAACCCGGAAGGAAGACCGGGTGAAGATGGAAGCGCCCGGGCCCCGCCGGATCGATCACAGCACTGGAGGGCTCAGTCTGACAATTTAAGTGTACCCTAATGTGCTAATATGCTGTGCATACTTGTACATTATGGCATAACCTACCTCAGGGCCTCTATAAAGTAGTAATGTTAGAAAAGTTTACTACCGCTTTGATATCACAGGAGCCTCTCAAAAATATTTTCAGGGACACTTTTTTTACAAGTGCTATATTTAGAGTAGCTGACATCCCCTATGTTGCTATGTACATCACAATAGTAATTACAAAATTAAATAAGTATACAAATATGAGGACTTAGATTTCCTTTAGTTAAACTAACAAAAGTGTGCCCATTCTAGAGCTGGTAACAATAAGGATATTCTGTATCATTTTAAAGAACTGTTTTTGTGGGTAAGAGGCATAGGGGAGGAGAATGGATGGTATTAAAGTGGGAAGTATGTGCAGGTGAGGGAGAGGAATGTGGAGGGTCTAACAGTGGGCACTATGTACGAGAGGAGTGCGGAGGGTATGGCAGAAGGCACTATGTACAGGAGAGGAGTGTGAAGGGTATGACAGTGGGCAGTATGCCCAGCAGAGGAGTGTGGAGGGTATGACAGTGGGCAGTATGTACAGGAGAGGAGTGTGGAGGGTATGACAGTGGGCAGTATGTACAGGACAGGAGTGTGAAGAGTATGACAGTGGGCACTATGTACAGGAGAGGAGTTTAGAGGGTATTACAGTGGGCACTATGTATAAGAGAAGAGTGTGAAGGGTATGCCAGTGAGCAATATATACAGGAGAGGAGTGTGGAGGGTATGACAGTGGGCACTATGTACAGGAGAGAAGTGTGGAGAGTAGGACAGTAAGCAGTAATTACAGGAGAGGAGTGTGGAGGGTATGACTGTGGGCACTATGTATAGAAGAGGAGTATGGAGGGTATGACAGTGAGTAGTATGTACAGGAGAGGAGCGTGGAGGGTATGACAGTGGGCACTATGTATAGGAGAGGAGTATGGAGGGTATGACAGTGAGTAGTATGTACAGGAGACGAGTGTGTAGGGTATTACAGTGGGCACTATGTATAGGAAAGAAGTTAGTTTTGGGTAATGACAGTGGGCACTATGTATAGGAGAGGAGTGTGGAGGGTACGACAGTGGGCACTATGTATAGGAGAGATGTGTATGACAGCGAGCTCTATGTAAAGGAGAGGCGTGTGTAGGATATGACAGCGGGTGCTATGTATAGGAGAAAAGTGTGGAGGGTATGACAGTGAGCAGTATGTATAGGAGAGAAGTGTGGAGGGTATGACAGTGGGCACTATGTATAGGAGAGGAGGATGAAGTAATCTGGGAAGGAAATATGTAAAAAGGTTTGTGGAAGGATGTTTAGATGTTTAGGGACTGTGTAGTGGTTAAGCGGGCCATACATGGATTGAAATTGCACCAATTAAGCAGAGACCAGCCATAGTCGATCTATGTATGGGCTAGCAGGTTTTACACAAGTCAACCTATTAAATGACTTGAGTACAACCAGCCTGTCAGGTTTTCCCCAGAACAATCAGTGCTGCCAGCTATAGTTAGCAACACTGATCATTGTATTCACTGACAGAACACAATAACACTGCGGGAGTGATTTCCCCCATTCACAGGTCAGCAGGTGAGAGGGTGTGTGGGGACAGGCTGGGGAGAGATACTAGGCAGTGGCTGGGTAGGCACTGGTTAGTATCAGAGCCAGATACACACATGTGAGTTATCATCGCGATCGTTAGAGCGAGAGCAATAATTCTAGCACTAGACCTTCTCTGTAACTCTAAACAAGTAACCTTCAAAAAAATTTAAAGCATCGCTTGGTACACAAAAAAAATCGTGCTAACTTTTTAGTGTTTTTTTTATGAATGAAACAGTTTCTTTCCCAAAAAAACTTTTGAAAAATTGCTGCGCAAATATCGTGTAACATAAAAAGTTGCAAAGACCACCATTTTTTTCCATAGGGTGTCTGCTAAAACAATATATATATATATAATGCTTGAGGGTTCTGAGTAATTTTCTAGCAAAAAAAATGATGATTTTTACATGTAGGAGAGAAGTGTCAGAATTGGCCTGGGTGGCAAGGGGGTTAATTACCATAAGTAATATACAAATAATTATTATACGCACTGTGAGTTCATCCTCTCAGTCTGCTGCAGAGTGTTCCAGCTTGTATTTATACTGGCCGCTCTGTATGTAGCTTCTGACAGGCTGCGCAAGCAGCCCCATATCTACCTACCCACCAAATAGGGAGTCTCTATGACTCATGGTCGCTGAGCTACGACCCTCGAAGTCGATCTTCTTTTTTTTTTATTTTTTTTATTTTTTTTTTTGTTGGGCAAATGGGCCTATCTTGAGAAAGGGGCCTGGAGCTGCAGCTCCAATAGCCCCTATGTTAATCCGGCCCTGAGCAATGGGCTGGGAAGCCGGCCGCCCGCGTCCTTAACAACCGATGAGCCACTGATGGAGGAATGTAAAGATAAAGAAAAAAAAGAAAAAATGGTGTGGGGTCCCCCCCAAAATCCATACCAGACCCTTATCCGAGCATACAGCCTGGCAGGTCAGAAAAGGGGGGGGGGGCGACGAGCGAGTGCCCCCCTCAAACCATACCAGACCCTTATCCGAGCATACAGCCTGGCAGGTCAGAAAAGGGGGCGGGGGACAACAAGCGCGTGCCCCCCTCAAACCATACCAGGCCACATGCTCTCGACATGGGGGGGGGGGGGGCTTTGGAGCAGGGTGGGCTCTGCGCCCCCCACCCCAAAGCACCTTGTCCCCATGTTGAGGCAGACAAGGGCCTCTTCCCAACAACCTTGGGCTGTGGCTGTCGGGATCTGCGGGTGAGGGGCTTATCGGAATCTGGAAGTCCCTTTTAACAGGGGGGGGGCCCCCAGATATGGCCCCCCTCCTATGTGAATGGGTATCGGGTACATTGTACCCATACCTATTCACCAAAAAAGTGTCAAAGGAAAAGCCACAAGAAACTGTTTTTGACACTGTAAATTCATTGTCCATCACAACGCCCGTCGGACCCGAAAAAATGAAGAAAGAACGCTCCGCCCCCTGAGAGGCCTCCTGGCGTATGCCCGTTCTGTGCTTTGATATTTCTTATATAGGGAAGGGGGCGGGGCCACCTGGCTACATCACCCGGTGGCACTGCCCCTTCTGGCATCATGTGAAGTCATAACAAAACTAAATTGTTAAACTAACAAATCTATCCAAAACAAAATTCTGCACATGTAAAAAAAATAAAAAAAAAAATAAACTATTTTGTATAATATTTATAAAAAATAAATAAAAATTAAATAACTTTTTATTAATAGAGGCCCTAGAGAATAAAATGGTGGGTTTTGCAATTCTTTTTATATCACACGGTATTTGTGCAGCGGTTTTTGAAAAGCACATTCTTTGGGAAAGATGCTCTTTTAATAAATTTGAATGCATACAAACACAATGTAATAACAAAGGTTTGGGTGAAATATAAAAGTTGATGTTATGCCGAGTAAATAGATACCCAACTTTATTTAAAAATCTCCATAGGCGACGCTTTAGGCTCGGCTCACACCTATACGGCCGCGGTTTCATTGCAGGAGCCCGGTGCGGTTCTGTTCACTGGTTCAGTTGCCACTTTTTAGCTGAAATCGCACCTGAACCGAACCCAAAATCGTACCACTGCCGCCAAAACTGCACCACCGCTGCTCCACGCGTGTGAACCGCTATTGAAAGCCGGTCCGATTCACGTTATGCAAATTGGACGCAGTTTAAAATGCATCCAATTCACATATATGAACCGAGCCGCAAGAAATCTTTACAGGTTACCTCACATACCTAAATGGCAATCGCCATTTATGCGATGCATGCAGGACCTACGCTTTGTGCGTGAGCCTGAGGTGATGGGGGCGCTTTCATTTAAGTTTTTTCATTATTTATTTATTTATTTATTTTTTTGTACACTGTTTTTGTGTACATGTTTATGTCTTACTGCTGTCACAAGGAATGTAAATATCACAGTGACAGTAATAGGCATGTGGCAGGTACTCTTTACTGAGAGATCTCTTAGACCCCAGATGCCTCCTCTACCCTTTTTTAAAGCATTTTATCACACCATGGTCAATGTGATCAGATACTTTTAATATTTAAAAAAAAAATGTTGTGCTCCCCCCCCCCCCCCCCCCGAGAAACCGAAAATGTTTGCCGCTTCTGCTCTCCTATATCATAGAGCTGATCAGGGACCTTCTGGTCCTTGACTAGCTCTATGGTGTATGCCAGCAGAAGCGACGTCTTCACTTCCGAGTTCTCAAGTGGGACGGAGAGCCACTGGTGATCGGCTTACCGGTGGTCATCTGTAAAAGGCATCCAGTGGCTAATTAGCCGCTGGATAGCTTTTATAAAAAGCTGATCGCCTTCTGTAAAAAAAAAAAACTATAGTGGGATGATGCCTGTGGCTGAAGGCATCATCCCGGTATAACCACTTGAAGTACCACTTGAAGTACCGATGTTAACCACTTGCCGACCTCAAAACAAATATAAATATATATATATATATATACATACATACATACATACTGCTCCCATAGGCCTTGGAGGACTGGAGCGACGTCATGGCATCATGACGTAACTCCTGGTCCAACGCTCTGCCCCCTGGGAGGCCTCCCAGCATATGCCGGCTCTGTGCTTTGATATTTCTTATATAGGGAAGGGGGCGGGGCCACCTGGCTACATCACTCGGCGGCACCGCCCCTTCTGACGTCATGTGGCTGGAAGTGAATCCTTTTTTTTCTTTTGATCTTTTGCTTTTAAAGGTAAAGAAGAGATTTAAGGTCTCCTTGACCCCAAATCTCTTCATAAAGAGGACCTGTTATCCTTATTTCTATTACAAGGGATGTTTACATTCCGTGTAATAGGAATAAAAGTGAAAAAAAAATAAAATTAAAGGGACAGATTAAAAATTTAAATAAATAAGAAAAAAAAAATCTGGTTGCATAAGTGTGCACACCCTTACACTAATACTTTTTTATTGAAGCACCTTTTGATTTTTACTACAGCACTCAGTCTTTTGGGTATGAGTCTATCAGCATGGCACATCGTGACTTGGCAATATTTGCCCACTCTTCTTTGCAAAAACACTCCAAATCTGTTTGTGAGGGCATCTCCTGTGCACAGCCCTCTTCAGATCACCCCACAGATTTTCAATGGGATTCAGGTCTGGGCTCTGGCTGGGCCATTCCAAAACGTTAATATTCTTCTGGTGAAGCCGTTCTTTTGTTGATTTGGATGGATGCTTTGGGTCGTTGTCATGCCGAAAGATGAAGTTCCGCTTCATGTTCAGCTTTCTAGCAGAAGCCTGAAAGTTTTGTGCCAATATTGACTGGTATTTGGAACTGTTCATAATTCCCTCTACCTTGACTAAAGTCCCTGTTCCAGCTGAAGAAAGACAGCCACAAAGCATTATGCTGCCACCACCATGCTTCACAGTGGGTATGGTGTTCTTTTGGTGATGTGCAGTGTTGTTTTTGCGCCAAACATCTTTTTGAATTATGGGCAAAAAGTTCAACCTTAGTTTCATCAGACCAGAACATATTTCACCACATTTGAGACTTCACATATGTTTTTGCATATATATATATATATATATATATATATATATCTATAATATATATTTATATATATATATATATATATATATATATATACACACACGCACACACATACACATTTTTATTTTTATTTTTTTAACTCTAAAGCTTTCATTTTGGCTTCTGTATTTTCCTCAATGAACACCAAGGATATTAATCCAGCTTTTCAAATCCAGATATTACCTTGTAAAAGTAGCAGTGACCTAATCACTGTGCTGTACATGGCTCCTCCCACTACAGGCTGCTTGCAGAAATCTACAGAAGGGGGCGCAGATAAGGCCAGTCACCCTGCACAAAAAAAGAGAGAGAGAGCAGAGCTGTGGGAGGGGCCCAGTCAGGCTCCACCCACTACATGCTGCCTTCAGAAAACTACAGGAAGGGGCAGAGACGAAACCAGTCACCCTGCACAAGAAGAAAGAGAGAGCAGAGCTGTGGGAGGGGCTCAGCAGGCTCCACCCACTGCATGCTGTCTGCAGAAAACGACAGGAGGGGGCGGAGACCAGACCTGTCACCCTGCACAAAGAGCAGAGCTGTGGGAGGGGCCCAACAGGCTCCACCCACTGCATGCTGTCTGGAGAAAACTACAGGAGGGGGCGGAGACCAGACCTGTCACCCTGCACAAAGAGCAGAGCTGTGGGAGGGGCCCAGCAGGCTCCACCCACTACATGCTGCCTGCAGGAATCTACAGGAGGGGGCGGAGACCAGACCTGTCACCCTGCACAAAGGTCAGAGGTGTGGGAGGGGCCCAGCAGGCTCCACCCACTACATGCTGCCTGCAGAAATCTACAGGTGGTAAAGGTAAACACGAGACCAGTCACCCTGCACAAGGAGAGAAAGGTGTCCATGTCATCTTTGAGCACAAAAGGGAGCTCAGGGGTAGTATTTTGTTGTATGAAAGGGGGAGGTGTTTATGCTGCAGAGAGAAGGGCTATGGATATTTTTTTCCTGGGGAGGGGTTCACCCTCGGGGGGGCGCCTAAAGTACAGATCTTCTCACTTTTCCCTGAGCAGAACTTCCATCCCAGTACCTATCCCCTGTTTACACCCCCCCCCCCAATTGCTACACATCCCCCCCCCCCCCAGTAAAAAAATGTCCCCTCCAGTATAGATCCTCCTCCCCCAGTTTAGATTGCCCTCCCCTTCCTAGTTTAGATCCACTCCACTATAATTCCCCGCAGTATGGATCCCCCCCCCTCTTCTCACACTGTGCTACGGATCTCTCCCTAGTATGGAATTCCACCCTCTCTCAGTAAACCCCCCCCCACCTTACCAGTTTATATCCCTTCCCCTCTAGTATAGTTCCCCCCCAAGTACAGAGTTTCCTTTCCCTTCACCAGTACAACTCCCCACCCCCCCCCCGCAAGAAATTCACCCACCAGATCAGGGTGAGATGAAGTCCTCCCTCGGTGGTATCATGTGACCGGAGCCTAGGAGTGGCTAAGTGGCCTCCCCCTACCTGTCTGAGTTCTGACAGGTGACAGGAGTGGCAGCTGAAGTACTTATGTTGTATTGTAACCATCGGACCCCCCTATCCCCCTCCTTATCTACACAGAGTACAGGGGGTGTGTCAGGTCATTGGGTGGGGACTCGGAGAGGTCATACAGACTCCTAAAATGGGAGTCTCTCTTTTCTTGTTGAAGCAGCCGGACTGGGACATTGATAGAAGCAAGGAGCAGATACTTGGGAGGGGTTTGAAGATCCCTATTGGGCTTTAGATTTTTATTTTTTATTTTTTATTTTTTTTTTGAGTGGAGAAATTTTATGTGGTTTATAGTAAACTGCTGTTCAGACGTGTGTAATATCTGCAACCCCAACGTTCTAGGGCAGTGATGGCGAACCTTTTTGAGCCAGAGTGCCCAAACTGAAATAAATACATTGGTTTTGTGTTGCAAAGTGCCAACGCGGCAATTTGCGAGAGAGGGGGACTGACCGAAAGAGAGGGGTTGTGTGAAAGAGAGGGGGGGGGGGTGAGAGAGAGGGGGAGTGTGATAGAGATGCTGAGAGGGGGGGGGCTGAGAGAGAGGGGTGTGAGAGATATGCTGAGAGAGAGAGGGAACAGAGAGAGGGAAAGAAGCTGAGAGAGAGAGGGAGGGGGGCAGAGAGAGAGAGGGGTGTAAGAGTTATGCTGAGAGAGAGAGGGGGAACAGAAAGCGAGGGGGGGAACAGAGAGAGGGAGGGGAGCTGAGAGGGAGAGGGGACAGAGAGAGAGGGGTGTGAGAGAGATGCTGAGAGAGAGGGGCAACGGAGAGAGGGAGAGGGGCTGAGAGAGAGGGGTGTGAGAGAAATGATGAGACAGGTGAGCTGAGAGAGAGGAGGAACAGAGAGAGAGAGGAGAGAGGAGGAGGGGGACAGAGAGAGAGAGATGGGGACAGAGAGAGAGGGTGTGAGAGAGGGGGCAGAGAGCAAGAGAGAGAGAGAGGGAACAGAGAGGGAGAGGGCTGAGAGAGAGGGGTGTGAGAGAAATGATGAGACAGAGAGAGAACAGAGAGAGAGAGAGGGGAACAGGGAGAGAGGGGGGACAGAGAGAGAGAGAGAGAGAGGGGGACAGAGAGAGAGGGTGTGAGAGAGGGGGAACAGATAAAGAGAAGGGGGCAGAGAGAGAGGGGTGCAAGAGAGATGCTGAGAGAGATGAGCAGAGAGAGGGGGGGACAGAGCGAGGAGGACACAAAGAGGGGGAGACGGAAAAAGAGGGGGGCTGAAAGAGAGGGAGACCTCCAACTCTGTCCTGGACCCCCTCGTGTGCCCACAGAGATGGCTCTGCGTGCCATAGGTTCGCCATCACTGTTCTAGGGTCACCCCCTCTGCATTCACATTGCAGCCCACCCAGTGACTTATGGTGAGGCCTCTGCCATTGCATTATTGAATTGGGGGGGGGGCGGTGTTGATACCCCGGGTTCAGGGATTGCCAAGGGGGCACAGAGGCAGGGAGTCCACCCAGAAATATCCAGGCTCTGCCCTACCCGTCCTGGTCTATGCAGTCAGTTACAGGTGCTCTTTAACACTCCAGCCCCCCTAGTATTGACATGGAGATCTTTGATATTTTTCACACCCGGGGAGTTCTCATCCTCTTGAACCCCCCCCCCCAGGCTGAATCTGGAAATGAATTCTTTAGAAGTAGAGATGTCTGCCAGCGGATAATGGAATCACACTGAGATTCCGCACACAAATATTGATCCGTCTGGAGGATTTCACTTCCTGAATGATCAGCAGATGAACAGAGCGCCATCGGGACCCATCGCTTATTTCCTGTAGTATATCTGCAGTCTCTGACCATCTCCTGTAGTATGTATGCAGTCACTAATGCCCTTCTGGAAGAATGGTCAAACATTCCCATAGACACACTCCTAAACCTTGTGGACGGCCTTCCCAGAAAAGTTGAAGCTGTTATAGCTGCAAAGGGCGGGGCCAACTCAACATTGAACCATACGGACTGAGACTGGGATGATGTTATAGTTCATGTGCGTGTAAAGGCAGGCGTCCCAATACTTTTGACAATACAGTGTCTGTAGGAACCCACTAAACATTCCCTTGTAGATCTCTCTAATCGGTTATGGATAAGGTTCCTGGTCTGCGGTGATGAGCAGCTTCTGCATAATTCATGTCGGCTCCGAGCAGAACAAACACTGCTGATCGTTTTTCCTAATATCGGGGATTCTTAAGGAGCAGTATGAGTGCCACACAAATGGCCATAGAGTCCAGCATAGTTTTATTAAGTGATCAAAGCAATAAGAGAGCTGACGCGTTTCGAGGGTTTGCGAAGGGGGTTCTTTTCTACACACACGGTGGGATCATGGAGAACAAGCCTATACAAAATGCGTGAAAGGGTGCAGTAATTATACAAACGGTCATATTTAGGCATGTGTGGAAAATCTCGTCTCGTTTTCCGATGCATTCGCTGGGTTGATAATTTCCTTTTCTTTGTGCCGGCCCGGTTAGTTTTCAGGATTCATTTTGCTTCTTTGTTAGACCAGGTGGATTCGATACCCCCCCCCCTTTTTACCTGTTATTCAGCGAGTGACGGGACACCCGCCGAATGACAGGTAAACACGGGGGGCAGGGTCAACCGGTGACATCACGGGAAGACCCCGCCCTCCACGTTTTACCTGTCATTCGGCAAATGTATCTCTATGGGACACATTGCGTTCAGGGGGGCGGCGGTTTATTTATTTTATTGTGCGTGTCGGAGATCATTGTGATTGAAGTTGGATCTACTTCGGGGGACATTTTTGGGGATTTTTTTTTTCTATTTTTTTATAAAGGACTTTATTAAGTCCTTTTATTAGGACTGTCAAAAACTGAGTTTTTATTTACTTTTGACACTTTTTTTTTTTATTTATTTTTTTATTTTATGGTGAATGAGTAGGGGTGCTATATACCCCATACTCTTGCACATAGGGGCGTGGGATCTGGGGGCTCCCTTGTTAAAGGGGGGTTTCAGATTATAGTAAAGGCATCCCCCCACAACCACGGGGCCAAGCTTGTGGGGAAGAGACCCGTGCCGTTATCATGGGGACAAGGTTCTAGGGGGGCGGGGGGGAGACTTCTTCTTTCTTTTTCTTTTCTTTCTTTCTTTCTTTCTTTTTCTTCTTTCTTTTTCTTTCTTTTGTTTTTTCTTCTTGCCTTTTTCTTTCTTTTTCTTGCTTTTTCTTTCTTCTTTCTTTCTTTCTTATTCTTTCTTTCTTTTTCTTTCTTTCTTTCTTTTCTTTCTTTCTTCTTTCTTTCTTTTCTTTCTTTCTTTCTTTCTTTCTTTCTTTCTTTTCCTTTTTCTATCTTTCTTTCTTTCTTCTTTCTTTCTTTCTTTTTTTCTTCTTTTTCTTTTTTCTTTCTTTTTCTTTTTCTTTCTTCTTTTATTTCTTTTTCTTTCTTTCTTTTTCTTTCTTTCTTTTTTTCTTCTTCTTTTTCCTTTCTTCTTTTTTCCCTTTTTCTTCTTTCTTCTTTCTTTCTTTCTTTCTTTCTTTCTTTCTTCCTTTTTTCTCTTCTTTCTTCTTCCCTTTTTCTTTCTTTTTCTTCTTTTTCTTTCTTCTTTCTTTCTTTCTTTCTTTCTTTCTTTCTTTCTTTCTTTCTTTCTTTCTTCTTCCCTTTTTCTATCTTTTTCTTTTCTTTCTTTCTTCTTCTCTTTTCTTTCTTCTTTCTTTCTTTCTTTCTCTTTCTTTCTTCTATCTTTTTCTTTCTTTTTTTTCTTTCTTCTTTCTTTCTTTCTTTTTCTTTCTTCTTTCTTTCCCTTTCTTCTTCTTTCTTTCTTCTTTCTTTCTTTCTTTCTTTCTTTCTTTTCTTTCTTTCTTTCTTTTTCTTTCTTTCTTTCTTCTTTCTTTCTTTTTTTCTTTTTTTTTTTTCTTCTTTCGTTCTTTCTTCTTTCTTTTTTCTTTCTTTCTTTCTTTCTTTCTTTCTTTCTTTCTTTCTTTCTTTCTTTCTTTCTTTCTTTCTTTCTTTTCTCAAAATCCATACCAGACCTGAAGGGATTTAAAAAAAAAAAAAAGAAAGTAACCTCTACTTCTTTTGTTTGCATACTTCTGTTACCGGGAAATCCTCTGCCACCAGACTATTGAGAAAAAGCTTTCTCCGAGTGTAAAAAAAACAAACAAAACGCAGGTAAAGTGTTCCCACACCAGTGTCCAAACCAGAGGCTTACCAGAACGGTGTGACCCTTTAAAGCAGAAGTAGCGCCGATGCTCATTTGGCTGTACTTCTCCTGTGGATCACAGTAGTGCAGTTTGTTCACCATCTTCAACAGACAGCGGTGCCGAAGCCGGCTGTCGGCTGAGGTCACCGAGCCGGTCCAGGCTCAGGAAAGATCACAACCATATGGTCAGGATCCGCCCACATAACTGGACCGGCACCCGGCTCAGCCTCTCAGCAAGCTGGCCGCTCCCCTCCCCAGCCCAGTGCTCCATTTGAACTGAGCGATCAGCAGTGTTTGATCGCTCGGTTCTCAGTCTTATGCCGCGTACACACGATCAGACTTTCCGGTGGACCAGAGTCCGTCGGACAATTTGATCGTGTGTGGGCTCCAGTGGATTTTTTTCTTCCCAAAAGTCCGGCGGACCTAGAAATAAGACTGGCTTCAAATTTGTCCGCCGGACTCTGCTTTCTATCGGACAATCCGTTCGTCTGTGTGCTAGTCCGTCGGACTAAAGCCTCATACACACGATCGGACCGTGGACCAACTTTCCCGCGGATTTTTGTCCAAAGGGTGTTGGCCCCAAGTTGGTATTGCATACACACGGCAGGACTTTTTCAGCCAACTTTCACCAAATCACTTGGTTTTTCTGCTCTTTACCGCCACCTTTGGTCAACTTCTGTATTGTTGTCTGATCTTTTGCATTGGTTTTGCATTGGTTTGTACAAAAGTCCGTTGGTTTTGTGTACACACGGTCGGACTTTGGTCCATCGGACTTTTGTTGGCAGAAAGTTGGTCCGTTCGCACAGCCAACAAATGTCCGATGAAACCTGGAAAAAGTTTGTCCGATGGAGCGTACACACGGTCGGATGTTGGTCCAAAACAGCTAATTTGCATGTTGGTTGTCAAAAAGTCTGATCGTGTGTATGGGCCTTAAAACCGACGCTAGGGCAGCTATTGGCTACTGGCTATGAACTTCCTTATTCTAGTCCGGTCGTACGTCATTGCGTTCGAATCCATCAGACTTTTGGAGTGATTGTGTGTGGCCAAGTCCGTTCGTTTGAAAGCACGGCGGACCTCCGCTACAAAGTCCGTCGGATTGTCCGCCGGACCAAGTCCGATCGTGTGTACGCGGCATTAGAGTCGGCAGGGGACAGATGCTGCATCCACCTAGTAAAAAAACATTTGCATATTTCTCTTTTAAAATGAGAAGTCAAATAATACTTGAATTAAAGAGACTCGGATTTCAGATGTAAAATGTCACCATTTCCATCGACCATAAATATCAGCGCCCAAATAAAAGTGTTCCACATAGTGTAACATCAATATTTATTAAAGTGATTGTAAAGTCTTTTTTTTTTTAATTTTTTTTTTTTTTTTAAATAACAAACGTTATATTTACCTCCTCTGTGCAGTTGGTTTTGCACAGAGCAGCCCGGATTCTCCTCTTCTCGGGTCCCTCTTTGCTGCTCCTGGCCCCTCCCTCCTATTGAGTGCACATCAGCCAGCAGCTCTCTATGGGGGAGCCCAAGCCGAGTCAGAGCTCTGTGTATCCATTCAGACACGGAGCCCCAACCCCGCCCCCTCTCTCCCCCAATTGGCTGACTGACTTTGAACAGCCGCGGGAGCCAATGGGGCCGCTGCTGTGTCTCAGCCAATCAGGAGGAGTGTCCCAGATGGCTTAGACCAGGGGTCTCAAACTGGTGGCCCTCCAGCTGTTGCGAAACTACTGGAGGGCCGCCAGTTTGAGACCCCTGCCTTAGACACTCATGGACATCGCTGGAGAGAGATGGGGCTCAGGTAAGTAATTGCATTAAGATAAAAAAAAAAAACATAGAATGCATTAACCACTTGCGGACCGCCGCACACACCTATATTTCAGTAGAATGGCACATGCAGGCAAATGGGCGTACCTGTACGTCCCTTTTGAATTTGTTGCCTATCGAGCACGAGCCCACCGCAGGATCATGCCCGCGGGTCCCGCAAACTCTATTTTCCGCCAGAGGGCCCGCGATCGTGTCGCAGAACGGGGAGATGTCTATGTAAACAAGGCATTTCCCTGTTCTGCCTAGCAACATGACGGAGATCTACCGCTCCCTGTCATCGGGAGTGGTAATTGCTGTCATGTTGTAGTGACCCCCCCCACAGTTAGAATCTCTCCCTAGGACACACTTAACCCCTTGATCGCCCCCTAGTGTTTTAACCCCTTCCCTGCCAGTGTCATTTATACAGTAATCAGTGGCTATTTGTAGCTCTGATCGCTGTATAAATGACAATGGTCCTCCAATAGTGTCGAAAGTGTCCGATGTGTCCGCCATAATGTCGCAGTCCCGATTAAAAATCGCAGATCGCCGACATTACTAGTAAAATAATAATAATAAAAATGCCATAAATCTATCCCCTATTTTGTAACTTTTGCGCAAACCAATCAATCACACTTATTGCAATTTTTTTTTTTACCAAAAATATGTAGTATACATATCGGCCTAAACCGTGGAAGAAATGTTATTTTTTTTAATATTATTTTTTGGGGATATTTATTATAGAAAAAAGTAACAAATATTGCTTTTTTGTATTTTTTTTCAAAATTGTCGCTCTTTTTTTGTTTATAGCGCAAAAAATAAAAAACGCAGAGGTGATCAAATACCACCAAAAGAAAGCTCTATTTGTGGGGGGGAAAAAAAGGATGTCGCACGACCGCGCAATTGTCTGCTAAAGCGACACAGTGCGGAATCGCAAAAAATGCTCTGGTCAGGAAGGGGTTAAATCCTTCTGGGGCTGAAGTGGTTAAGATAAAAAAAAACTTTTGCCTTTTACAACTCCTTTTAAGTCGGCTTTCACACCAAGCCGCCTATAGCGTTGGCGGTAAAACGCCGCTATTTTTAGTGGCGTTTTACCATGGGATTTGGGGCGCATTTCGGCTGCTAGCGGGGTGCTTTTACCCCCGCTAGCGGCCGAGAAAGGGTTAAAACCGCCCGAATAGCAGCGTTTTGCCGGCGGTATTACAGCGCTGCCCCATTGACTTTAATGGGGAGCAGCGGTGGAAAAGCGGTAAACACACCGCTCCTTCGCCGCTCCAAAGAAGCTGCTGGCAGGACTTTTCCTGACGTCCTGTCAGCGCACCACCGCTCCAGTGTGAAAGCCCTCCGGTGCAGCTGGTGCAGCTGTTTTAGGGCAGATTGCAGGCGCTATTGCCAACGCTATAGCGCCTGCAAAACGCCCTCGGTGTGAAGGTCTAAAACCGACAATGCTACTCACAAATTTAGAACCCCAGACAGCTCTGTACAAATAAAGCCCTCCCTGAGGAGATCTGCAAACCGCTTCCTGGTTCTGTAATGCGTGATGACGTCATGAGCCCAGGAAGACCTCATCTCTGATGAAACGCGTAGGACAGAGCCCAGGCTTGTGACGTCATTGCTCATTACGGAACCAGGAAGTTATTTGCAGATCTCCCCAGGGAGTGTTTTGTTTGTACAGCTCTGTCTATGATTCTACATTCGTGAGTGCCATTATCTGTCTGGAGACTGGAGATTACTTCACTTCTAAGTCACGGTGGTTGTTTTTATGTAGCCACCTTATAACAGGAAGTTGTGTCACAGCAACAACAAAAAAAAAAGGAATTTGGAAAGGAGAATACGTATTTGAATAGAATTTTATTTTTTGAACCAGAGCTTAGTTCCACTTTATTTATTACAAATTGTATAATGAAATGTTATTGTTCTGAATACGATTATTTTATTGGTTTTTTATTTGCCTTTTTCTTTTTTTGCTTTTTTTCCTTTTTTTAATTGTGGTTAATGTTTAGTTATATCATTTTTATTGCATAATATATGAATTTATCCATATAAATCATGACTACTTAATGTATCTGATTTCACAATATATATGTGTTTAGCCTTGGAGGAAGGGGGACCCTTGCAACCCCCAAAACACATTGGCACACATATTTCATTGATTATTGAGTGAAGCCTTCTTGACTCTGACCATTGGTGTGGCCCCCCCCCCCCCCTTACGTCTTCTCACGTTTGATCAGACCAGATTAGGCAATGTCCCTGCTGTTGCTGAGCTTGTTCAGAGGAAGAATCATTGGGCTGGAGCGGCCAATGGCCAATGGCGTACCCCCATGACGGGACGGTGCCTGCAGAGCTCAGCTCTGTGGGCCTGCCTGATTGGATACACATTGTATGGATTATTTAGGCAGGACTTCAGGTTTCATAGCGATTCTGTAATCCAATTGTAAAGTGTGTCTTCTGGTTGTTTTTCATTTATTTTATTTTTTACATGTAGTTTTTTTTTTTTTTTTTTTTTTGTTGAAAGTGAAGATATTGAATACCAATTTAGTGGTAGAAGATCTGGAAGAGTTTTTGGATGTCTGTCCTGGAACTGGGCCTTGCTCTGCTCACCTCCTCGCCGAGGCTTATTATTCAGCACCACAACCGTCCTTCCTGCCAGCAGCCCTGCTCATTAATGCTGGATGAGTTCCCGGAGGCTGAACTGTGTGTCAGCAAAGAGGAGCACTGAATGTTCTTAGTTTCATCCATTGAATGTTCTCTTCTCTCCATGGAACATTCTTTTGCTCTCTTCTTAAAATGTTGTCTATTCTATCCTTGAAGTGTTTTCTGCCCTCTATTTGTAGCTCTCTCTGCTTCTCAGTGTTCTTTTTTCTTTCTCCTCCAGTATGCCCCCTTTCTCACCTTGAACGCTCTTTGCTCTCTCATCTGATAACTTTCATTACTAAAACGCTTCCTTTCTTCAGAATGCCCTCTGTTCTCTTTGGAATGCCTTTTATTCTCTCTTTGGAATGCCTTTTATTCTCTCTTTGGAATGCCTTTTATTCTCTCTTTGGAATGCCTTTTATTCTCTCTTTGGAACGCCCTTTTTTCTGGCTTTGGAACGCCCGTTGGTCCTTCTTTGGAACGCCCATTGGTCCTTCTTTGGAACGCCCTTTGGTCCTTCTTTGGAACGCCCTTTGGTCCTTCTTTGGAACGCCCTCTGTTCTCTCTTTGGCGCGCCCTCTGTTCTCTCTTTGGCGCGCCCTCTGTTCTCTCTTTGGCGCGCCCTCTGTTCTCTCTTTGGCGCGCCCTCTGTTCTCTCTTTGGCGCGCCTTCTGTTATCTCTTTGGCGCGCCTTCTGTTCTCTCTTTGGCGCGCCTTCTGTTCTCTCTTTGGCGCGCCTTCTGTTCTCTCTTTGGCGCGCCCTCTGTTCTCTCTTTGGCGCGCCCTCTGTTCTCTCTTTGGCACGCCCTCTGTTCTCTCTTTGGCGCGCCCTCTGTTCTCTCTGCAGAATGCTCTTTGTTTTTCTCTTTTGAAGCGCTCTTTGATCTCTACATGTAGTGCTCTCTGCTGTCTCTTTGGAACACTCCCCGCTCTCTCCTCAGCTCTTTTCCCTCACATTTAAACATTCTCTGGTCTCTCTCCTTGAAACACTCCCAACTGTCTCATCTTGGAAATAAATTATCTCTCTCTGAAATAAATTAGCTCTCTTTGAATACTTCCTGTTGTCTCTTTGTGGAACACTCTCTGCTCTTGCTCTTCAGTCTCTTTCTTTACATTTTTCGATTGCTCGATTCTCTGCTCTCTCCTCCGAACACTCTGTGCACTCAACTCCGAGTGCTTCCTGTTCTTTCTCCTTGGACTGCTCTCGGCTCACTTTACTTGGAACACTATTTGCTGTCTCTTCTTGGAATGCTCTCTGCTTTCTTTTTGAAACACTATTTGCTGTCTCTTCAGAACACTTTGTACTTTACCATCTCTGAGTTTTCGGTGTTCTCTCTTTCCTTGAAATGCTTCCTGCTCTCTCTTCATGCAACACTCTGCTCTCTCTTCTTGAAACACTCCCTGTTCTCTCTTATAAATGCTCTGTGCCTGCTCTTCGAGAATGCTCTGTGCCTGCTCTTCGAGAATGCTCTGTGCCTGCTCTTCGAGAATGCTCTGTGCCTGCTCTTCGAGAATGCTCTGTGCCTGCTCTTCGAGAATGCTCTGTGCCTGCCCTTCGAGAATGCTCTGTGCCTGCCCTTCGAGAATGCTCTGTGCCTGCCCTTCGAGAATGCTCTGTGCCTGCCCTTCGAGAATGCTCTGTGCCTGCCCTTCGAGAATGCTCTGTGCCTGCCCTTCGAGAATGCTCTGTGCCTGCCCTTCGAGAATGCTCTGTGCCTGCCCTTCGAGAATGCTCTGTGCCTGCCCTTCGAGAATGCTCTGTGCCTGCCCTTCGAGAATGCTCTGTGCCTGCCCTTCGAGAATGCTCTGTGCCTGCCCTTCGAGAATGCTCTGTGCCTGCCCTTCGAGAATGCTCTGTGCCTGCCCTTCGAGAATGCTCTGTGCCTGCCCTTCGAGAATGCTCTGTGCCTGCCCTTCGAGAATGCTCTGTGCCTGCCCTTCGAGAATGCTCTGTGCCTGCCCTTCGAGAATGCTCTGTGCCTGCCCTTCGAGAATGCTCTGTGCCTGCCCTTCGAGAATGCTCTGTGCCTGCCCTTCGAGAATGCTCTGTGCCTGCCCTTCGAGAATGCTCTGTGCCTGCCCTTCGAGAATGCTCTGTGCCTGCCCTTCGAGAATGCTCTGTGCCTGCCCTTCGAGAATGCTCTGTGCCTGCCCTTCGAGAATGCTCTGTGCCTGCCCTTCGAGAATGCTCTGTGCCTGCCCTTCGAGAATGCTCTGTGCCTGCCCTTCGAGAATGCTCTGTGCCTGCCCTTCGAGAATGCTCTGTGCCTGCCCTTCGAGAATGCTCTGTGCCTGCCCTTCGAGAATGCTCTGTGCCTGCCCTTCGAGAATGCTCTGTGCCTGCCCTTCGAGAATGCTCTGTGCCCGCTCCTCGAGAATGCTCTGTGCCCGCTCTTAAGAAGGCTCTGTGCTCTCTTTCCTTAGAACGCTCTCTGTTCTCTCTTTTGTTAAACACTCTCTTAAGGGTCCGGAAGCAGGGAGAAGAGAACGGGGTTAAGTGGTCAGGTGACAGAGGTTGAGAGGACGGTGATTGGTCAGGACGCAAGGAGAAGGCGAGGACGGGGGTGAATGTAAAGCTGCCCAGTTTAAGGACCTACAAGGTGGAACAATTGCTTCCTATTTTAAGGGGAACCCCCGCTCGCATAGCTGAATGCAGCCTGCCATCATTTTAATAGCAGTTGTACGGAAATCATTCATCTCTGCTGCCCCTCCTGTGTGGCCACTTGTATTCCTCTACATGCGGCCATTATGTACTGATAATCCTGATGACTCAACACTGCCTGGCATGTCCACATTATTCACTTCCTGTGACTCAGCCTCCTCTGACGCTGTGTTGTGTTCTCTGAATGATGGCTGAATGGTCACTTCACTCTCCTCTGAATAATGGGTCACCTTCCCGATTTTGAGTGAAAATACATTTACGTGTTTGCTTTGTTTCATTTCTCTTTCAATTTTTATAATAATTTTTCAAATACATATCTGTATATTGAAATATTTGTTGGGCGAACAGTGACTGCATCCAATCAGATAACATTTTCAGATGGCTGTGAACTTGAGAGAACTCTATGCAGGCATAGCTTAAAGTGGGTTTTCACCCATTTCCTTGAGGTCCCTCTCCCTATTACACAATTGGAAAAAGAAGAAAAAAATTGAAAACGCCTGAGTGAGGGTGATGTATTTGGGCGATGTCATGTCTTAACAGGCTGAGGGTCTCTCTGGGAGACCACATGGCATTTATGTGCATGAGCAAGATCTATGGCATATTTAGGGACCCTCTAAGTTGCCTTCCCCAACTTCCTTCCTCCATCTTTAGAGATTCCCTATAACATACCACCCCCAACTTCCTTCCTTCATCTTTAGAGATTCCCTATAACATACCACCCCCAACTTCCTGCCTCCATCTTTAGGGATTCCCTATAACATACCACCCCCAACTTCCTGCCTCCATCTTTAGGGATTCCCTATAACATACCAACCCAACTTCCTTCCTCCATCTTTAGAGATTCCCTATAACATACCACCCCCAACTTCCTTCCTCCATCTTTAGAGATTCCCTATAACATACCACCCCCAACTTCCTGCCTCCATCTTTAGGGATTCCCTATAACATACCACCCCCAACTTCCTGCTTCCATCTTTAGGAATTCCCTATAACATACCACCCCCAACTTCCTTCCTCCATCTTTAGGGATTCCCTATAACATACCACCCCCAACTTCCTGCCTCCATCTTTAGGGATTCCCTATAACATACCACCCCCAACTTCCTGCCTCCATCTTTAGGGATTCCCTATAACATACCACCCCCAACTTCCGGCCTTCATCTTTAGGGATTACCTATAACAGTGATGGCGAATCTTGGCACCCCAGCTGTTTTGGAACTACATTTCCCATGATGCTCAACTACACTGGCGAGTGCATGAGCTTCATGTGAAATGTAGTTCCAAAACATCTGTGGTGCCAAGGTTCGCCATTACTGCCGTATAACATACCACCCCAACTTCCTGCCTCCATCTTTAGGGCCCACTTGTAACTTAATTCCTCCAACTTCCTGCCTTCACATTCCTGCTCTTATATTTAGGGACCTCCTGTAACATACCTCCTCCAGCTTCCTGCTTCCATCTTTAGGGACCCTCTATAACCATACCTCCTCCAACTTCCTAACTTCATATTCTTGCCTCCATCTTTAGGGAGCCCCCTATTAACTTTCCTCCTCCAACTTCCAGCTTTAGGGACCCCCCCCCTGCCCAACATATGCCCTCCTATCTTTCTGCCCTGATGTTTAAGTACCTCCTCCAACCTATGGCTTCTATCTTTAGGGACTACTTGTAATATACCACCTCCATCTTCTTGCATCCATTTTTCGGGAACTTCTGTAACTTGCCACCTATTAATTCCTGCCAACACCTTTTATTTAGAATCATTTAACACATCCAGCTTTAGGGACTGTAGAATTCATAAATAATTGTAGAAAACGATATACCACAACAGTCTATATATTATCTCATCTATGTACTTTGTCTAGTCTCTGTAGATTAGTCAGTCTGTTAAAACTATGAGCGCATGCTACTGTTAGTATCACAATAATACATTTAGTTATGAAACCAAACACACGGCTTAAGAATAATCAAATCTTATTTATTTCCCAAGGAAATAAGAAAGCTAACGTGTATTAAAAGGGGGTTACAAAATTACATAACATACAGCAAGGCTACAATACAATGATATACTATACAGTTAAAATACAATATAATTGTCTACTTAACACATGTCCTTCCTGGCTGGTCTCCTGATGGAAAAGAGAGTCAGTTGTGTGTGAAAACTCTTTTTGTCAAACACACCTCAAGCATAGCACCTCCCATTGCCCGCCCACCTACTTCCTTGGTAGACGCCTTCATTTATTCTGATCGTCCTGCCACAAGTGGTCTCTGGGGGGCAGTATCTGTCCAGAATTGCACTTAATCCGACTGCTGTCTAATCTTGGAATTTTGATCTCTGGTAGCCCACACCTTACTTAAATTAGCCTTTTGTTTCGTACAGACAGATTGGAGCCGCCATTCATCACGTACAATAGCCTTAGCCTCATGACAATAGGAGGTATGACTGGCTACATTCCACAGGGGGGGGGGGGGTGCATCTTGTTATCCAGGAGACTGTCCATGTAGGGATGTACGGATCCCAGTATATTGAATCCAACAGGGACCTACTGCAATTTATCAACTTACTGCCTCCCATCTTTAGGGACCCCTTGTAACATACCAACTCCAACTTCCTCTGTCCATCTTTAGTGACCACCTGTAATTTCCTTATTTCTGTCTACATCTATAGGGACCCCCCATAACTTGCCTCCTCCAACTTCCTGCTTCAATCTTTAGGGACCCCCCTGTAACTTGCCTCCTCCAACTTCCTGCCTCCATCTTAAAGAACCCCCTGTAACAAACCTCCTCCAACTTCCTGCTTCCATCTTTAGGGACCCCCTGTAACTTCCTTATTTCTGTCTACATCTTTAGGGACCCCCCTGTAACTTGCCTCCTCCAACTTCCTGCCTCCATCTTTAGGGAGTCCAAATAACATACCTTCTTCAACTTCTTTCCTCCATCTTTAGAAATCCCCTATAACAGTGATGGCAAACATTGGCACCCCAGATGTTTTGGAACTACATTTCCCATGATGCTCAACTACACTGCAGAGTGCATGCGCATCATGGGAAATGTAGTTCCAAAACATCTGCCAAGGTTCGCCATCACTGCCCTATACCATATCACCTACACCTTGCTGCATCCATTTTTGGGTAGCTCCTGTAACTTACCTCCTCCTAATTCCCGCCTCCCTCTTTAGAGACCCCCCCTATTACATACCACCTCCAACTTACTGCCCTATATTTATTTACCACCTCCCATCTTTAGGGGCCACTGACACTTATCTCCTCCAACTATCTGCATCTATCTTTTCGGACCCCCTGTTACTTGTCCCCTCCAAATTTCTGTCTCCAATTTTAGGAACCCTCTAACTTACCTCCTCCTAATTTTTGCCTCTCTTTAGCAGCCTCCTGTAATTCATGTATTTAAAATTCCTGCCTCCATTTTTTAGAGACTCATGGGTGCAAATAAAGCTTAATTGGAAGACCGGATGCAACTTTCCGGCACCAGCAGCCAAAGATGGTAACCACGGGATACAGGTGGCGCATTGCAGGGGCTTGGCTCCCCTGAAGGCTCCCCATTGCCCCCATTACCCCATTATTGCTTAGTGCAGGTTGGGTACAAGACCCTGCAAATCCTATGTCTGTCTATCTATCCTTCTGTCCATCATTCTGTTTTGTCTATCTTTGTATCTGCCTATTACACTAGAACTCTGTAGTGGAACTGGTAATCCACCCTACAAATTCCTGGTAGTGGATGGCTTGCTCTGCCTCTATAGTTATGAAGTCTTCTCACCTCGAGATAAAACGGGATGGTTTGATGTGTGTTTGCCTTCAGGTAAAGCTCTGCAGATCTGTTATTCCGGTTATGTGGTTGAGATTTTTGTGATGTTTATCGCGGATATTCCAGAGCACTGGAGGGAGCAGATAACTGATGGTAATGATGTGAGTGCGCTGGGATATATAGGAGGCTGTCTGCTCAAGGTCATCCAGATGTGAAGGTCATTGTCCAGGGCTGGAGGGATTCTATGCGCTCCACTTATCTTTTCATAGATGTAGAAACAAGGAAAAACTAAAATGTTTTCTTCCTTTTGTCGAACTATAGATCTATTAACTGTTAATGGGCTCTCTACCTCTGTTGCAAGCATCATCTTCTCTTTCGATAAAATACAATTTTCTAACATTGAGTTCATGCCCGTGTTCTTGATCTCATCTTTACATATTTAGTTTCTTCGGTCTCTACTCATATGTTGTAGATTTTGTGTTATCTGTCTCATCAATGCATTTTTGTAGGTGGGCTCTCCAGAACTGGGCACAGTATTCTAATGGTCTAACTAAAGCTCCATAGGGGAATGTGGGCTTCCCTCCTCCTGCTGGTCATCCCTTCAATGATGTACCCCTAAATCCTTTCTCCCTGCCCCTTTCCCACCTCTTGCTTCTTCTTGCCCCTTACCTACCTGGCTCTTTTCTTTTCTCTACCCTCTTCCTGAATTTTCCTATCTCTATTCATATCTCTACGCTTCTTCTCCCATCTTGTTTTCTACCCTGTTTCCATCTGGCCTCTCTTCCTACCTGTTTTCTGCCTCTCTCTGCTTTTTTGCCAGCTCTACCCCTCTTCCTGTCCTTTTTTTAATCTCTTGCATCTCCCTGCCCTTTTCCCGTCTCCTCATCCTTCCTGCCCTCTTTCCGTCTCCTCCAACCTCCTTCCAGTCTCCTCCTCCTCTTCCTCCCTGCCCTCTTACCATCTCCTCCCCCACTCTGTCCTCTTCTGATCTCCTCTGCCTCCCTGCCCTCTTCTCAGCTCCCCTCACTCCCTTCTCCCCGTCTCCTCCCCCAGCCTGTCCTCTTCCTGTCTCTTCTGCCTCCCTGCCCTCTTCCTGTCTCTCCTCCCCCTCCCTGCCTATTTCCCGTATCATCTCCTTCCCTCCTACCAGCTCCCCTCCTTTCTCCCCGTCTCCTCTGCCTCCCTGCCCTCTTCCCGTCTCCTCCCTCTCCCTGCCCTCTTCCCGTCTCCTCCCTCTCCCTGCCCTCTTCCCGTCTCCTCCCTCTCCCTGCCCTCTTCCCGTCTCCTCCCTCTCCCTGCCCTCTTCCCGTCTCCTCCCTCTTCCCGTCCCTGCCCTCTTCCCGTCTCCTCCCTCTTCCCGTCTCCTCCCTCTCCCTGCCCTTTTCCAGTCTCCTCAACCTTCCTGCCCTCTTTCCAGCTCCCCTCCCTTCTCCCCGTCTCCTCCCCAGCCTGCCCTCTTTCCGTCTCCCCTAGCCTGCCCTCTTTCCGTCTCCCCCAGCCTGCCCTCTTTTCGTCTCCCCCAGCCTGCCCTCTTTTCGTCTCCCCCAGCCTGCCCTCTTTTCGTCTCCCCCAGCCTGCCCTCTTTTCGTCTCCCCCAGCCTGCCCTCTTTCCGTCTCCCCCAGCCTGCCCTCTTTCCGTCTCCCCCAGCCTGCCCTCTTTCCGTCTCCCCCAGCCTGCCCTCTTTCCGTCTCCCCCAGCCTGCCCTCTTTCCGTCTCCCCCAGCCTGCCCTCTTTACGTCTCCCCCAGCCTGCCCTCTTTCCGTCTCCCCCAGCCTGCCCTCTTTCCGTCTCCCCCAGCCTGCCCTCTTTCCGTCTCCTCATCTCTTCCCCCTCCCTACTCTTTTTTTTCTCTGCCTGCCCTTTTCCCATATCTTGCACCCCCCCCCCCCCCCCCTCACTGACCTCTTCCCATATAACCCCTCTTCCTACCTGTTTTCCATCATACCCCTCTCCATGCCCTTTTCCAGTCTTTGTCTATCTTTCTTTCTTTCTTTCTTTCTTTCTTTCTTTCTTTCTTTCTTTCTTTCTTGACTCTCTTCCTGACCTTTTTTTCTTCTTTTTTTTACATCTTGACCAAATTCACCGAAAGGTATTCTGTAATGCGCCACCATTTGGGTTTAAAAATTTAGCTTGAAACCCATGGGTACCACAAACTGTCACCTGTGGTCTTCCATCATTCAGACTGTGTATGATGGATCTACAATGTCATAAGCTGCGCTCCTATCTCCTAAGCTTCTCCCCCAGATACTGGATGCAATTCTCCCCCCCTGGATAGGATTTGTGTATGATGGAAGCCGATGTCGCCTTGCCGTGGATGACAGTTCTCTGGACTGCCTGTTAGACTGGGTTTTGTGGTAATGACAATTGGCGGTCTGTCGGGGCGTGACTCTGCGGAGAAGGCTCAGACGTCCTTAATCCTCAGATAATCAGCATCGTTATGCTGGCCGCATTCGGCGAGCTGGAATAGAACGCACCGCAACAAGGAAGCTTAGCAAATAATGGTTCTGTTTAAAGCAGATCTGCATAAAACAATGACCCTTAGCGCAATCATGCGTTTATCGCCAAATCATTTAATGGTTTTATTAATACTGCTAATATATAATAACCCAAAATGAGTCTTTCTATTATCTCCTCGCAGTGCCCCATGCACTCTGTTAACCAGCAGACATGCTGATTCCCTTTGCCTCACTACTTTGAGTCATGAAACTGGAACAAGTAGCAAATCAGGTGTTTTGATTTCACTGGCTACATGCTACATCCAGGTCTGATTTCGCTGGCTGCATGCTACATCCAGGTCTGTGACTCGGAAAGTACTGAAAACGGAGGTCAATATAGCTGTAACCCCCCTACAGGGGTTGTACCTAATTACCTGCTTATCTGCAGTCTTCTCTTCTCTAGATCCATTCAAAGTGCAGAATTTATAAAGCTTGTCTGAGCTGTCAGGAAAAAAAGGGGGTGGAGAGCTGACATTTTGCAATTCGGCACTGTGTCGCTTTAACTGACAATTGCGGCGGTCGTGCGACGTGGCTCCCAAACAAAACTGAACTCCTCCCCCCCCCACAAATAGAGCTTTCTTTTGGTGGTATTTGCTCACCTCTACGGTTTTTATTTTTTGCGTTATAAACCAAAAATAGAGCGTCAATTTTGAAAAAATGCTATATTTTTTACTTTTTGCTATAATAAATATCCCCCAAAAAATATATAAAAAAACTATTTATTTTTTTCCTCATTTTAGGCCGATACGTATTCTTCTACATGTTTTCGGTAAAAAAAATCAGGGGATAGTTTTATGGCATTTTTATTACAATTTTTTTTTTTTTTTTTTTTTAACTAGTAATGGCGGCGATCAGCGATTTTGATCGTGACTGCAACAT
This sequence comes from Lithobates sylvaticus, assembly GCA_028564925.1. Lineage (NCBI taxonomy): Eukaryota > Metazoa > Chordata > Amphibia > Anura > Ranidae > Lithobates > Lithobates sylvaticus. The sequence goes on along the minus strand of CM053026.1, from coordinate 763,935,991 downwards.
TATGGCAGGCACATTGGACAATTTTAGGGCTGAAACAACTAATCGATTAATCGATTATGAAATTAATCGATTACTATTTTCATAATCGATTAATCGGCCAGTAACATAATGGGGTTAAAAAACTAAAATGAGCCCTTTACAGTACAAAAAGAGCAAATGATCGCTACTGTAAATGATACTTTCACAGTTCTACAGTAAAAAAATTAACCCCTTACAGTAGTGATTATCTGCTTTTTTTTTTGTACTATAAAGGGCTCATTTTAGTTTTTTTTTTTTTTTTTTAACCCACATTGTTACTAAACGTCTTAGACATGGTTCACATCTATGTGTTTTTTGGTGCTTTTTGCAGAAACACACTACAGTTCATTACATGGTTTTCTATGGGACACGTTCACATCTACACTTTTTTCAGCCGCTGCGTATTTGGAAAGGGTCAGGGACTTCTTTTTAACTCAAAAAAAATGTGCTTTTTTGGTTCAATATACTTCAATGGAGAAGCTGCAGAAAAGCATGTAATATGTTTTTGCAGTAATTTGTGTTTTTTAATCTGCTCAACAACAAATTGGCCAAAAAACAGTACATCTCCTCTAATAGTATATCTCTTCTGTCTGTTATTCTCAGAGAGGATTCGATATTTTGCTCCCTAACCATATAGTTGGTTGTTTATATTTACCACTGCATAGAGATATTTAAGAATAAATTGCCTTTTTTTTAAACTTTACATATTAACTAAATTTATACACCACACTTTTTTTAAGGTTATTAACCGATTAATCGAAACAATAATCGGCCAACTAATCGATTATGAAAATAATCGTTAGTTGCAGCCCTAGACAATTTTGACACATTTTTGGGACCATTGTCATTTTATACAGCAATCAGTGCTATAAAATTGCACTGATTACTGTAAAAAGGACACTGGCAGTGAAGGGGTTAACCACTAGGGGGCTAGGGAGGGGTTAAGTGTGTCCTAGGGAGTGATTCTAACTGTTAGGGGGCGTGGCTACGTGTGACACATCACTGATCACCACTCTCGATCACAGGGAGCTATTATCTGTGACGGTGTCACTAGGCAGAACGGGGAGATGCTTGTTTACATTAGCATCTCCCCCCGTTCTTCAGCTCCGTGAGACGATCGCGGGTATCCCCGCGGATATCAAGTCCGCGGGACCCGCGATCCAACTCACGGAGCTCGCAGCGCGGTCGTGTGCACGTGACCACACGGTGGCAAATTCAAAGGGACGTACCTGCACGCCCATTTGCCCAGCAATGCCATTCTGCCGACGTATATGTACATGCGGCAGTCGACAAATGGTTAAACCCCCTCCCACCTTTTTGCCTTCTACAGCCCCCCTCCCCTAAATCGAATCCTTATCCAAAAAGCCCTTTCTTACTAATTCCATGGTCCTATTTTGCACCGGGTCCCAGGTCTTTTTTTCTTCATCACTGCAGAGGAGGAGGGGTCCTTCTTTGGGTGATGTGGCTGTCCTCTCAATCCCCAGACTACAACGCATGATGACGTCATGAAGAGGCGACCGACTGGCACTGCTATAGAATGTAGATTTTGGATCTCAAGTTGTCATTGTGGAAGTGGAACTGGCAAGGGACACAGCAGACTTAAGTGAGTATAAAGCAGCTTCTAAACCCTAAAAAAAGGTTTTGAAGGAAGCCTCCAGATGTCTCTCAGGACAGATTTCCTCTAGAAGGTAGATGGACTGGGCCAGGTGAAGCCATGGGTCCCCTGCTTAAAATAGAAAGTTTCTTTCTATTTAAGGCCCATGTAGTCTTAAAAGGTTATTGTGACGGAACGTCCCTACACTCCTCTTGAGTGCGTTCGTCATATATTACTTCCTCCCAGTCTGAATATGGATCTCAGATATTCCAACCGCTCCCAAGCACCAAACGAGACGAAACTTGCTTAGTGCTAGAGACGGGAAAAAAGGAGGGAGGGGGAGGAGACACCTGTAACAACTTAACATAAACTAATCCCTTTAAGCAGCCGATGTGACTCTGTGCCCATCAGGATTTCACTACAGGTCAGACTTGTTGTCACCGAGCTAAACACAGTTGATTATAAATTATCATAATTACAACCACAAGACATTTTATCACAATAGCAGGAGACCACCAGTAACAGACGGACCGTCTACTACGGTGTACAGAGGACAATGTGATCAGCTCTCTCAATTAACATCTTGAGTTCATGACACTAGCATCTGACAGTGTGTGTCCCAACAGCATGAGACAACACACATTATATATATATATACAGCATTGAATCTGACTAGCACAGATTATTGATGGTTGGGGTTCTCCTTCACCCTGTGCCCCTTAAAATCCAGGGCCCATAATAGGTTGGCAGGAGGCTCGCATTTAGTCCTCTCAAAAAGCCTGTGTCCCGGCTAGGTCTGTCACAGTTATGTTTACTTTTTCTGAAAAATTGCCTGCCCCCCTTGCTGGTACAAGAATTTTTATTGAAAATAATGCAGAAAACGGTGAAGGTCCCAGGCAGGGAAGACGCACCAGGAAGCACATAATAAAATATGAAAGTATATATAGTGCAACAGTTTCATAGAACTATTAAGCATCAAAAAGACCCCATGGTGTGAGCCAGAGGTCGGAACGGAGTGCCTGAGTTCTAGGACCTAAGAACGGGAGGGAGGGGCAGAAGGTTTGGACTAGGGAGGGGGGTGCGACGGACCAAACTGGGGCAGAGGCTTTTAGCGGGAACTAGGGGCAAACCTATCCACTGATTATGGCCCATGGAGGAGACCAGGGATTTTGTCTACTTCTCCAGGTCAGATCATGGTAAAGAGCTCCGTTCAGCCTCTGATCCCATTGGGAGACCAGATCGTTCTCTAATGATGGACAACAATGTGATGAATGCTGAGAGCGAAGGGCTTGGATTTATTCTCTGAATAAGGACAATAAAGCTTTACCTTCTGGAGAGGATGGAAAGATGTAATATTAATCTTGTACAGGTTAATGGTCAGAGGGAATATGGTGGCCCTCCTGCAGACTGGGTTGGAGAAGCTCCTCCACTTGGGACAGTAATACTTAGTGTCCCTCAAGAAATCTAGGAAGATAAATTTAATTACAGCTTTTCAGACTGCTGGAACATTGTATGAGATTGTCTTGTAGACTGTTGTAGACCTTTGCCGGGCAGTCTGAGGAGGGATGGGATCACTGTTTGTTTGTGTCCCATTGTGTGCCTCCTAGGTGTGCACTCCCATTGTTAATTGAGTCACCTATTGTTTCTGCCTGTCTGCTCATCTCTTGGAGAGGTGATTTATATTGTCTCCACGTTAACTTCTTATCAAACTATTGGGGAATGTCATGTATTTGTTTATTAGCTTACGGGTTAATTGGATCACTGTCAGCTATTAGATGCTAGATGTGGAATAGCATTATGTGTATTTTGGTCTGTTCCTTAACTATGTAATTATATTCCTGCTTACAGTTTGTATTGTTAGGGTCAGGCCCTACCTAAAGTTACATGGTATATAAATTCTCTGAGTTTTCAATAAAGTGGATTTCAGTTCCAGAGCACCTAAGCTTGTGTCGTCTAGATCCTTGGGTGCAATATTCCGCTGTAATACCTTATTCCAGACTGGAGGAAGCTATATCTTGAGGGAAGCACCCAAGCTGGGTGCTAGATGGTTTCGTCACAGGGGGGAAGGCAGGTAGCGTTCCGGCAGGCTCAAGAACAGGTATAGTTAAGGCTTACCAAAACTGGTTGGATGCAGGGTAGGAAGAGCATAAGACCACCATGGAGCCCACACTTTGAGTGGGAATCATGTAAGGGTGCATGATTTTTGTTTACCCCCCCCCCCCTCCAATCGCCTGCCCAGGGACATGCATATTAATGTGTACCTCTATTTAGTGGAGATTTTACTTTTAGTGTCCATTTGCACTATGGCATTGCAGTTGGCGCTTTGTGATGCATTCATTCTGAATGACACCCCAACGCGCCTTGCTGGCACATGCGATACAGCAGAATGCAGGGCAGGAAATGATGGTACGGTGCTTGGCAGTGCACCACAACGCATATATGTCCTTTTACGAGATGCGTTGGGTGCCATTCAGAGTGAATAGAACCCACCCAAACTTGTTAGAAATGTCAGGTGACCCTTTTTTTTTTTTTTTTGGCCGATCGATGGTATGGGGTGTCCCTTGGACACAGCCCGTCACTGATCACAGTAAAGAGCTTATGATGCAACCTCTTTACCATGTGATTAGCTGTGTCCAATCACAGCGGATCACAGTGTAAACAGGAAAGGCCAGTTATCGGCATTCCTCTCCTCACGCTGACAACGCGTGAGGAGAGGAGAGCCGTTAAGTGGCATTCCTCAGCAGGGACATCTACACTAATAATCGGGGCACTGATCATCGGTGTCCTAATTATCAGTGCAGCCTCAACAGTGCCCACCAGTGATGCCTGTCAGTGCCCATCAGTGCAGCCTATTAGTGCCCATCAGTGCCTCCTCCTCAATGCTCATTAGTGTAGCCTATTAGTGCCCATCAGTGCCTCCTCACCAGTACCCATCCGTGCAGCCTATTCGTGCCCATCCGTGCCTCCTTATCAGTACCCACCAGTGCCTCCTCATCTGTACCCATCAGTGCAGCCTATTAGTGCCTCCTTATCAGTGCAGTCTATTAGTGCCCATCAGTGCCTCCTCCTCAGTGCCCATTAGTGCAGCCTATTAGTGCCCATCCGTGCAGCCTATTGGTGCCTCCTCATCAGTGCAGCCTATTAGTGCCTCCTTATCAGTGCAGCCTATTAGTTCCCATCAGTGCCTCTTCATCAGTACCCATCAGTGCCTCCTCCTCAGTGCCCATTAGTGCAGCCTATTAGTGCCCATCCGTGCCTCCTCATCAGTACCCATCAGTGCAGCCTATTAGTGCCTCCTTATCAGTGCAGCCTATTAGTGCCCATCAGTGCCTCCTCCTCAGTGCCCATTAGTGCAGCCTATTAGTGCCTCCTTATCAGTGCAGCCTATTAGTGCCTCCTTATCAGTGCAGCCTATTAGTGCCCATTAGTACAGCCTATTAGTGCCCATGAGTGCCTCTTCATCAGTACCCATCAGTGCAGCCTATTTAGTGCCCATCAGTGCCTCCTCCTCAGTGCCCATTAGTGCAGCCTATTAGTGCCCATCAGTGCCTCCTCCTCAGTACCCATCAGTGCAGCCTATCAGTGGCCATCAGGGAAGGAGAAAAATTGCTTTTTTATAAAATATAACGAAACCTAAGAAAAAACTTTCTTTTTTTTTTTTTCACAAAATGTTCTGGCTTTTTTCGTTTGTTTTGCAAAAAAAAAAAAAAAAAAACATTGGTGATTTAACACCATCAGACGAAAGCTCTATCCGTTTAAAAAAAAAAAATGATAAAAGTTTCAAATGGGTACAGTGTTACATGACCGCGCTGTCATTCAAAGTGTGACAGCGCTGAAAGCTGAAAATTTGGCCTGGGCAGGAAGGGGGTGAAAGTGCCCAATAGGCAAGTGGGTAAAGAGCTATTCCAGCAATAAGTGAAGTCAGTGGACTGCTTGTACCAACCAGCAATTACAGAAGCTGAGGTAAAGTTTAAAAGTCAACTTTATTTAACCGGCATGACCATCAATATCATCCTGAGAGCAGCGATTTCCCCATGTCAGGATCACTCCAGGTCTCAATGTGGGGTAATCAACGTGTAACCCCCAAAGTTGAAGAAAATCCAATACTATTCCTGGAAGCCTGAATACAATGATTTCCCACTAATTACTGATTACCACCATCAAACGGCTGCAGGTTATGTACAAATCTCAAGTCCCAGAACAGAGTATGAGAAGCGTCAATAACCGAGAGCTGAACTCCAACATCGCACTTGCGGGACGGATTACAATTATTTATCTACTGTGTAATCTTTTTCCTTTATTTATATAGCTCTGACATATACTGCAGAGCTGTACAAAGAACAATGAGCTAATCACATCGGTCTCTGTACCAGAGGAGCTTACACACTGTCACCCCGCAGTCACACACTATTATACATTTATATAGCTCTGACATATACCGCAGTGCTGTACAAAGAACGGTGAGCCAATCACATCAGTCTCTGTACCAGAGGAGCTTACACTGTAATTTCCTGAAGACCTTGTACAGAGGGGCTGAAAGCTTCACGCTTGTGAATGGTTGGTTCAGATGGCCTTTTGAGGTTGTCTCGGGTGTGCTTCAGGGGTGTCCTTTGAGTCCTCTGCTATACGCGTTCGCAATCAATCCCTTCATCAGGAGGTTAGAAAGCGGACCGTTGTGCGGAGTGCCTTTTGGGCATTCCTGGTGAGCCTCCTTTTTGAGGGTTGTGGCCTATGCTGATGAAGTGTCAGTTTTTCATCTCTGGGACAGAGGAGGTGAAAGCGATGGTCTCGGTGATGGAGCAGTATGCTAAGGCATCCGTCTCAAAGGTCAATCAGGATAAGAGTGAGGTTTTCTGGATGGGAGAGCAAGGCGAAGGCTTTGAGCTTCTGGACTGCTTCCTAGAGCCTCGGCAGGAAATTTAAGTTTTAGGCATCAAATTTGATCCTGTCGATTTACGGCCTTGCAAACTGGGTAAGCAGGCTACAAGATACCGATGCCAAGGTTGCCAGCTGGAAGGATTGGAAACTTGCAGGGAAAGGATTGACTGATTAAAACATACCCGATCCCGGTATTTCTGTATGTCAGCTTTGTCTGTGTGTTGCCAATGTCTCTCTACGCAAAGATCTACAGCTGTTTCTTCCAGCTGTTATGGGGGAAGAAACTGAACCTCATTAAAGCAGTTCTGCACCCATCCCATCCTCTTGCTCTCTATCGCTTCTCTAGCATGTTAGATGACAGAATTGATGGTTCAATTCTGCATCTTTTAAGCGTACCTTTAATGCTGCCTTCATCTGTGTTGTTCTCCCTGCGGCGGTGGGCGGGCTCTGAGCGGGGATCCGCGTCATTTCCTTGTGAATTCGCTGTGTCTCCTGGGATCTCGTGTAATTAATCCCAGGAAGCATTGCGGAGGTCAGACGCGAAATCTGGGGTGATTTCAATGGTGCCGCTCGTAGCTGTGAAGCCACTGAGCAGGCGCGGGAACCGGCAATGAATGCTGGTATGGCAAAACTAAGGGAACCAGGAAGTGTTTGCTTGTGGGCTTCAAATGCCCACAAGCAAAATGACATCGGTCAGGATATTTTTTTATAACAAATCTTTACACAGAAAAATGGACGGAGAAACGATGCAGCACTGAAAGAAGTACGTTTTATTATAAGATTAATACTTTTCAGATAGACCATAAAAAAATTTGTCAGTGCAGAACCGCTTTAAGAGGTCTGTAACCTACCTCCCCAGGCGGATGGGTGGCTTGGGTATGGTGAACCCGGTGGTATTCTTTTCTCTGATGTTTTTGAAACATAATTTTGCTAACAAGCTGGCAGAGGAACCGCCTGGGTGGGTTGGTATTTTTCAGTCCTTGTTTAGGCCTTTTCTGAGAAGCTGGGAGAATGGTGGGCCAGTAAAAAGCCTGAGGGTTTTGGTGAGCTCCTGACTTGCGTTGCTCGTGCCTGAAAATGCTTCGGCAGTGGCGCGTGATGGCAGAGGATATTAGGTCTCTTCTTGGAAAGGCCCCGGAGAGGAGGGTTGTTAAATCTGCCTTTAGCGAGTCACTGGCCTTTAGGGATTGCCCAGGCCCTGTTATGAGGGAGGGTCTGCGTTTGCTCAATCTAGAGACAATCCATTTTAAAGTTTTGGGATTTGGCCTGGTGCTCGTTTCATGGCAGATTCTATGTAAAGAGCAAACTGAAGCATCGCTCTGCGGAGAACCGTGGTTGTCCAAGAATGGAATGTGGTAGGGTGGAGGAGGCAACTTCTTGCTTCAGTGCCCCCTCAATATAGAAATCTAGAAGCGGGTGGGTGGGGCTCTGGGTATCCCTTTCCTTTCCCGCTTGAGTTATGCGGAGTGGTCGTACGGGGCCTTTGAGACAGATCAGGATTTAGATTTTAAGACACTTTTTTTAGTTAGCTTAGTAGTCCCTTTCTTCACATGGAATGTACGGTGTCCTTTTTCCATTCGGAAAAAAAAGTGCTTCCAGTCGAGGTGGTGGTGCACGACATTCTGGGTGAGGTTGGGAAGATTCGGGGTCTTGAGAAGGACAGGTGGTGGCCGGGGGCCTGGACAAAGGCGTGGAGGAATGTCAGGTCTCTGTAGCTGCTGTCTGTCAGTCTCTGGGTGTGCGGCTTTCTTTCAGTCCTTTCACTTCCCCCTAGATTTTTATATAAGATTGTATTTTTGAAAAAAGGCTGCATGCAAGGGTTACATGTGTGAGGGTGTTTAGGTGGAGGTTATGGCTTTGTTTAGGTTGGTATATTTAGTTTTCTTTTATGTTTTTGCTATGCTGATGTAAGCTATTTTTGTGGAGGGAAGCAAAAAAAATAAAAATATGGTTGCCTAAGTGTGCACACCCTTACATTAATACTTTTGTTGACGCACCTTTTGATTTTATTCCAGCACTCAGTCTTTTTGGGTACGAGTCTATCAGCATGGCACATCTTGACTTGGCAAATAGACCGCTCGTCTTTGAAAAAACACTCCAAATCTGTCAGATTGTGTGGGCATCTCCTGTGCACAGCCCTCTTCAGATCAGACCACAGATTTTCAATGGGATTCAGGTCTGGGTTCTGGCTGGGCCATTCCAAAACTTTATTCTTCATCCTTTTGGGTCGTTGTCATGCTGAAAGATTGAAGTTCCTCATTCATGTTCAGCTTTGCTTTAACCACATGAGGTCCGGGCCATAGCCGAATGACGGCTACAGCGCTGACCTCAATTTCCGGGAGGCCGTCATAGGACGTCCTACCCTGTGCACGCTCCCTGCTGGGCGCGCGGGGAGAGCGCTGTGATCACCAAGTCACAGAGACTCGGCTGATCACCGATCCTCGTAAGGGGCCGGGCCGATGTAAACAAAAGCTTGGTGATCGTATTTTTTTTTTTTTTTTTTTCTCCTCGCGCTGACAGCGTGAGGAGAAAAAAAAAGCCGATCACCGGCTTATGTTAAAGGGACATCGGTCCCGAAGAGGAAGGAGGCACATCTGCCTCCTCTGTGCAATTTTTAGTACCCCCTGCCAGTGCCACATGTCATTGTGCCCATAGTGCCCATGAGTGCCACCTATCAATGCCCACCGGTGGTGCCAATCAGTGCTGCCTATCAGTGTAAGCAATCAGTGCCTATCACTGCCACCTATCGGTGCCCATCACTGCCGCCTCATCAGCGTACATCAATGAAGGAGAAAGATTACCTGTTTACAAAATTTAATAACAAAATATAAAAAAATATAATTAAAAAAAAAAAAAATTTGGTCTTTTTTCATTTTTTTTTAACAAAAAATAAAAACCGCAGAGGTGATCAAATACCACCAAAAGAAAGCTCTATTTGTGGGAAAAAAATTATAAAAATGTCATTTGGGTACAGTGTTGTATGACCGCGCAATTGTCATTCAAAGTGCGACAGCACTGAAAGCTGAAAATTTGGTCTGGACAGGAGGGGGTTTAAGTGCCCAGTAAGTAAGTGGTTAAGGAAATTGCTTGCGATGGTAGGAATCCTATAATGGGCCTTATACGGTTCTGCGTGGTGATTGTGCTCTGTTTAGATATGGATACTGCAGGGTAAGTGAGGTGTATGTAGTGTCTCCCTCCACTTTAAGAGCCTTCTAGTCATCCATTGTGCCAGCAGCCATATTGAACAATACCGATCGCCAGTTAAAATGTGAATGTAATATTTTATGATTTTATAACTCTCACCCAATCGTATCACATTCAGTAAACTTGCACCTGAGTCATTCACTTGTTTGTCCTTCTGGACTGCAAGATTTATTGTAAAATCGCACTGATATGCACAGTTGAACAGACATCAAGGGAAGAGACCTTGATTTTGTGCAAAATGCATGGAGGGCCTTACTTTATGACTAAGCCCTGGTGGGTGGGACGAAACGCATCAGAGTGCGTAGTGGGGACATGTAGGCTGAGACCGTTCCTTATCGTTTGTTCACCTGGGCTGGTTGGAAATTGGGGGGTGTTTCGTTCCTCTTTACATTAACTAGCACTCTGTATTGGTATCTGGGTAAAGCCTGCACCCCATGATCTGGGACCATGGGTAGGCTTTCACCTCTACTTTTGAGTGGCGCCAAAAACAATATACTAGGTCACAGAGGTTCCTTCTTTGATGTTGTCTTGCTTGGCTGTAACACCTTTTTGTAAAGACGCACAGACATCAAAAGTAGTAACTCAACGCATTTCAAGAATTGCAAGAATGTACGAAACGCGTCAAGGTTTCAAGGTTTATCCTTTAAAATCTGTGCATGCCTGTGCATCTTTACAATAAATCTCACGGCCAACCAAGACAAACGAGGATGAAGCGGTTTTATTTTACTGGAATTTTGTTGAATCCACGTTTTTGATTTTGGTTGATCACCAGGATCCTTTTAAAGAAAGTGACTTCCATTTTATGTTAACTAATAAAATAACCATAACATTTCTCTTTTTTCGTCTTCTAGGATCCAGCAGCAGCTGCAATTGCAGACGGAGACTGCGACATCCGAGAGGCGGAGTCCGTGTCCATGAACTACAAACCTTCTCCGCTGCAAGTCAAGTTAGGTAGGTGGAAGGTGTAGAAACAGAAGGTCATGCTGGTGTCAACAGGTGTTTCAATAGAACCCTTGGATTTGTCCAGAGGTTGCTAGGGGTTCCTTGAGTTGTGGCTGATTGACCTCCATTTGATGGTTCCTGCAAAGTTCCAGAAGTTAAGGCCTCTGCCAGTTGCATGACATCCGTACTCTCTGTAGTTGCATCACAACCGTACTCTGTATGGTTGGCATTCTGACCACCACTGTGAGGGTTGCACTCTTCCTACTGGCCATTAATGTAAGGAGCACTCTTACTACTGACCATCATTAACAGAACCACCATCAATGACCACTTCTGACCAGCAATGTAAGAAGCATTCTTCCCACCGATCACCAATGTAAGGAACATTCTTCCCACCGATCACCAATGTAAGGGATATTCTTCCCACCGATCACCAATGTAAGGGACATTCTTCCCACCGATCACCAATGTAAGGGACATTCTTCCCACTGACCACCAATGTAAGGGACATTCTTCCCACTGACCACCAATGTAAGGGACATTCTTCCCACTGACCACCAATGTAAGGGACATTCTTCCCACTGACCACCAATGTAAGGGACATTCTTCTCACTGACCACCAATGTAAGGGACATTCTTCTCACTGACCACCAATGTAAGGGACATTCTTCTCACTGACCACCAATGTAAGGGACATTCTTCCCACTGACCACCAATGTAAGGAACATTCTTCCCACTGATCACCAATGTAAGGGACATTCTTCTCACTGATCACCAATGTAAGGAACATTCTTCCTAGGGCAAACTGACTGCCCTAGGAGGTATGCCTGCTGAAAGGGTAAAGACCTCCTCCCTTGCTGTTTCCCAGTTACACCAATCAAAGTTGGCCTTTGTTTCCTCAGTTGCCCACCCCACAGTTGGATTGCTTTTGGATGTTTCTATGTATCTAATTTACCTCATCCAATGTCCCATAATGTGCAAGTGAGAAAAGTGTTGACTTGTCATAACTCCTTTCTCTTGCAATGCCTTACGGGACACCGGTCCCTCATCTCTGAAGGAATGGCTGTGGTAATTGCTGAGTCAGCTATATAGATTGCATCACCCAAGGAACATGAAGGAAAACCTGAAAATGACTGAAAACAATCTTGTACAATCGCACTTCGAGCCCTTGGCCTGTCATCACACCTCCCCCCCCCCCCCCCCGAGGCTTGAGTAGTTTTACAGGATCTTTGAATAATGAATATGTATCTCTTCTTATCTGTATTTTCTGCAAAAGTATAATCACGTTGACAAGGAACATTTTTTTTAGAAAGTTTAAATGTAACCGTTGTTGACGAACAGGCAATTGATTGATGGCAGAGATTATCTTTCACCTCACATGATGGTTAATGGAGACTATAAGATGAAAACGTTTATATTTTGTAGCAGAGGCTCGATGGATTGGGGAAGGTGTGAGGCCGATGAAGTGTTGGATGTTGGGTTGTGTCTTTAGTAAAATTTATGAACGTCTGTCTAGAAAATATGGTTTTAATAAGTTGGCCAGCAGGGAGGCCAATGTCCGTAATCAGTGCTTATTAAAGATGTTTGGATGGGTCCGCCGTTGCTCTCTGCCAATCCTTCCACTAGATTTCACTCTTCCAATGAATAAAATTCAAAGCAACATAGAAAACCATCCACAACTCTGCCCTCAGTAACACCACCAACCTCATCTCAAAGTATCACCCAAACCGTTCTCCTCACTCCTCCCAAGACCTCCTGCTCTCTAACACCCATGTCACATCCTCCTATGCTGTCCTCTAGTAACACCACCGACCTCATCTCAAAATATCACCCAAACCGTTCTCCTCACTCCTCCCAAGACCTCCTGCTCTCCAACACCCTCGTCACCTCCTCCTATGCTGTCCCCCAATAACACCACCAACCTCATCTCAAAATATCACCCAAACCGTTCTCATCACTCCTCCCAAGACCTCCTGCTCTCTAACACCCTCATCACCTCCTCCTATGCTGTCCGCCAATAACATCACCAACCTCATCTCAATGTATTACCCAAACCGTTCTCCTCACTCCTCCCAAGACCTCCTGCTCTCCAACACCCTCGTCACCTCCTCCTATGCTGTCCCCCAATAACACCACCAACCTCATCTCAAAATATCACCCAAACCGTTCTCCTCACTCCTCCCAAGACCTCCTGCTCTCCAACACCCTCGTCACCTCCTCCTATGCTGTCCCCCAATAACACCACCAACCTCATCTCAAAATATCACCCAAACCGTTCTCCTCACTCCTCCCAAGACCTCCTGCTCTCCAACACCCTCGTCACCTCCTCCTATGCTGTCCCCCAATAACACCACCAACCTCATCTCAAAATATCACCCAAACCGTTCTCATCACTCCTCCCAAGACCTCCTGCTCTCTAACACCCACATCACCTCCTCCTATGCTGTCCTCTAGTAACACCACCAACCTCATCTCAATGTATTATCCAAACCGTTCTCCTCACTCACCCCAAGACTTCCTGCTCTCTAACACCCACATCACCTCCTCCTATGCTGTCCGCCAATAACACCACCAACCTCATCTCAAAGTATTATCCAAAATGTTCTCCTCACTAATCAAAAGACCTCCTGCTCTCTAACACCCTCGTCACCTCCTCCTATGCTGTCCGCCAATAACACCACCAACCTCATCTCAATGTATTATCCAAAATGTTCTCCTCACTCACCCCAAGACCTCCTGCTCTCTAACACCCTCGTCACCTCCTCCTATGCTGTCCGCCAATAACACCACCAACCTCATCTCAAAGTATTATCCAAAATGTTCTCCTCACTAATCAAAAGACCTCCTGCTCTCTAACACCCACATCACCTCCTCCTATGCTGTCCCCAGTAACACCACCGACCTCATCTCAAAGTATCACCCAAACCGTTCTCCTCACTCCTCCCAAGACCTCCTGCTCTCTAGCACCCTCATCACCTCCTCCTCCTATGCTACCCCCCAATAACACCACCAACCTCATCTCAAAGTATCGCCAACCTCACTCCTCCCAAGACCTCATGCTGTCTAACACCCTCGTCACCTCCTTCTATGCTGTCCCCCAGTAACACCACCAACCTCATCTCAATGTATTACCCAAACCGTTCTCCTCACTCCTCCCAAGACCTCCTGCTCTCTAACACCCTCGTCACCTCCTCCTATGCTGTCCCCCAGTAACGCCACCAACCTCATCTCAAAGTATCACCCAAACCGTTCTCCTCACTAATCAAGACCTCCTGCTGTCTAATGCCGCGTACACGCGATCGAAATTCTCGTCGGAAAAAGCTCTGGTGGTTTTCCCGACAGAATTCCGACCGAATTCCGCTCAAACTGTCTTGCCTACAAACGGTCACACCAAATTCCGACCGCCAAGTATGCGGTGACGTACAACACTACGAAGAGCCGAGAAAAAATGAAGTTCAATGCTTCCGAGCATGCGTCGAATTGTTTCCGAGCATGCGCGTCAGAATTGCTACAGACGATCGGAATTTCCGATAGAAACCTTTTCCGTCGGAAAAATTGAGAACATGCTCTCAAATTTTTGGCTGGCGGGATTTCGGCCAGCAAAATTCCGATGGAGCCTACACGCGGTCGCATTTTCCGATGAAAAGCTCTCATCGGTCTTTTGCTGGCCGAAGTTCCGATCGTGTGTACGCGGCATTACACCCACGTCACCTCCTCCTATGCTGTCCCCCAGGACTTCTCCAGAGCTTCTCCCATTCTCTGAACTCCCCTACCCCAATCTGTCTAACTAACTAACTATGAACTATGGACATTACACCCACGTCACCTCCTCCTATGCTGTCCCCCAGGACTTCTCCAGAGCCTCTCCCATTCTCTGAACTCCCCTACCCCAATCTGTCCGACTATCTCCTACTCTGTCTACCTTTTTTAGGTGATCCCTGAAAACTCATCTCTTCAGGGAAGTCTATCCTGCCTCTACTTAACTACTAAACTTTTACTTTCTCCTTTTTGTTATCACTTGCTCCTCCATTTTAGACTCCCACAAGCAGGGCACTCTGAACGCTCTGGTCTTCAATTGTAAATTGTAAATGTTCTATCCCCCCCTTTTTATATTGCAGAGCCTTGGCGCACTATAAATCGGATATAATGATAATGCAATAGACAAGCCTCTCAAATTATTCTGTAGCAATGCGGTATTGTTTGCACCAGGCCCAGTTCATCTCCTTTTATCCCAGCCATTGTCCGCTTTACTTTTTTTTTTTTTTTGAAGGCCCCTCATCTCTCTGTACTGTGTATCCTGTGCTCGGTGTCCTCTACTTCACATATTGCTCTCATGATTGACCTTCTAGACCTCCTTGACCACTCCGGTCCTTCTACAAAGCGTTCCATAATCTGCGCTCTTTGCCTCGTCATACTGTCCGCCTCGTCTCATCCCTAGCCTGTGATTACATTTTCCACGGAGCGCCAGCCATCATTACCTTTTTGTGAGGGATGCTATTTCCTCCTCCGCCTGGTGACCTATCCCGGCTCAGCTCATTACCCGGCCAACGCACCAAACTGACAGCCAAGTCCCCAGGGACTGATTATGTGTAATTGTGAGAGAGGCCGGAGCTGTGGAGAATTCTCCAGGACTATGTGCTAGGCATATCGGAAGGCCGAGCACCCCCAGTGTGGCTCCTCACCAAATCTGGAGAACACCTACCTGAGGCGCGATACAGCTCTACTTCTCCTTCAAAATGGTTGATCTTTACTTCCCACCTGCTGCAACTTATGCCCCGTACACACGTTCGGAAATTCCGACCACAAAATCCGTCTGATTTTTTCCGTCGGATTTTGTCCGACACTGGTGTTGCATACACACGGTCGGACAAAGTTGTCGGAAAATCCGATCATTCTGAACGCGGTGACGTTCGTTGCGTACGACGTGACTACGTAGAGGCTAGTAGCCAATAGCTTTGGTCTTGTAATGTGATCTGAGCATGCGTGGCACTTTGTCCGTCGGAATTCCCTACACACGATCGGAAAAAGTCAGATCGGATTTTGTTGTCGGAAAATTTGAGAGCAGGATCTCAAATTTTTTCCGAGGGGAAAAGTCCACACACGGTCGGATTTTCCGACAACATGGTCCGATCGGACATTTTCCGCCGGAATTTCCGACCGTGTGTACGGGACATCAGTCCTGATTATGTCATAAAGCTGCTTACTGCTTTCAACGTTGGCCTTCCCGTCAGTCCTTCACACTTGTAACGGATCCTCTCCTGGACTGAAATGGCTTCCTCAGATTTCACCGCACACTGTGAGCGTCTTACAGTCTGCCTTAGAAGCTACAGCGAGTCAGATAGAGCCTCGCCTCATTTCCTGTCTGGAGGACACCCAGCATTATCTGTCGCTTTCCTCCCCAGCCTGACTGTCGCTAGCCCGCCCCTTTACATTCATTGGATCTCAGTTCTTTTAACCACTTGCTTACTGGGCACTCTACCCCCCCTTCCTGCCCAGACCAATTTTCAGCTTTCAGCGCTGTCACTCTTTGAATGACAATTGCGCGGTCATACAACACTGTACCCAAATACATTTTTTTATCATTTTTCTTCCCACAAATAGAGCTTTCTTTTGGTGGTATTTAATCACAGCTGGGTTTTTATTTTTTGCAAAACAAGCAAAAAAAGATGGAAAATTTTGAAAAAAATTTAAAATCATGTTTCATAGTTTGTTATAAAATTTTGCTAACAGGTCATTTTTCTCCTTCATTGATGTGCGCTGATGAGGCAGCACTGGTAGGCACAGATAAGGTGTCACTGATAGCCACTGATAAGATGGCACTGATGGGTGGCACTGATAGGTGGCACTGATGGGCACTGGTAGGTGACACTGGGCACTAATAAGTAGCACTGGTAGGTGACACTGATGGGCAGCACTGTTGATGAGGCACTGATGGGCACTGGTAGGTGGCACTGATGGGCACTGATAGGTAACACTGATGGGCAGCACTGTTGATGAGGCACTGATTGCCTACAGTGCCACCTACCAGTGCCCATCAGTGCCTCATCAACAGTGCTGCCCATCAGTGCCACCTATCAGTGCCCATCAGTGCCACCCATCACTGCCCACAGTGCCACCTATCAATGTAACCAGTGATAGGTGGCACTGTGGGCAGTGGTGGGTGGCGCTGGTGGGTACTGGTAGGCGGAACTGTTGTGCACTGGTAGGTGGCACTGGCAGGTGGCACAGGTGGGCACAGATGAGCTGGCAGGAGCTCTCCGTGATCGGGACCGATGTCCCTCTGAGAGCTGACATTGATCGCCTTTTACGGGCTCTGTTTACATCACATGATCAGCTGTTATTGGCTGACAGCTGATCACTTGGTAAGGGGTCGGGATCGACCTCTTAAGCCCCATACACACGGTAGGATTTTCCGATGGATTCTGTCCTATCGGACAATGTTGTCGGAAAATCAGACCGTGTGTAGGCACCATCGGACAGTTTCCATCAGATTGTCTGACGGACAAAGTCCTATCTCCTGCTGGATAGATTTTTTGACAACAGAGTCCGATCACACCAAATCCGATCGTGTGTAGCGAATTCCGACGGACAAAGTGCCACGCATGCTCAGATCACATTACAAGACCAAAGCTATTGGCTACTAGCCTCTACGTAGTCCCGTCGTAGGCAACAAACGTCACCACGTTCAGAATGATCGGATTTTCCGACAACTTTGCCCGACCGTGTGTACGCAAAACCAACATCGGACAAAGTACGACGGACCTGGTCCTCGGATAATCCGCGCGTGTGTATGGGGCTTTACTCCGATCTGTGATCAGCTGATCTCATAGACACGTTGATCACAGAGCACCGTACGTGCCCTAAAGGGGGCGCGCAGGCCGCCCGAGCACGGGAGGATGTCAATAGACATACTCTTGGCAAAGTAGGTCCATGCTGTAGCCGTCATTTGGCTAGAGCGCGGATCTGAAGCAGTTAATCATGGAGGCTTGGGATCACGTGTGCACATTATTGGTATATCATGGCTACGTGATGGTTTGTTTTTGGGGTTTATATTCGCGTTGTGCAAAGAAAGATCTCACAAACACGTGCAGATAAAATCCAACTTTATATGACATTTAATGAACCCCTCCATGCCCAAGGCTAAAACGAATGTTAATGCCTAAGCACAATTTTGCAACTTTGACATGTGTTAGTAAAATCGTATATATAAAACACAACTACTTTGTGTATCCAAGTGGACTATACCTTTGTTTTTTTTCAGGACAGATTGGGCTTTCTTTTGGTAGCAAATGGTAATGGATAACTTTTTTTATATTTTTTTTATTTGCTGTATATTTCTTGCTTTTACCATAATTTACCACCAAAAAATAAATAAATAAATAAATTCTTCTGCTCCTGACAATCAGTAAACAAACCACATACACTACAGTCAGGCCCATAAATATTGGGACATCGACACAATTCTAATCTTTTTGGCTCTATACACCACCGCAATGGATTTGAAATGAAACAAACAAGATGTCCTATAACTGCAGACTTTCAGCTTTAATTTGAGGATATTTACATCCAAATCAGGTGAACGGTGTAGGAATTACAACAGTTTGTATATGTGCCTCCCATTTTTTAAAGGACCAAAATTACTGGGACAATTGGCTGCTCAGCTGTTCCATGGCCAGGTGTGTGTTATTCCCTCATTATCCATTTACAAGGAGCAGATAAAAGGTCCAGAGTTCATTTCAAGTGTGCTATTTGCATTTGGAATCTGTTGCTGTCAACTCTCAATATGAGATCCAAAGAGCTGTCGCTATCAGTGAAGCCATCATTAGGCTAAAAAAACAAAACAAAGCCATCAGAGAGATGGCAAAAACATTAGGTGTGGCCAAATCAACTGTTTGGAACATCCTTAAAAAGAAAGAACGCACCGGTGAGCTCAGCAACACCAAAAGACCCGGAAGACCACGGAAAACAACTGTGGTAGATTACTGAAGAATTCTTTCCCTGGTGAAGAAAACGCCCCTTCACAACAGTTGGCCAGATCAAGAACATTCTCCAGGAGGTAGGTGTATGTGTGGAACACTCTCCAGGAGGTAGGTGTATGTGTGGAACACTCTCCAGGAGGTTGGTGTATGTGTGGAACACTCTCCGGGAGGTCGGTGTATGTGTGGAACACTCTCCGGGAGGTAGGCGTATGTGTGGAACACTCTCCGGGAGGTAGGCGTATGTGTGGAACACTCTCCAGGAGGTCGGTGTATGTGTGGAACACTCTCCAGGAGGTCGGTGTATGTGTGGAACACTCTCCGGGAGGTAGGTGTATGTGTGGAACACTCTCCAGGAGGTAGGTGTATGTGTGGAACACTCTCCGGGAGGTAGGTGTATGTGTGGAACACTCTCCAAGAGGTAGGTGTATGTGTGGAACACTCTCCAGGAGGTAGGTGTATGTGTGGAACACTCTCCGGGAGGTAGGTGTATGTGTGGAACACTCTCCGGGAGGTCGGTGTATGTGTGGAACTCTCTTCGGGAGGTAGGTGTATGTGTGGAACACTCTCCAGGAGGTAGGTGTATGTGTGGAACACTCTCCAGGGGGTAGGTGTATGTGTGGAACACTCTCCAGGAGGTAGGTGTATGTGTGGAACACTCTCCAGGAGGTAGGTGTATGTGTGGAACACTCTCCAGGAGGTAGGTGTATGTGTGTTAAAGTCAACAATCAAGAGAAGACTTCACCAGAGTGAATACAGAGGGTTCACCACAAGATGTAAACCATCGGTGAGCCTCAAAAACAGGAAGGCCAGATTAGAGTTTGACAAACAACATCTAAAAAAGCCTTCACAGTTCTGGAAGAACATCCTATGGACAGATGAGACCAACTTGTACCAGAGTGATGGGAAGAGAAGAGTATGGAGAAGGAAAGGAGGTGGTATGCT
The DNA here is from genome assembly GCA_028564925.1 of Lithobates sylvaticus. Taxonomy (NCBI): domain Eukaryota; kingdom Metazoa; phylum Chordata; class Amphibia; order Anura; family Ranidae; genus Lithobates; species Lithobates sylvaticus. Next base: position 763,916,434 of record CM053026.1, on the reverse strand, counting down.
TTGGATCATGAGCAGTTCATCAGTGAAGCACGGTGGTGGTAGTGCCATGGCGTGGGCATGTATGGCTGCCAATGGAACTGGTTCTCTTGTATTTATTGATGATGTGACTTCTGACAAAAGCAGCAGGGTGAATTTTGAAGTGTTTCGGGCAAATATCTGCTCATAGTCAGTAAAATGCTTCAGAACTCATTGGACGGCGCTTCACAGTGCAGATGGGCAATGACCCGAAGCATACTGCGAAAGCAACCAAAGAGTTTTTTAAAGGGAAAGAAGTGGAATGTTCTGCAATGGCCAAGTCAATCACCTGACCTGAATCCGATTGAGCATTTCACTTGCTGAAGACAAAACTGAAGGGAAAATGCCCCAAGAACAAGCAGGAACTGAAGACAGTTGCAGTAGAGGCCTGGCAGAGCATCACCAGGGATGAAGCCCAGCGTCTGGTGATGTCTATGCGTTCCAGACTTCAGGCTGTAATCGGCTGCAAAGGATTTGCAACCAAGTATTAAAAAGTGAAAGTTTGATGGATGATTGTTAATCCGTCCCATTACTTTTGGTCCCTTAAAAAGTGGAGGCACATATACAAACTGTAGTAATTCCTGTAGTAGTTCACCTGATTTGGATGTAAATACCCTCAAATTAAAGCTGAAAGTCTGCAGTTAAAGCACATCAATTGTGGTGGTGTATAGAGCCAAAAAGATTAGAATTGTGTCAATGTCCCAATATTAATGGACCTGACTGTATATTGTCAAAAGTATTGGGACACCTGCCTTTACACGCACATGAATTTTAATGGCATCCCAGTCTTAGTCCGTAGGGTTCAATATTGAGTTGGCCCACCCTTTGCAGCTATAACAGCTTCAACTCTTCTGGGAAGGCCGTCCACAAGGTTTAGGAGTGTTTCTATGGGAATGTTTGACCATTCTTCCAGAAGGGCATTTGTGAGGTCGGGCACTGATGTTGGACGAGAAGGCCTGGCTCACAGTCTCCGCTCTAATGCCGCGTATACACGATCGGAATTCTCGTCGGAAAAAACTCTGACGGTTTTTCCGACGGAGTTCCGCTCAAGCTGTGTTGCCTACACACGATCACACCAAATTCCGACGGTCAATAACACAGCGGCATAAAATACGTTCGACAGCACTATAAAAGGGAAGTTTAATGCTTCCGAGCATGCGTCGAATTGTTTCCGAGCATGCGTCGGAATTTTGCGTGTCGGAATTGCATACACACGATCGGAAAATCCGATAGAAAGGTTTTCTGTCGGAAAAATTGAGAACAGGTTCTCAATCCAAAGTCCGTCGGAAATTCCGACAGAAAAAGACCGATGGGCATACACACGGTCGGAAAATCCGATGAAATGCTCCCATCGGACTGTTTCCATCGGAAATTCCGACCGTGTGTACGCCGCATAATTCATCCCAAAGGTGTTCTATCAGGTTGAGGTCAGGACTCCGGAGTGGAGGAACTTGACTGGCCTGCACAAACTTGCTCATCCATAGGGGTTATTTATGTAGCGCCGACACTTTTTCTAAGTGTGCGCTATTCTGTATATTTTGTTTTTTGTAACTGAGTTCTGGGGGTTAATTGTTTTTAGGTCATTTACTTTGGCATCCGTCTGGCTGGGCTGTATTGGAGTTCTGCCTGGTCATAGGTGCAGTGAAGCACCTGTGACAGGCTGAGAACGCAGTCTGGTTGGACGCATTAGGTACCAATCTTTCTCGGAGCCAATCAGTGGGCGCGTCTGGCCCCGCTGTGTAGTCTGGGAAGGGGTATTTAAGATGCTGAAGTCACATGTTCAGGGTTCGGCTTGCTCTTTGATTCCTGGTTCCGGTCCGGGGCAGCCCCGCGAGGGGTCCCGGACCCAGGAGTGTCTGCTGCCCCCGTAAGCATGGTCACCCTGACCAGCCCCAGAGGCCCTCATGGTCTGGGGTGGGGATCCGTCCGTTCCCGAGCCTCGGACTCAAGGCCCAGTAACTGAAGGAGGATTCGGAGGTGTCCCGGTGTGCTCTCGGTATTGGAGGGACACGGCAACTCGTACAAGTGACCAGGGGAGGACTCTTCGGAGGAGGGCCATGAAGCTGGCTGCTCGGTAAGAGCGTGGGAGATGAGATGTATGGACACTAGTTGAATCCGCATTTCCTACGGTATCGCCGCAACGGCTGGAAGATACAGGTACCATTGGAAAGGTTCCTAACCCATCCTTCGGTTACAACATAGTCTGTGGCAGAGACTTTGCGAATTCCGAATCACTTGTTGGCTGCTAGATCCACAGACAGGGGTTTATCCAACAGTGAAGAGTCCAGTTGCGAGTGGCTACTCTCTGGGCTCCCTAAAGAGACATTTGTTTGATGTCAGCAGTTCTGAAGTGCCTGAGCTTTATCACCCGTGCCCTCTATTCCCAATTAAGAGACTGTGCTATGTTTTAACTTTTTTTTGCAAATAAAAAATCCTCAAAAGGACTTTAACCACTTAAGGACCGCCTTGCGCCGATATACGCCGGCAGGATGGCACAGCTGGGCACAACCACGTACCTGTACGCGGCCCTTTAAGAGCCCAGCCGTGGGTTGCGTGCGCGCCGGCCCTGAGCTCCGTGACCACGGCCGCGGGACCAGCGGACCCGATCGCCGCTGGTGTCCCGCGATCGGGTCACAGAGCTGAAGAACGGGGAGAGGTCTGTGTAAACAAACCTCTCCCCGCGCTTCCTACACTGCCTGTCACTAATCGGCTGTTCCCTGTCATCGGGAAAGCCGATCAATGACGTCAGACGCTAAGCCACGCCCCCTACAGTAAAAAAAAAAAAAAACACACACACACTTAACCCCTCCCCGCCCCCTAGTGGTTAACTCTAATTCCAGTGTCATTTACATAGGAATCAATGCATTTAAATAGCATTGATTGCTGTATAAATGACAATGGTCCCAAAAATGTGTCAAAAATGTCCGATGTGTCCGCCATAATGTCGCAGTCACAATAAAAATCGCTGATCGCCACCATTACTAGTAAAAAAATAAAATTTTAATAAAACTGTTATAAAACTATCCCCTATTTTGTAAACGCTATAACTTTTGCGCAAACCAATCAATAATCGCTAATTGCGATTTTTTTTTTTTGCACCAAAAATATGTAGAAGAATACGTATCGGCCTTAACTGAGGCAAAAAAATAATTTTTTATATATTTTTGGGGATATTTATTATAGCAAAAAGTAAAAAATATTGAATTTTTTTCAAAATTTTCGCTCTATTTTTGTTTATAGCGCAAAAAATAAAAACCGCAGGGGCGATCAAATACCACCAAAAGAAAGCTCTATTTGTGGGGAAAAAAAGGACGTCAATTTTGTTTGGGAGCCACGTCGCACGACCGCGCAATTGTCAGTTAAAGCGACGCGGTGCCGAATCGCAAAAAGGGGCCGGTCCTTTGGCTGCCAATTGGTCCGGGGCTGAAAGTGGTTAAGTGTCAGTCTCAGCAATTACCGGGTACTAACCCTGGGAACCCCTAGACAACAAACGGCGAGCTACAAGGAGGAGGTAATCGTTAAGCCCAGAAAATTCATAGCCGCCCCGCAGGGGTTATGGCGCTACATTTATGAAAGGTGAATCTACTTTGCACTACAAGTGCACTTGGAAGTGCAGTCGCTGTAAATCTGAGGGGAAGCTCTGCTGATTTTATCATCAAATCTTACTCACTTTTGTTGCCAGCGGTTTAGACATTAATGGCTGTGTGTTGAGTTATTTTGAGGGGACGGCAAATTTACACTGTTATACAAGCTGTACACTCACTACTTTACATTGTAGACAAGTGTCATTTCTTCAGTGTTGTCACATGAAAAGATAGAAGGAAAGATTTACAAGAATGTGAGGGGTGTACTTACTTTTGTCAGATACGGTATGTGTTGTGTTCATACATCTGTGTAGACAGGAAGCACACCCGAACACAAAAAGAACGGGACATTTATTGTATAGTGTGTGCTGTTGGATGCAGAATGAGCCATGACAGGTTCTCTTTAGTTGCAGCCGCCTATCGGATGTGCCGCCACACCAGGATGTCGATTGTTTTTCCTCCCCGGACAGCAGCGCAATGATCGGCTCCTTAGTAAGACGTGAAGAATTCGTTTTCATTCCTGTGTTCTCCTCTCCCCCCTCCCCCCTCGGTGTCGGGGAAAAGATTGATCTGTGGGTGGGGGGAGCGGCTCTGATGAATCTTGTTTACAGCCTTATTTGCATTCATTGATTAGGATTCAGGACCATCCTTGGCTGCCGAGTCCTGCCATGAATAATGGACCCCCTCCCCCCCTCCCCCCCTCCCCCCTCCGTTCCCTTTTAGAGGCAATTTACCTCCCGCTCCGATATCTCAGCTGCTTCCATTATATGGCAACTCCCAATATTAATAGATTGATCACCCCGGCATCGCCTGTAGTCTTCGCGATTCCCAATATTAATAGATTGATCACCCCGGCATCGCCTGTAGTCTTCGCGATTCCCAATATTAATAGATTGATTACCCCGGCATCATCCGCAGTCATCGTGACTCCCAATTTTAATAAATTGATTACCTTGGTATCGTCTGCAGTCATCGCATCTCCCAATACTAATCGATTGATTACCCCAGCCTCATCTGCAGTCATCAGCCTCCCAATATTAATAGATTGATCACCCCGGCCTCGTCTGTAGCCTCCCAATATTAATAGATTGATAACCTCGGCATCATCCGCAGTCATCGTGACTCCCAATATTGATTGATTACCTTGGTATCGTCTGCAGTTATTCGCAACTCCCAATACTAATCAATTGATCACCTCGGCCTTGCCTGTAGTCTTCGCAATTCCCAATATTAATAGATTGATCACACCAACTTCATGTGCAGTCATCGCTACTCCAAATATTATTAGATTGATTACCCCAAGCCTTATCTGCAGTCATCAGCCTCCCAATATTAATAGATTAATAGATTGATCACCACGGCCTTGTCTGCAGTGATCAGCCTCCCATTTATTAATAGATTGATCACTCCAGCCTTGTCCGCAGTCATCGTGACTCCCAATATCAATAGATCGATTACCATGGCCTCGTCTGCAGTGATCACCCTCCCAATATTAATAGATTGATAACCTCGGCATCATCCGCAGTCATCGTGACTCACAATATTAATAGATTGATTACCTTGGTATCGTCTGCAGTTATTCGCAACTCCCAATACTAATCAATTGATCACCTCGGCCTTGCCTGTAGTCTTCGCAATTCCCAATATTAATAGATTGATCACACCAACTTCACGTGCAGTCATCAAGACTCCCAATATTATTAGATTGATTACCCCAGCCTTATCTGCAGTCATCAGCCTCCCAATATTAATAGATTGATCACTCCAGCCTTGTCCGCAGTCATCGTGACTCCCAATATTAATAGATTGATTACCTTGGTATCGTCTGCAGTCATTCGCAACTCCCAATACTAATCAATTACTCCAGTCTTGTCTGCAGTCATCAGCCTCCCAATATTTAATAGATTGATCACCCCGGCCTCGTCCGGAGTCTTTAGCCTCCCAATATTAATAGATTGATAACCTCGGCACAGGGGCGGACTGACAACTCATGGGGCCCCCGGGCAATAGAAGATCATGGGGCCCCCTTGGTCCCCACACTCAAGGGGACCAAGCGCGCACACACGGGGGGGGGGGGGGGGTACACACGCAGGGGGACACTGGAGGGAGAGCGCACACGCAGGGGGACACGAGGGAGAGCGCACACGCAGGGGGACACTGGAGGGAGAGCGCACACGCAGGGGGACACTGGAGGGAGAGCGCACACGCAGGGGGGGGGGCACGCACACACAGGGGGGCACACACACAGGGGGACACTGGAGGGCGAGCGCACACAGGGGGGGGGCACACAGGAGGGAGAGCGCACACACAGGGGGACACTGGAGGGAGAGCGCGCACACAGGGGGGCACACGCACACAGGGGGACACTGGAGGGAGAGCGCACACACAGGGGGACACTGGAGGGAGAGCGCACACACAGGGGGACACTGGAGGGAGAGCGCACACACAGGGAGGCACACACAGGGGGACACTGGAGGGAGAGCGCACACACAGGGGGGCACACACACAGGGGGACACTGGAGGGAGAGCGCACACACAGGGGGACACTGGAGGGAGTGCGCACACACAGGGAGGCACACACAGGGGGACACTGGAGGGAGAGCGCACACACAGGGGGGCACACACACAGGGGGACACTGGAGGGAGAGCGCACACACACACACCACTGGAGGGAGAGCTCACACGCAGGGGGGGGGGGCACGCACACACAGGGGGACACTGGAGGGAGAGCGCACACACAGGGGGGCACTGGAGGGAGAGCGCACACACAGGGGGGCACTGGAGGGAGAGCGCACACACAGGGGGACACTGGAGGGAGAGCGCACACACAGGGGGGCACACACACACACAGGGGGACACTGGAGGGAGAGCGCACACACAGGGGGGGACACGCACACAGGGGGACACTGGAGGGAGAGCGCACACACAGGGGGGGAAACGCACACAGGGGGACACTGGAGGGAGAGCGCACACACAGGGGGGGACACGCAGACAGGGGGACACTGGAGGGAGAGCGCACACACAGGGGGGCACACACAGGGGGACACTGGAGGGAGAGCGCACACACAGGGGGGGAAACGCACACAGGGGGACACTGGAGGGTGAGCGCACACACAGGGGGACACTGGAGGGAGAGCGCACACACAGGGGGGGAAACGCACACAGGGGGACACTGGAGGGAGAGCGCACACACAGGGGGGGACATGCACACAAGGGGACACTGTGGGCTGGGGGTGACACTGTGGGCTGGGGGGTGGACACTGTGGGCTGGGGGGTGACACTGTGGGCTGGGGGTGACACTGCGGGCTGGGGGGTGACACTGCGGGCTGGGGGTGACACTGCGGGCTGGGGGGTGACACTGCGGGCTGGGGGGTGACACTGCGGGCTGGGGGTGACACTGTGGGGTAGGGGTGACACTGCGGGCTGGGGGGTGACACTGCGGGCTGGGGTGACACTGCGGGCTGGGGTGACACTGCAGGCTGGGGTGACACTCTGGGGTAGGGGTGACACTGCGGGCTGGGGTGACACTGCGGGCTGGGGGGACCCGGGCCCGTGACTCACCGATGCCGATTCCGATGCTCCCCGCCGGTGTTGTGCTGAAAACGGCCCCTCCACTCTTCTTCCATTAGGGGCCCGGACTCGGCAGGCTGTATTACATGCCGCGAATACCGCTAACAGCGCGCGGCTCCCCACCGGCCCCTCCTTCCCTCCCGTCCGTCCCAGGTGACGTCACGACGCATACAGTAGAAGCACCTGGGACGGACGGGAGGGAAGAAGGGGCCGGCGGGGAGCCGCGCGCCGCTAGCAGTATTGTTAGCGGCATGTAATACAGCCGTTTCAAGTGGCCCCTCATGTGGCCGAGTCCGGGCCCCTAATGGCCCCGGGCCCTCGGGCGGCGCCCGAGTCACCGACCGGTCAGTCCGCCCCTGCCTCGGCATCATCTGCAGTCATCGTGACTCTCAATATTAATATATTGATTACCTTGGTATTGTCTGCAGTCATTCGCAACTTCCAATACTAATCGATTGATCACCTCGGCCATGCCTGTAGTCTTCGCAATTCCCAATATTAATAGATTGATCACACCAACTTCATGTGCAGTCATCGCTACTCCAAATATTATTAGATTGATTACTCCAGCCTCATCTGCAGTGATCAGCCTCCCAATATTCATAGATTGATTACCCCGGCCTTATCTGCAGTCATCAGCCTCCCAATATTAATAGATCAATCACCACGGCCTCATCCGCAGTGATCAGCCTCCCAATATTCATAGATTGATTACCCCGGCCTTATCTGCAGTCATCAGCCTCCCAATATTAATAGATCAATCACCACGGCCTCATCCGCAGTGATCAGCCTCCCAATATTAATAGAGAAAAACCAAAATGTAGCGCTAGTGATTAGGACAGTACTGATATACTGTAAATAACATAAATGACATGTGCTCAACAAATGAAATGCAAAAATAACCATCAACCTGAATGGACAGGTCAAATGTGAGCAGAAGTCCGTGAAAGAAAATGTAAAGAAAAATGGATGGGAATCGGTCCCAATAATCGGTAGGTCTACCACAAACGCGAAGGTTCATAATAAGAAACCAAGGATGGTTGAAAGGACATCTGAAGATAATGACATCAATAGTATGTTAAAGGTGGATACTCTTACCAGAGCCATTGGACCTGCGTGTCAGCGACACCAGGTCAAACGAGCATAAAGGGATGTAACCACGATCATACATGAACGGTACGACAGGTCACAGATGATCCCTCGATCGATATGGAACAATCCACGGTATCCTCAGGAAATCCAATCCTTTCTCGATGGAGTCCAGGAAAAAAAAACAATATATGACCCAAGAGAAATCAAACCGTCTCATAGAGCAGGTGATATGTAAAACAAAAGGAACAAGGGCTTCCAATGGTGCAGGTGAAAAAAGGATGACTGTTTATTTTCATAAAAACCAGCATACAAATTAAATAAAATGGTGATCACGATATTTAAAAGCAATATGGGGAGAAACCAGGCCCTACGCATTTCGTCCTAATGGACTTCTGCTTCTTTTTTTTTTTTCTCTTTTTTTTTTTATAGGTTAGCACAATAATTCTCTAAACTTTCCCAATATTAATAGATTGATTACCTTGGCATCCTCTGTAGTCTTCGCAATTCCCAATAATATTAAATTGATTACCCCGGCCTCCTCCACATTCATCAATACTCCCAATATTAATTGATAACTCCGGCATCATCTGTAGTCCTCGTACCCCCAGTATTAATAGATAGATTACCTCGGCATTGTCTGCAGCCATCTCGACTCACAATATTAATAGATTGATTACCTTGACATTGTCTGTCTACAGTCATCAAGTCCCAATATTAATGGATTGATTACCCTGGCATCTCCTGTAGTTTGTGATTCAGTTTTTTTTTTTATTGAAAAGTTGAATACATGGGACAAATATAAAGGAGAAAAGACATACCGTATATACTCGAGTATAAGCCGAGGCACCTAATTTTACCACAAAAAAATGGGAAAACGTATTGACTCGAGTATAAGCCTAGGGTGAGAAATGCGCAGCTACTGTAAGTGGAAAAGAGGGTCAACAATGCCCATTTGCAGCCTCACTGTGCCCATTTGCAGCCATAGGTCTTCCGAACTTCAAACTCGGTAGTTTAAGGGTTGGAGCCAAAATTTGGGGTCTCTAAACCAAAAGGGTCCTGAAATTACGTTGCTGCAGATGGACACAGTTGACTGACTTTGGGGCCCCGTATCTCGGGGCCACTTGGTGCTAGGAACTCCAAATTTGGTGTGTGGAACTAACACTACAGCATATCCAAATCTGGGGTTCCTAGCACCAAGTGGCCTCCCAAGATACGGGGGGCCCCAAGGTCGGTTCGGAAAATGTCAAGCACTTCTGCAGCAGGAAATGACATTTTCCGAACCGACTTTGGGGCCCCGTATCTTGGGAGGCCTCTTGGTGCTAGGAACCCCAGATTTGTGTTTGTAGTATTAGCTCCAATGGGTTTGCACACAACATTTGGGGTTCCTAGCATCAAGTGGCCCCCGAGATACGGGGGCCCCAAAGTCGGGTCGGAGAATGTCATTCTCTGCTGCAGAAAAGTGCTTGACTCGAGTATAAGCCGAGGGGGGCATTTTCAGCACAAAAAAATGTGCTGAAAAAATCACCTTATACTCGAGTATATACAGTAAGTGGTGATACATAATAAAAACACAGTTAAACACAATGTCTTCTGTGCATGTCCGTAATTGTGGGATAGCCAAAGAAAAATTGTAAACCAAAAGATCAATCCAATGAATGAAGTTACATGGATACAATGAGAGCCTATAACTTTAATTGCTAACTAAGCGGCGCATTTTCGATCGATGTTTCGCCTTCAGATATCTAATGAATCCCACCTTAGAATATTTAAGTGGACAACCTCTATGCATATAGATCAACTTTTTGTATGGCGATACATCATTCACCTCCCTTTTTTTCCAATCTTGAACAGTAGGAGGCGCTTCCTGCATCCAGTTCCTCGCCAATGGTTTTCTTGCCATGAAAAGTGTCTCAGTTAAGAAAGTGGCAATGAATTTTATTGATTTTTATAAATCTGGAAGTAATCCCAGTAGACACATTTTTGGGATCTAGGACTGCTGGGGACCCCATCACATCATGTAGGAAATGGATTACCTGAAGCCAAAACATTTTGTATAAGCGGACTGGTCCAAATTAAAGTGGTAGAAGGACCCAGGTGCAGAGGCACATAATGGGCAAAGTGGGCTACGGCGTGGGTTGGTAGTGGGCTATCCTTCGGGGTGTTAACTATGCCCGATGTAATATGCATAATTGCGTCAATCTATCGGACAATTTAGGAGAGACTAATTTTAGTATTTCCAAAATTTTTCTTCCCTGTCGTCATCCTCTATTGCTCCAATATCAGACTCCCAAGCTACCCTGTTTCCCCGAAAATAAGACCTAGCGTGATTGCTGGGGATGGCTGCAATATAAGCCCTAGTTAAAGTCCTTGTAGGTCTTATTTTCAGGGTAGGGCTTATTTTCGGGGAAACAGGGTAGGGCTTATTTGGGGGGTAGGGCTTATATTGCAGCCATCACGACAATCACGCTAGGTCTTATTTTTGGGGAAACTGGGTAGCTTTGACTTTATAAGCCAAGTCTGTAACTTGGGGCAGGCGGATAGTGGAGTAAAGGGTAGAGCAGGGGTAGCTAACCTCGGCCCTCCAGCTGTGGTGAAACTACAAATCCCATCATGCCTCTGCCTCTAGGAGTCATGCCTATGCTTGTCAGGGTCTTGCAATGCATCATGGGACTTGTAGTTTCAAAACAGATGGAGGGCCGAGGTTGCCTACCCCTGGGGTAGAGATTAGTTTGGTGGATTCCGTGCCCAAGATTGTGTGCACTGTGGGAGGGGTTATCAATGGTTGATAGGGATGGTTAGACTGGGTTTGTAGGGCATGGCGGAGCTGCGGGTATCTAAATAAAGAGATGGTTAGGGGCCGCAAATTCTTCCTTTTAACGTTTTTGAAATGGTTTGGGCCCAGATGTGGTCATAACGTGGTGCAAGTACAGTGGAACCTTGGTTTACGAGTAACGCGGTTAACGAAAGACGAGCAACCTTCTTTTTTTTTTTTTTTTTTTTTTTTTTATTCTGACTCAGTTTGTGAGTGTTGTCTTGCAAAACGAGCAGAATTCAAGCTAATGGGGTGTGCAGTATCCAGAGGTGCGGGGGCGCTTGGAATGGTTTGGAGCTGTTCGCAAATACTCGGAACCACTCGGAAATACTCCGTTCCCAAGAGTTTCCGAGCCTTTACGAGGCTCTCCGGCGCCCCCCCCACCTCTGGCCACATGCGGTATTGCATGCAATAGAAGTCAAATTTGAACTAATTATCTTCGTTTCCATTGACTTCTATGGGGAAACTCGCTTTGATATGCAAGCGCTTTGGATTACAAGCATTCTCCTGGAACGGATTATGCTCGTAATCCAAGGTTGCACTGTATACTATTCCCAGGGTGGCCCACACTACAGGGTCTGGCACTGTAAGTAATTCCGGTAGGTTGCTGTTATACCATAGGGGTGGTATGAGAATGAGAAGACAGGACATTACGTTTTCGAAGGGGCAAGTTCCCAGACTCGAGATACCATACTGTCTTTATGCCTGGAGAAGTCTTGGGGGCATTTCCCCCCCAGAAAATAGACTGTAAGGGAGTATGAGCGGGGTGGTCGGGGTTATTACATATTAAGGCCCGGTACCGGGGAAGGTCAGTTTTATGGGAAAAAAAAATGGGACAGTTGGGAGGCTAAATAGTAGTCTCGGAAGTCGGGTAGTGTAGCCCCTCCTAGAGAAGTGGGGTTTTTGAGGACTAGCCATGCTAATTTATATCTGTTATGGCCCCAGACAAAGGAGTTTTAAGGATGGACTTTAATTTAGAAGGTACGTACAGAGGGGGCATGCCACAGCAAGTACAGTATTTTAGGTAGAAGTGATCAAGTTTATTCCAACCCAGTGGTAGTCTGGTCCAAATGTAATAAGGGGTTCCAGATTAAGGGAATAATAAGGCCTCACGCACACTGGACGTTAAAATAACATTATAAAAACGCCAGTAGCTTTGCAGTGTTTTTTTTAAAAATGTTTAACGTTTTTGCAATAGCGTTCTTTAGGGTTTTTTTTTTTTTTTTTTTCAATGGATCAAGAACGTTAAAAACAAAAATACTGGTGAGCCGCGTTTATCAGCGTTTTTTGACGTTGGAACGTTTTTACAGCTGAAAAACTCATCTCAACCCACTAGTTTTTTTTTTTTTTAACCACTTAAGCCGCGGACCAATTTGCAGCCAAAGGACCAGGCCCCTTTTTTGCGATTCGGCTTTAACTGACAATTGCGCGGTCGTGCGGCATGGCTTCCAAACAAAATTGGCGTCCTTTTTTTTCCCCACAAATAGAGCTTTCTTTTGGTGGTATTTGATCGCCTCTGCGGTTTTTTTTTTTTTTTGCGCTATAAAAAAAAATAGAGCGACAATTTTGAAAAAAATTCAATATTTTTAACTTGTTGCTATAATAAATATCCCCCAAATATATATATATATATATATATATATATATATATATATATATATATATATATATATATATATATATATATATATATATATATATATATATATATATATATATATATATAATAAAAATATAATGTTTTTTCCTCAGTTTAGGCCGATACGTATTCTTCTACATATTTTTGGTAAAAAAAAATCGCAATTAGCGATTATTTATTGGTATGCGCAAAAGTTATAGCGTTTACAAAATAGGGGATAGTTTTATAGCATTTTTATTAATATTTTTTTTTTTTTTTTACTAGTAATGGTGGCAATCAGCAATTTATTTTTATTTTTTTATTTTTTTTATTGTGACTGCGACATTATGGCGGACACGTCGGACAATTTTGACACATATTTTTGGAACCATTGTCATTTATACAGAAATCAGTGTTATTTAAAAGCACTGATGACTGCGTAAATGACACTGGCAGTGAAGGAGTTAACCCCTCCCCGCCCCTAGTGGTTAAGTGTGACGTGTGTGTGTTTTTTTTACTGTATGGGGCGTGGCTTGGCATTCGACATCACTGATCGTCTTTCCCTATGACAGGGAACAGACGATCAGTGGCAGCCTCACTAGGAAGCGCGGGGAGAGGTTTGTTTACACATACCTCTCCCCATTCTTCAGCTCTGTGACCCGATTGCGGGACACCAGCGGCGATCAGGTTCCGCGGCCACGGTCACGGAGCTCAGGACCGGGTCGCGAGCGTGCCGCCGGCGACCCACGGCTGGGCTCTTAAAGGACAACGTACCTGTACGTTGATGTGCCCAGCCGTGCCATTCTGCCGACGTAACTGTGCAGGAGGCGGTCCTTAAGCAGTTAAAGCCAAAAAACGCCCTGATAACAGCCTATGTGTGCATGGACACATAGGATAACATGATGGGGAGTTTATTGACTGTAGAAAAAAAAAATGTCTGAAGCCAAAAACAGCCGCTGTGAAAACATCCAGTGTGCATGAGGCCCAATCCTTGACCACTTCCATCCCAAGGACGTCATATGACATCCTTGACTTTCAGTGGTGATATCTGAATGATGGGTGCAGCTACAGGAACCATTCAGATATCATCTTATTTTTCAGCCATCGATTCTGTGCACCGTAAGAACGATCATAGCGGCAGTTCAGCCCTATAGCCAACTGCCCAGCCATTTATCCAACTGTCCATCCGGAGCCTCTGGTTTATAGACCGGATACATCCTAAATATAGAGCCATTTATCCAACCATGGGCGTCCGCAGATAGGAGCAAGGGGGGGCAAGTGCCCCCCCTGGAATCAGGGATTGGATCAGGAGTGATGACCCCCATCACCCCTCTCTGTCACCCCTCTCTCTCTCTCTCTCTCTCTCTCTCTCTCTCTCTCTCTCACCCCTCTCTTTTTCACCCCCCTCTGTCTCTGTCACACTTCTCTCTCTCTGTCACCCCTTCTGTCTCTTTGTCACCCCCTCTCTCTCATCCCCTTTCTCTGTCACCCACCACATGTATGCAGTTTCTGACAGTCTCTTGAGCCATGTATGCAGTTTCTGACAGTCTCTTGGGCCATGTATGCAGTCTCTGGTCATCTCTTGTGCCATGTCCACAGTCTCTTACAGTCTCTTGGGCCATGTATGCAGTCTCTGGTCATCTCTTGTGCCATGTCCACAGTCTCTTACAGTCTCTTGGACCATGTCCGCAGTCTCTGACAGTCTCTTGGACCATGTCTGCAGTCTCTGACAGTCTCTTGGACCATGTCCGCAGTCTCTGACAGTCTCTTGGACCATGTCCGCAGTCTCTGACAGTCTCTTGGACCATGTCCGCAGTCTCTGACAGTCTCTTGGACCATGTCCGCAGTCTCTGACAGTCTCTTGGACCATGTCCGCAGTCTCTGACAGTCTCTTGGACCATGTCCGCAGTCTCTGACAGTCTCTTGGGCCATGTCCGCAGTCTCTGACAGTCTCTTGGGCCATGTCCGCAGTCTCTGACCATCACCTGTACTACGTCTGCAGTCTCTGACCATCACCTGTACTACGTCTGCAGTCTCTGACCTTGATAATGTGATAATGACATTGTTGAAATGGTCAGAGCATGGGTGACCTTAATGTGTTGCCCCCCCCCCCCCCCGAAAAAAGTTCTGCGGACGCCCATGTATCCAACTGTCCATCCAGAGCCTCTGGTTTATAGACCAGATACATCCTAAATATCGAACCATTCATCCAACTGTCCATCCAGAGCCTCTGGTTTATAGACCAGATACATCCTAAATATAGAACCATTTATCCAACTGTCCATCCAGAGCCTCTGGTTTATAGACTGGATACACCCTAAATATAGAACCATTCATCCAACTGTCCATCCAGAGCCTCTGGTTTATAGACCGGATACATCCTAAATATAGAACCATTTATCCAACTGTCCATCCAGAGCCTCTGGTTTATAGACCAGATACATCCTAAATATAGAACCATTTATCCAACTGTCCATCCAGAGCCTCTGGTTTATAGAACGGATACATCCTAAATATAGAACCATTTATCCAACTGTCCATCCAGAGCCTCTGGTTTATAGACCAGATACATCCTAAATATAGAGCCATTTATCCAACTGTCCATCCAGAGCCTCTGGTTTATAGATCAGACGATCCTAGAGCCATCATCTGGTCAATGTATGGAAACCATATCCGTTATTGATGAGGGTTTGGAGAATGATGATACAATGCAACCAGACAGGTTTTTGTAAGTTGGGCTTAGAGGAAATAAATACCCCCCAAAAAGGAATTCTTAGTAACTATTTGGAATGACATCATCCAGAATCCAGTTCTTCATGCCCATGTAGATGGTTTGCAGGCTCAGGTTCTGATTGGCTATTTAGAATTCCATTTTTTCCCAGAGTCATAAACCATTCCTAGCTCAGTGTGTCCTTGTCTGCAGGTTTCCTTGTGGATATTTATCATCATGGGGAGCTCAGAGTTGCAGGACGGTGAGGTCTTCTATGGTCGCCCCCCCCCCCTGCTCATTGCTTACTCTGCACCTGAGTCCTTGAGTATCTTCGGAGTGCAGGAACCGCGAGCTCTCCGGTGTTCATTAATCCCTGTGTCAAGGCGAATCTGCAATAATCACTAGAAGTGTCACTCCGCTGCACATTACAGCTAAGATCTCTGCATCTCGGAACCTTTTCCGCAGAGCTATAAAAAGACAGCTGTGTGGAATTGCTGTACGTATATAAGCAATTTTTTTTTTTGCAGAAATGGTCTGTCAACAAGAACCGAGCTGAGAGAAAAAGCGGAAGGCTCAGGTTCTCATGGCAAACCGCACTGCCAGGTCAAGGTGTCACTGCAAAGCGAGAACTTGTCCCAATCCAGAACCCAAACTGGGTGCTAAGATGGCAGTGACTGAGTAAAGCCCCATACACACGCGCGGATTATCCGAGGACCATGTCCGTCATACTTTGTCTGATGTTGGTTTTGCGTACACACGGTCGGACAAAGTTGTCGGAAAATCCGATCATTCTGAACGTGGTGACGTTTGTTGCCTACGACGGGACTACGTAGAGGCTAGTAGCCAATAGCTTTGGTCTTGTAATGTGATCTGAGCATGCGTAGCACTTTGTCCGGTCGGACAACCGTACACACGATCGGATTTGGTGTGATCGGACCGTGTTGTCGGCAAATCTTTCCAGCAGGAGATAAGACTTTGTCCGTCGGACAATCTGACGTACACTGTCCGATGGTGCATACACACGGTCTGATTTTTCAACAACATTGTCCGATCGGACAGAATCCATGCGAAAATCCTACCGTGTGTATGGGGCTTTAGACTGTCCTGGCAGTGACTGAGGACAGTCTTACCTGGAGGTAGCTTGTCCTTCAAAAGGAAATTCTGAAAGCTGTCCCCCCCCCAACCTCAAAAAAAAAAGCTACCATATATACCGTATTTATCGGCGTATAACACGCACATTCATTTGAAGAGGGAAGTTTCAGGAAAAAAAAATGACATTTGAAGTAAGGAACTTTGAAGCAATATAAGGGTCAGTGCCCATCTGCAGCCTCACCATTGCCATCAATGCAGCCTGATCAATGCCCATCTGCAGCCTCACAAGTGCCATCAATGCAGCCTCATCAGTCCACATCAATGCACCCTTACCATTGCCATCAATGCAGCCCGCCTCCCTGTCCCCTACAAGGCATCTAAAATTGAAGTATTGGCGTATAACACGCATTTGCTATTTGCACCCGATTTTCATGGTGAAAAAGTGAGTGTTATACGCCAATAAATACAGTACTTGAGTATTAGCCGAGCCACCTAATTTTACCACAAACAACTGGGAAAACGTATTGACTCCAGTATAAGCCTAGGGTGAGAAATAAGTAAGTGGAAAAGAGGGTCAACAATGCCCATTTGCAGCCTCACTGTGCCCATTTGCAGCCACAGGTCCCCCGAACCTCAAACTTGTTAGTTAAGGGTTCCTAAATGCCCCCTAGCTGCAGCCAACATTTGGGGTCTCTGGACCCAAAGGGTCCCGCAATGACATTGCTGCAGATGGACACAGTTGACCGACTTTGGGGCCCTGTATCTCAGGGTCACTTGGTGCTAGGAACCCCATCTTTGGATATGTTGTAGTGCTAGATCCACTGGGCTGGCACACCAAATGGGTTTCCTAGCACCAAGTGTCCCCGAGATATGGGGCCCCAGAGTCGGGTCGGAAAATTTCAAGCACTTTTCTGCAGCAGAGAAGGACATTTTCCGAACCGACTTTTGGGCCCCCGAGATATCTCCGGGGCCACTTAATGCTAGGAACCCCAAATACGGGGATACGGGGCCCCAAATTCGGGTCGGAAAATGTCATTTTCTGCTGCAGAAAAGTGCTTGACTCGAGTATAAGCCGAGGGGGGCATTTTCAGCACACAAAAAATGTGCTGAAAAACTCGGCTTATACTCGAGTATATACGGTAAGTGTAGGAAAGGACTAGTCACTTGTGTTTTTCTGTGGTCTTCCTTCAGCCGATCTTTTCCCATTATTGACCATGCCATAATCTCCACTGTAAAAAAAAGAGTTGAAATTGAAGCGCCACACCTCTGCTAAGAGGTCCAGGTACAACGTTATTCTATTAAAGGTCAGGGGGGACAATTCAAAAAGTAACCAAACATTTTTCGGAGGTCTAAGTACCCCCTTCATCATGGCTTGACTGGCAACAAAGTAAACCAACCAGAAGTGAACTGGACCTACAATGGTATTTTTTCTGGTGTGAGTTTAAAGCACAGGCCTAGCCAGCAGCTTGTTTCTCCACTGTGTCTCTGTGGGGAGGCGGCCATCTTGGCAGAGGCAGGTCTTTGCTTCCTCATGTCAAAGCCTCCAGCAAGGAGAACAGGAAGCGGTGACATCACCGGATATCACCCCAAATCTGCTGAGAGTAGTAGTCAGAGGCAGCAGTGGCTTTGATGATCTCACACTTCAGATATACAGTGGCTTGCAAAAGTATTCGGCCCCCTTGAACTTTTCAACCTTTTGCCACATTTCAGCTTCAAACATAAAGATATAACATTTTTAATTTTTTGTAAAGAATCACCAACAAGTGGGACACAATTGTGAAGTGGAACGAAATCTTTTGGATTTTTGAAACTTTTTTAACTAATAAAAAAATGAAAAATGGGGCGTGCAAAATTATTCGGCCCCCTTGCGTTAATACTTTGTAGAGACACCTTTTGCTGCGATTACATCTGCAAGTCGCTTGGGGTATGTCTCTATCAGTTTTGCACATCGAGAGACTGAAATTCTTGCCCATTCTTCCTTGCAAAACAGCTCGAGCTCAGTGAGGTTGGATGGAGAGCGTTTGTGAACAGCAGTTTTCAGCTCTTTCCACAGATTCTCGATTGGATTCAGGTCTGGACTTTGACTTGGCCATTCTAACACCTGGATACGTTTATTTGTGAACCATTCCTTTGTAGATTTTGCTGTATGTTTGGGATCATTGTCTTGTTGGAAGATAAATCTCCGTCCCACTTTCAGGTCTTTTGCAGACTCCAACAGGTTTTCATCCAGAATGGTCCTGTATTTGGCTGCATCCATCTTCCCCTCAATTTTAACCATCTTCCCTGTCCCTGCTGAAGAAAGCAGGCCCAAACCATGATGCTGCCACCACCATGTTTGACAGTGGGGATGGTGTGTAGGGTGATGAGCTGTGTTGCTTTTGCGCCAAACATATCGTTTTGCATTGTGGCCAAAAAGTTCGATTTTGGTTTCATCGGACCAGAGCACCTTCTTCCGCATGTTTGGTGTGTCTCCCAGGTGGCTTGTGGCAAACTTTAGACAAGACTTTTTATGGATATCTTTGAGAAATGGCTTTCTTCTTTCCACTCTTCCATAAAGGCCAGATTTGTGCAGTGTACGACTGATTGTTGTCCTATGGACAGACTCTCCCACCTCAGCTGTAGTTCTCTGCAGTTCATCCAGAGTGATCATGGGCCTCTTGGCTGCATCTCTGATCAGTCTTCTCCTTGTCTGAGCTGAAAGTTTAGAGGACAGCCAGGTCTTGGTAGATTTGCAGTGGTCTGATACTCCTTCCATTTCAAAATGATCGCTTGCACAGTGCTCCTTGGGATGTTTAAAGCTTGGGAAAACTTCTCCACAACAGTATTACGGACCTGCCTGGTGTGTTCCTTGGTCTTCATGATGCTCTCTGCGCTTTCAACAGAACCCTGAGACTATCACAGAGCAGGTTATACAGAGACTTGATTACACACAGGTGGATTCTATTTATCACCATCAGTCATTTAGGACAACATTGGATCATTCAGAGATCCTTGCTGAACTTCTGGAGTGACTTTGCTGCACTGAAAGTAAAGGGACTGAATAATTTTGCACGCACCACTTTTCAGTTTTTTTATTTGCTAAAAAAGTTTAAAATATCCAATAGATTTCGTTCCACTTCACAATTGTGTCCCACTTGTTGGTGATTCTTCCCAAAAAAATAAAAATTTTATATCTTTTATGTTTGAAGCCTGAAATGTGGCAAAAGGTTGAAAAGTTCAAGGGGGCCGAATACTTTCGCAAGCCACTGTATATAGCTATAAGGCTATAGAACAGGAGTGCCTAGGCACCCCCCACATACTAGGAAGTTTCAAAGATCTTCATCATTCACGAAATAATGACGGCGTGTATAAATATTTCCTGAAATGAATCCTGGTGTTCCTTTTCCTTGCATGTAGCCAGCCTGTCTGGAATCGGTAAATAGATAATGGTTCCGGCTTCAGATGATAGCAAGACGATACGGGTCACATAATGGCTTCCTGCCTTATCAGTGTCTGTATTGTGTTTTGTATACTCCTCTATTAGCTACTACTATGTGCTTTTAAAGTCCATCCAGGGGAATCTTCTCTTTTTTTTGGCTCCAGAGGCTTATTCTTGGATGAATAATTCGACAGGACAAGTACCTGAGTACCACTTCATTATCCAGACGTTAACCCCTTCCTGCCATCTCACGGTAGCTCTTTGCTGTGATTGGCTCACATTGATCACATGATTTATAATTAATTATTATTTATTGAAGGTATACATGTTCCCCGTCATACAGCTTCGGTTGCTATATCTGAATCGTACTCTATAGCTGGAGAAACAGCTGCTGCCTTGTTCACTGCCTGACCACATGCTGATGACGCTTCCTCCCTTCCGGCTCCTGAGTGCGCATAGCAACAACAACCAGTGTCGGCCCGTTCCCTCCCAATCTGTTAAAAAAAAAAAAGAAAATATATAAATTGTCACTTTAAGAGTGACCGGGCGCCGGACATGCGGCGGTCTGTGGAAAGCTTCCCAGCCTGCAATCAGCTGATTGCAAGCTGGGAAGTTGATTTGCCAATGTTTAGGGAGTGTCCGGGGCGCAAGCGATGCGCCCGCAAACACTCCCCCATTCTCCAATCTCCAGTGATTTGTCATTGCAGCTTCTGTTTTTTTTATTTTAATAGCCAAGACCGGGGGGCGGGGGGCGGTGGGCGGTGCGTTTTGTGGCACCTCGTCACTTCCGGTTTCTCGGCTCACTGTGTTTGGAGTGAGTGGGGTGGACTGAGACGGACTGGCGGTGCGTGGTGACTGGAGTGAAGGCCTGACTGACTCCTGAGCTGGGCTTTGCTGGTGTGGCTTCTAAAGGTATGTAAACCACCGCGGGCCTCAGTGTGTGTCAGTCTGTTGTCATGGACGGTGTCTCTCTCCTCCTAGCTAGCTCTAACTGACTCAGTCAGTTTGTATGTGGCCGCGGCACGCAAGCTGCCCTTCTGCTCTGCAGTCCGCACTCACTAATCCCTGGAGGCCTGGACCCTTCCCTCTCTGTCAGTTGGTTCCCTTCCATGTGCTTCTCTGCAGTGCTCTGCCCCCCTCTCATTCTCTCCACTTACTCAGTGAGTGACTGGGGGGTCTGTGCTGATGATGGGGGGTGCAGACGGGGGGGGGGCAATTGTGCAAACGGGGGGGGGGGGGAATTGTGTAGACTGGGGGAGGGGGGGTAATTGTGCAGACGGGGGGGTAATTGTGCAGACTGGGGGGAGGGGGGATTGTGCAAACCTGGGGGGGTGGTAATTGTGCAGACTGGGGGAGGGGGTATTGTGAACACCTGGGGGGGTAACTGTGCAGACTGGGGGGAGGGGTAAGGTTATTGTGCAGACTGGGGGGTAAATCTGCAGACTGGGGGGAGGGGTGGGGTTATAGTGCAGACTGGGGGGGGGGTAATTGTGCAGACTGGGGAGGGAGGGTTATTGTACCATTATATGCATTTTATGGGGCACAGTGAGGCTGCATTTGATGGGCACAGTGGCTGAGATTGATGGCACAGTGGCTGCATTTTATGGGCACAGCGGCTGCATTAGATGTTTTTTGTTAGAATTGTTCAGTTTGTTTGCGCCCCCCAAAAAAATTTTGAGCACCAGGCCAGCCGCCACTGGCAACAACACACACTTAAAAGAAGTGTAGACCACTGAGGATCTGTCTTTTAATGGCACTCAGAGGTTGGGAGGTGGTGGGTGAAACCCGGCAGGTAAAGCTGCTGTTGCACTACAGGTAAACTTTGACCCCCTAAGAGTCAGAAGTAAAGTCTCGTCTTTTATCATTTAGGACTGAGCCATGTAGTCATGACTGGTTCTCTTTAATGGTCTCATGCTGACCACAGCCTGCACTGTAAACACTCGACCTTTTATGTGTCACTCAGGCAAGTTACACAATGGAGTTAATTCCTTTTCTTTATGCTGTTCCACGTCAGATGGGTTTTCTGAACCACTAATGCGTCACGTGTCTTGGTCTTGCATGGCTTGAAATGGCAAAGTGACACAAGGATTGGTGTGTGTGTCGGGGTTGTTACACATAAGTCGAGCCCCCCTTGCTGCTGCTCTTTACCTGACTCCTTCTGCTTGATGCCTTCCATGTCCACCTGTGACTCCCAGTGACCCCAACCTATGTCTGTATTGCCTCCTGAGACCAGATCTAGTAAAAAAAATATATATATATTAATAAAAAATGCCATAAAACTATCCCCTATTTTGTAGACGCTATAACTTTTGCGCAAACCAATCAATAAATGCTTATTGCGATTTTTTTTTTTTTTTTTTTTACCAAAAATATGTATAATAATGCGTTTTTTTCAAATTTGTCGCTATTATTTTGTTTATAGCGCAAAAAATAAAAACCGCAGAGGCGATCAAATACCACCAAAAGAAAGCTCTATTTGTGGGGAAAAACGGACGTCAATTTTGTTTGGGAGCCACGTCGCACGACCGCGCAATTGTCAGTTAAAGCGACACAGTGCCGAATCACAAAAAAAACGCTCTGGTCTTTGGCCAGCAAAATGATCCGGTCTGAAAGTGGTTAATAAACGTGGGCTACCAGGCCCTTAACTATAAATGCCTGTCTGACGTGGACTCACTGCACAAAAATGCATCTATCAAATTGAGCTAAACACCCCAATCTCTCTCTCTCTCTCTCTCTCTCTCTCTCTCTCTCTCTCTCTCTCTCTCTCTCTCTCTCGCTCTCTCGCTCTCTCGCTCTCTCGCTCTCGCTCTCTCGCTCTCTCTCTCTCGCTTGCTCTCTCTCGCTCTTGCTCTCTCTCGCTCTCTCTCTCGCTCTCTCTCGCTCTCTCTCTCGCGCTCTCTCGCTCGCTCTCTCTCTCGCGCTCTCTCTCTCTCGCGCTCTCTCTCTCTCGCGCTCTCTCTCTCTCGCGCTCTCTCTCTCTCGCGCTCTCTCTCTCTCTCGCGCTCTCTCTCTCTCTCGCGCTCTCTCTCTCTCGCGCTCTCTCTCTCTCTCGCTCTCGCTCTCTCTCGCTCTCGCTCTCTCTCGCTCGCTCTCTCTCGCTCTCTCTCTCGCTCTCTCTCTCGCTCTCTCTCTCGCGCTCTCTCTCGCTCTCGCTCTCTCGCTCTCGCTCTCTCGCTCTCTCTCTCTCTCTCTCTCTCTCTCTCTCTCTCTCTCTCTTTTGAGTGGACAGAAAATGTTATACAAGCTGTACACTCACTACTTTACATTGTAGACAAGTGTCATTTCTTCAGTGTTGTCACATGAAAAGATAGAAGAAAAGATTTACAAAAATGTGAGGGGTGTACTTACTTTTGTGGGATACTGTATGTGTGTGTGTATGTATATATATATATATATATAATGACCTAGTGTTGCATAGAATACAAAAATAAACAATATTGCTTTACAAAATAATTGCTATTATTACATTCATTTGCACTATGGATTCTGCATAATGAAAATATTGTGCCAGGAAAAACCAGATGACCTCATGGGGTTCTCGGGCTCTTTATCCCGGGAAGGTGCCGTGTTTTAGTTTCCAGGTCTTTCTATTTGATCTTTCTATGAAATAAGAGATTACGACCGCAGATTGTTCTGATAACCGGCACGAAACCCCAAATGAAGTAGGAAATGCATTTTGATGTTCTGCGTCTCGGCGTTGATCGGCGAGGAGCTGACGTCTCTATTGAACTATTTTTATCTCGTTTTGTGTTCCGGATTCCTATTAACGGAAATGTCAGCGCGAGGCGAGATTGACGCGTGTAAAGGTCAGAAAAATAATTTCAGCCGACACACTGGACGTTGTGTGACTGACACCGAGAGAGAGATTCTGAGATTAGCCCATCATATGTAATGAGGAGAAGAATGGAGGGATCGCTGCGTCCGTCCGTCCGTACAGAGGAAGCGTTCTGTGCTGGAGAATGTATTATAGAGATAGAGACTATCCATTCACTACAGACCATCATCACTGAGAATACAACCTATCCATTCACTACAGACCATCGTCACCGAGAATACAACCTATCCATTCACTACAGATCATCATCACCGAGAATACAACCTATCCATTCACTACAGACCATCATCACCGAGAATACAACCTATCCATTCACTACAGACCATCATCACCGAGAATACAACCTATCCATTCACTACAGACCATCATCACTGAGAATACAACCTATCCATTCACTACAGACCATCATCACCAAGAATACAACCCATCCATTCACTACAGACCATCATCACTGAGAATACAACCTATCCATTCACTACAGACCATCATCACCGAGAATACAACCTATCCATTCACTACAGACCATCATCACTGAGAATACAACCTATCCATTCACTACAGACCATCATCACTGAGAATACAACCTATCCATTCACTACAGACCATCATCACCGAGAATACAACCTATCCATTTACTACAGACCATCATCACCGAGAATACAACCTATCCATTTACTACAGACCATCGTCACCGAGAATACAACCTATCCATTCACTACAGATCATCATCACAGAGAATACAACCTATCCATTCACTACAGACCCTCATCACTGAGAATACAACCTATCCATTCACTACAGACCATCATCACCGAGAATACAACCTATCCATTCACTACAGACCCTCATCACCATGAATACAACCTATCCATTCACTACAGACCATCGTCACAGAGAATACAACCTATCCATTCACTACAGACCCTCATCACTGAGAATACAACCTATCCATTCACTACAGACCATCGTCACCGAGAATACAACCTATCCATTCACTACAGATCATCACCGAGAATACAACCTATCCATTTACTACAGACCATCATCACCGAGAATACAACCTATCCATTCACTACAGACCATCATCACCGAGAATACAACCTATCCATTCACTACAGACCATCATCACCGAGAATACAACCTATCCATTCACTACAGACCATCATCACCGAGAATACAACCTATCCATTCACTACAGACCATCGTCACCGAGAATACAACCTATCCATTCACTACAGACCATCATCACCGAGAATACAACCTATCCATTCACTACAGACCATCATCACCGAGAATACAACCTATCCATTCACTACAGACCATCATCACTGAGAATACAACCTATCCATTCACTACAGACCATCGTCACCGAGAATACAACCTATCCATTCACTACAGACCATCATCACCGAGAATACAACCTATCCATTCACTACAGACCATCATCACTGAGAATACAACCTATCCATTCACTACAGACCATCGTCACCGAGAATACAACCTATCCATTCACTACAGACCATCGTCACCGAGAATACAACCTATCCATTCACTACAGACCCTCATCACCGAGAATACAACCTATCCATTCACTACAGACCATCATCACCGAGAATACAACCTATCCATTTACTACAGACCATCATCACTGAGACTACAACCTATCCATTTACTACAGACCATCATCACTGAGAATACAACCTATCCATTCACTACAGACCATCATCACTGAGACTACAACCTATCCATTTACTACAGACCATCATCACTGAGACTACAACCTATCCATTTACTACAGACCATCATCACCGAGAATACAACCTATCCATTCACTACAGACCATCATCACCGAGAATACAACCTATCCATTCACTACAGACCATCATCACCGAGAATACAACCTATCCATTCACTACAGACCCTCATCACCGAGAATACAACCTATCCATTCACTACAGACCCTCATCACCGAGAATACAACCTATCCATTCACTACAGACCCTCATCACTGAGAATACAACCTATCCATTCACTACAGACCCTCATCACTGAGAATACAACCTATCCATTCACTACAGACCCTCATCACTGAGAATACAACCTATCCATTCACTACAGACCATCATCACTGAGACTACAACCTATCCATTTACTACAGACCATCATCACGGAGAATACAACCTATCCATTCACTACAGACCATCATCACCGAGAATACAACCTATCCATTCACTACAGACCCTCATCACCGAGAATACAACCTATCCATTCACTACAGACCCTCATCACCGAGAATACAACCTATCCATTCACTACAGACCCTCATCACTGAGAATACAACCTATCCATTCACTACAGACCCTCATCACTGAGAATACAACCTATCCATTCACTACAGACCCTCATCACTGAGAATACAACCTATCCATTCACTACAGACCATCATCACTGAGACTACAACCTATCCATTTACTACAGACCATCATCACGGAGAATACAACCTATCCATTCACTACAGACCATCATCACCGAGAATACAACCTATCCATTCACTACAGACCATCATCACCGAGAATACAACCTATCCATTCACTACAGACCATCACCGAGAATACAACCTATCCATTCACTACAGACCATCATCACTGAGACTACAACCTATCCATTTACTACAGACCATCATCACCGAGAATACAACCTATCCATTCACTACAGACCATCATCACCGAGAATACAACCTATCCATTCACTACAGACCATCATCACCGAGAATACAACCTATCCATTCACTACAGACCATCATCACCGAGAATACAACCTATCCATTCACTACAGACCATCATCACTGAGAATACAACCTATCCATTCACTACAGACCATCATCACTGAGAATACAACCTATCCATTCACTACAGACCATCATCACTGAGAATACAACCTATCCATTCACTACAGACCCTCATCACTGAGAATACAACCTATCCATTCACTACAGACCCTCATCACCGAGAATACAACCTATCCATTCACTACAGACCATCATCACTGAGAATACAACCTATCCATTCACTACAGACCATCATCACTGAGAATACAACCTATCCATTCACTACAGACCCTCATCACCGAGAATACAACCTATCCATTCACTACAGACCCTCATCACCGAGAATACAACCTATCCATTCGCTACAGACCATCATCACCGAGAATACAACCTATCCATTCACTACAGATCATCATCACCGAGAATACAACCTATCCATTCACTACAGACCATCATCACCGAGAATACAACCTATCCATTCACTACAGACCATCGTCACCGAGAATACAACCTATCCATTCACTACAGACCCTCATCACCGAGAATACAACCTATCCATTCACTACAGACCATCACCGAGAATACAACCTATCCATTCACTACAGACCCTCATCACTGATAATACAACCTATCCATTCACTACAGACCCTCATCACCGAGAATACAACCTATCCATTCACTACAGACCATCATCACCGAGAATACAACCTATCCATTCACTACAGACCATCATCACCGAGAATACAACCTATCCATTCACTACAGACCCTCATCACCGAGAATACAACCTATCCATTCACTACAGATCATCATCACCGAGAATACAACCTATCCATTCACTACAGACCCTCATCACCGAGAATACAACCTATCCATTCACTACAGACCCTCATCACAGAGACTACAACCTATCCATTCACTACAGACCATCATCACTGAGAATACAACCTATCCTTTCACTACAGATCATCACCGAGACTACAACCTATCCATTCACTACAGACCCTCATCACTGAGACTACAACCTATCCATTCACTACAGACCCTCATCACCGAGAATACAACCTATCCATTCACTACAGACCCTCATCACCGAGAATACAACCTATCCATTCACTACAGACCCTCATCACCGAAAATAAACCTATCCATTCACTACAGACCCTCATCACTGAGTTGCTAGTCTCTACATATATTGAAGTTACTGATGTGTCTTAAAATGTAGTTGTCCTTTTTGGGTGGTATGTGGTTGTCTCAGCCTTCAGGGACACGTGAGCCACAGAGCGCTTTCTGGTAAATCCCCCGGCATTGTGTATTGGAGCACCGGGGAGGGGGCAGCCTGCTTCCGTACCTCTGTGAATATAGCTCTAGATTGGTGTGCAGCACATGGAAGGGTTAATCTGTCGGGAAATGCACAGCACAGCTGAGCCAAGGTGTCGCTGTTGTTTATATCCCGCAGACTGCGCCATTTATTAGCTGCAAGCCAAGGACATACACCTCCCCGGGTAATCGCCGACAGGCATGGCGCACCTTGTTTTCTTCTGCCTCGGCCAATTTTCACAGCCTGGCAGGAGACGGATTATGAATGCTGAGGATTTGTGGATGTCAGGTTTGCGTCCTCGGTGTATGGGGGTGGATGGCGCAATCGCCTCTTTGTTAACCATTCGGTAAATAACATCAGTAAATAGTCACAGGTTCGTGTGGACCAGTTATGTTCCGAGCAGCTGGCCCCATATTCCCAAAACACTAAATTGTGTGATGACAGGCTGTTGGCGGAAAATCCGACCGCGTGTACACTCCATTTCACAATTGTTGTCGGATTTTCCGCAGACAAATGTTGGAGGGCAGGTTTTAAAATGTTTCCGCGGACAAATGTCTGTTGTCGGATTTTTGTATCGTGTGTACACAAGTCCGTCGGACAAAAGTCCAAAGTACAAACACACATGCTCGGAAGCAAGGACGAGCCGGAAGGGGTCGGTCTTGTAAACTAGCGTTCGGAATGGAGAATTAACATTGGTGACGCGGCAAATTATGAAATCTGGAAATGCAGCGCACAATTCTCTTCTTCTTTAACCACTTCAATACGGGCACTTAAACACCTTCCTGCCCAGACCAATTTTGAGCTTTCAGCGCTGTCGCACTTTGAATGACAATTGCGCAGTCATGCTACACTGTACCCAAAATTTTGAAATCTTTATTATTTTGTTCCCACAAATAGAGCTTTCTTTTGGTGGTATTTGATCGCCTCTACGGTTTTTATTTTTTGCTAAACAAATAAAAAAAGACCGAAAATTTTTTTTTTAATTTTTTTTTTGTTTCAGTTTCAAAACTTTGTAAATAAGTAAGTTTTTTCTCCTTCACTGACGGGCACTGATAAGGTGACACTGATGGTCACCGATGAGGTGGCACCAATGAAGTGGCACTGATGAGGTGGCATTGATGGGCACTGATATGTGGCACTGATAAGTGGCACTGATGGGCGACACGGATGGGCACTGATAGGTGGCACAAATTGGCACTGATAGCTGGCATGGATGTGCATGGATAGGCGGCATGGATGTGCATGGATAGGCGGCACAGATGTGCATGGATGGGCACTGATAGGCGGCATGGATGGGCACTGATAGGCGGCATGGATGGGCACTGGTATAGGTGGCACGGATGGGCACTGATAGGCGGCATTGTATTTTTTTGTTTTGTACTGAGGGATGCCAAACAATAATGCATGCCAATCAGTGATGCCCATTGTGGTGCTGGGCATCCCTGGTGGTCTGGTGGCGTCCCTGGTGGTCCAGCGTGGGTATCCTTGGGGGGGGGCTGATAATCGATCAGCACAGCCACAGACCCCCCTGTCAGAGAAGCAGCCAATCGGCTCTCCTCTACTCGCGTCTGACAGACGCGAGTGAGGAAAAGCCTATTAACGGCTCTTCCTATTTACACTGTGATCAGCCAGGATTGGATTACCGAGATCGTAGTTGCGGTGTGTCAGACTAACACCCCGCAACAACGATCGCCGTGATGCGCGCCCCCCCCCCCCTTTTTTTTTTTTTGGCAAGTTACCACAACACTATTATCCTGCAGTTTTTAAGATCAAAGATACAACTATGTTGGTGTCCCTTTTCAATTTTACATTGTATTTTTTTTTTTATGTAACTGCCGACTCCCAAACTGTCATTTTGAAGTAAAACACACAGCCAAGTATTTTTCTACACTATTTTTTTATTGTGCATTAAAAAAAGAAACAAATAAAATTAGACATGATATCTGCCGATAGAACTTAACCAAAAAGTGAATTCTATGCTTCCAAAAATATAGAAAATATACCAAATCAAATCATTATTACTCAACCAAAAAATATAAAAAGCCTCATGCATGTGTCCTGCTTCCTTTATATAGGGGGTCACCAATGCCAAGAGTTGGTGAAAGCAGGGTCCATCATCTGGAGATAATTCCGACAATCATCCGGATTATTCTCCTGGAGCTCCCATAGCAAAGGCATATGACCTAATTGGTCACGATTTTAATAAAGCAACCAATTTTTGGTCCAAGAAATCCTCCTCCTCCTGTTCCTGGACTGGACTTGGGTCAAAGCAATAACTCCAAGGCCAATAATAAATAACACATTATCTCCTCCGATTCTGCAACATGGCTGGTTGACGAAACGAGCTGAAAATCACAAAATGAAAAGCGCAAACTGAAAAGTGCGAAATGAAAAGCGTGAATCGACACTCACCAAACTTCTACTAACACGAAATTAGCAGAAGGAGCCCAAAGGGTGGCGCTAAAGAGCTGAAAAACAACGTAGTACGTCACTCTGTTCGTATTTGTTGGCTAACAATTCCTTGCCGTTTGTATGCAAGACAAGTTTGGGCCAACGCCCTTTGGACAAAAGTCCACGGTTTTGTTGGCCAACAATCCGATCGTGTGTACAAGGAGATGGATTTACTAAAACCGGAGAGTACAAAATCTGGGGCAGCTGTGCATGGTGGACAATCGGCTTTAAACTTCAGCTTGTTCAATTAAGCTTTGAGAAAATATATCCGGTAGCTGATTGGCTACCTTGAAGAGCTGCACCAGATTTTGCATGCTCCAGTTTTTGCAAATCATCCCCTTAAAGTGTATCTCTAGGCAAAATTATTTATAGCTTTGCATAGATTGGGGAAGGTTTTTTTTTTTTTACTGCTCTCTGAGTCTCCATTGTGAACAGGGCCACCATTATAAATGATTGGACCTGTCATATGGGGTGATTAAACTGCGTTTTTATTGAGACATGTCAATCAGAACTTCAGTTTAGGGCTTTGTGACGGGAGGGCACGTGGAACCCAGAATCCCTTGGAAAGGTTGGGAAACCCATGTTTCAGCTCCCCATTCACCTATTATGTCTAAATCACCCTGTACCATCCTGGCACAGGGTGAGTGAGAAAATATATCTTGGATTACTTAAAATGTAAGTAAGTAATATTTATCCACAATATCTCCCAGGATATATGTAAAGACTATTCTTAGTTTGTTGATGAACTCAAGATGTTAATTGAGAGAGCTGATCACATTGTCCTCTGTACAATGTAGGAGACGGGCCGACTCCTAGTGGAGCTCTTGTTATTAGGACAAAATGTCTTGTGGTTGTACTTATGATGATTTATAATCTACTGTGTGAAGCTCAGTGACAACAAGTCTGACCTGTAGTGAAATCCTGATGGGCACCGAGTCACATCGGCTGCTTAAAGGGATTAGTTAATTAGCTCATGTTAATTTGTTACAGGTGTATTGTTAGAGTAATATGAGCAGGAGGGGGGACCTACTCTTCTACTGTATTATAAATACTTGGCATTTTGGTTCTAATAAATCAGTCCATGTTAGCACTAAGCAAGTCTCGTCTTGTTTTGGGCTTGTGAGCGTGTGGAATATCTGATATCTATATTCAGACTGGGAGGAAGTGGTATATGACGAAAGCACTCAAGAGGAGTGTAGGGACGTTTCGTCACAGGCTTGGTGGCCCCCCCCCTTTTTTTTTTAAACAAAATTAAAGTTTCATACAACATAAAGTTCACATGGATCCCCTTGCAGGAGATTTTCCAGTTGGCCCACCTGGCTACACCTGCTATTAGTGCTGGTCTACCAACCAAGCCACGGATTCCTCTGGCAACACTTCTTGGGAACTTACAAACCCTCCAGCCCACTCTATAGATTCTCCAGTCACCTCTGATTTCTCAGTCTTTCCAGACACGCGTAGCTGTCCTGACTCTCCCAGTCCTCTGGCCAAAAAGTCTCCCCAACATAGGGTCTTCTCTCCCATGTAGGTCACCCCTCCTGGTGGGAGCTCACCACTATCTTCCCACAAAGGCTCTGTGTTTGAATGGCAGCAACTGCCCTGAGCTGTCATGAGACATGGCTTTATAACTACTCTGCACTCACACAGGATTGAAGGTTCTGTCCCACCCGAAAAACTTTGGAACCTTCAAACTACAGGTCCCGATCCGTAACTACCAAACCATACAACACAGTTTTCTCCACTCACAATAAACATAACAGAGCTTCTCAAACATCTTTACATCCCTTTCCTAATCTAACACCATGGCAGGGCTTCGTATTGTCACAGGCCCACCAAACCGCCTACTTGACAGGACCTCCTAAATATGAATGTCAACACAGTCATGTATATAATGGTCCTCCTGAAGGAACCAAGTCCCAATGAGGATAAACTGCACCCCCTGTATTTACTTTACAACTGGAGAACAAATCGGCTTTGTGACTTAAAGTTGTTGTAAACCCTTACAGACCACTTTGACCTACAGGTAAGCCTAGATTAAGAAATTCCAAGAAATATCTCCTTAACCTACACTGTTAAGGAGATATTTTACAAATAAAGGGCACCGCTGTCTATGGCGCATGCGTGCCATAGACAACAGCGCAGGCGCACTGGGCGCGCCGCAAGTGAAGGCAAACATGCTGTCACTTATGGCTCCCGCGCGCATGTGCCTGAGTGACGTCATCGCTCCTCCGGCCCCTCACAGCACCGGAGTAGCGATACCCGGAAGGAAGATGGATGCTCCGTGGAAGAGGGGACAGCGGTGACATCGCAGGCTCCTGTGTCAGGCAAGTGACACATAATGGGCTACTATGCGATGCATAGTAGTCCATTATGCTTTACCTTTGCAGGGAAACAGAGGAAGTAACACCCATCAGGGTTTACTTCCTCTTTAAGCTTTCCTTTGGCTGTGTCTTTGCTGGTGGCTTAGCTTGGTCACTTCTTCCTGAATTGCCTCCCACTGCTGTGGAGGTCACGCTCTGCCCACTGGCTGGCTTTTCCGGGCCTCTAAACTGTGAAAATGCAGGGCCCAGGGCCCCCTACTTACCTTATGGGGCCCAGTATGTGACAACTAACTAATTTTAAATGCATTTTTCCTAAAAAACTGCAAATGCCATATTTTTATTTTATGGGTCTTGCAGTTTTCCCAAATATAGACCTTTTAGGAGTTTCAAGCTTGTTTTTTTAATGCAAAAAAATTTGCATTTTAGCACGTGCGCAAAAAACATAGAGTGAAGAAAAAAAGGCACTGGTAGTGAATGGGTTAAACAGTACTGGAAGAAGGAGGTACAATTCTTAAGACAGTCCATGTACCCTTTCTTCTATGTTCTTCATAGTTCTTATTTATCCTTTACATTACACAGCTGGATAGGTTGATCTACTGCCCTTCTCACATTCCAAATGACAGTACACAGCTGGCGACACGTCCTTATCCCCATCTCCGGAGGAATTCCTCCATCCGTTTCTCTACTGTCCTTCAATACATTGATCTTTTCAAAGCTGCATTCTTATTCCATGTGGTGGACCATTTCACCTTTCTTTTCTTCTGTATGCTGGTATGTGGTGGCATTGTCCATGGTCCTGATCATCAGACATAAATGTATATATCTGATATGTGGTGGCATTGTCCATGGTCCTGATCATCAGACATAAATGTATATATCTGATATGTGGTGACCCTGTCCATGGTCCTGATCATCAGACATAAATGTATATATCTGATATGTGGTGACCCTGTCCATGGTCCTGATCATCAGACATAAATGTATATATCTGGTGTGTGGTGGCCCTGTCCATGGTCCTGATCATCAGACATAAATGTATATATCTGGTGTGTGGTGGCCCTGTCCATGGTCCTGATCATCAGACATAAATGTATATATCTGGTGTGTGGTGGCCCTGTCCGTGGTGCTGATCATCAGACATAAATGTATGTACACGATATTACCAAAAGTATTGAGACACCTGCGTTTACACGCATGAACTAGAACATCATCCCAGTCTTAGTCCGTAGGGTTCAATATTGAGTTGGCCCACCCTTTGCAGCTATAACAGCTTCAACTCTTCTGGGAAGGCCGTCCACAAGGTTTAGGAGTGTGTCTATGGGAATGTTTGACCTTTCTTCCAGAAGCGCATTTGTGAGGTCAGGCACTAATGTGGAACGAGAAGGCCTGGCTCGCAGTCTCCACTCTAATTCATCCCAAAATTGTTCTATCGGGCGGAGGTCAGGACAGTCAAGTTTCTCCACCCCAAACTCGCTCATCCATGTCTTTATGGACCTTGCCTTGTGCACTGGTGCGCAGTCATGTTGGAACAGGAAGGGGCCATCCCCAAACTGTTCCCACAAAATTGGGAGCATGAAATTGTCCAAAATGTCTTGGTATGCTGACGCCTTTAGAGTTCCCTTCACTGGAACTAAAGGGCCAAGCCCAACCCCTGAAAGACAACCCCACACCGTAATCCCCCCTCCCCCCACCATAATCCCCCCTCCACCAAATGATTTGGACCAGTGCACAAAGCAAGGTCCATAAAGACATGGAAGAGCAAGTTTGGAGTGGAGGAACTTGACTGGCCTGCACAGAGTTCTGACCTCAACCAATTACAACACCTTTGGGATGAATTAGAGTGGAGACTGCGAGCCAGGCCTTCTCATTCAACATCAGTGCCTGACCTCACAAATGCTCTTCTGGAAGAATGGTCAAACATTCCCATAGACACACTCCTAAACCTTGTGGACGGCCTTCCCAGAAGAGTTGAAGGTGCTATAGCTGCAAAGGGCGGGCCAGCACAATATTGAACCCTACGGACTAAGACTGGGATGCAGTTAAATACTTTTGGTAATACAGTGTATCTGATATGTGGTGGCACTGTCCATGGTCCTGATAATTAGACATGAATGTACATATTGGATATGTGGTGGCACTGTCCATGGTCCTGATAATTAGACATGAATGTACATATTGGATCTGTGGTGGCACTGTCCATGGTCCTGATAATTAGACATGAATGTACATATTGGATATGTGGTGGCACTGTCCATGGTCCTGATAATTACACATGAATGTACATACTGGATATGTGGTGGCACTGTCCATGGTCCTGATAATTAGACATGAATGTACATACTGGATATGTGGTGGCACTGTCCATGGTCCTGATAATTAGACATGAATGTACATATTGGATATGTGGTGGCACTGTCCATGGTTCTGATAATTGGACATGAATGTACATATTGGATATGTGGTGGCACTGTCCATGGTCCTGATAATTAGACATGAATGTACATATTGGATCTGTGGTGGCACTGTCCATGGTCCTGATAATTAGACATGAATGTACATACTGGATATGTGGTGGCACTGTCCATGGTCCTGATAATTAGACATGAATGTACATATTGGATATGTGGTGGCACTGTCCATGGTTCTGATAATTGGACATGAATGTACATATTGGATATGTGGTGGCCCTGTCCATGGGCCTGATAATTGGACATGAATGTACATATTGGATCTGTGGTGGCACTGTCCATGGTTCTGATAATTGGACATGAATGTACATATTGGATATGTGGTGGCCCTGTCCATGGGCCTGATAATTGGACATGAATGTACATATTGGATCTGTGGTGGCACTGTCCATGGTTCTGATAATTGGACATGAATGTACATATTGGATATGTGGTGGCCCTGTCCATGGTCCTGATAATTAGACATGAATGTACATACTGGATATGTGGTGGCACTGTCCATGGTCCTGATAATTAGACATGAATGTACATACTGGATATGTGGTGGCACTGTCCATGGTCCTGAAAATTAGACATGAATGTACATATTGCATATGTGGTGGCACTGTCCGTGGTCCTGATAATTAGACATGAATGTATATAGCTGGTACATGGTGGCATTGTCCATGGTCCTGATAATTAGACATGAATGTACATATTGGATATGTGGTGGCACTGTCCGTGGTCCTGATCATTAGACATGAATGTATATAGCTGGTACATGG
This sequence comes from Lithobates sylvaticus, assembly GCA_028564925.1. Lineage (NCBI taxonomy): Eukaryota > Metazoa > Chordata > Amphibia > Anura > Ranidae > Lithobates > Lithobates sylvaticus. The sequence continues at coordinate 763,880,536 of CM053026.1, read as the reverse complement.
TGGCATTGTCCGTGGTCCTGATCATTAGACATGAATGTACATATTGGATATGTGGTGGCACTGTCCGTGGTCCTGATCATTAGACATGAATGTACATATTGGATATGTGGTGGCACTGTCCGTGGTCCTGATCATTAGACATGAATGTATATAGCTGGTACATGGTGGCATTGTCCGTGGTCCTGATCATTAGACATGAATGTACATATTGGATATGTGGTGGCACTGTCCGTGGTCCTGATCATTAGACATGAATGTACATATTGGATATGTGGTGGCACTGTCCGTGGTCCTGATCATTAGACATGAATGTATATAGCTGGTACATGGTGGCATTGTCCGTGGTCCTGATCATTAGACATGAATGTACATATTGGATATGTGGTGGCACTGTCCGTTGTCCTGATCACCAAACATAAATGTATATATTTGGTGTGTGGTGGCACTGTCCATGGTCCTGATCATCAGACATAAATGTATTCATTATGTGAGTCAACATTGTCCTTGGTCCTGATTGTCAGGTAGAAATATTTATCTTTGGTATGTGGTGGACACTGTCCGTGGTCCTGATCATCATGACATCAATGTATTTATCTGAAAAGGGGGCAATTATATCCGCGCTTAGTGAAAAATGAAACAAACAGCAGCTGAACACTACAACCCAGATATTGGGCACTAAGCAAAATGTAAAACTATGAAGTGCAGTGCTAAAAATTATGCAATTCAAGATAATCCCATGAGATATGGAGCATAAATCCAATGCTTGACCGCGTGATACCCATCACCACAATGAGGTAAAAGGCTTACCAGAAAGCCTGCGACCACCCTTATTCAGGGGGGTCCCAAAGCGCTTGTTGGATCAACGATCCACTGAAAGGATGTCCAGATGTCCTGAGCGTCTCCCACCAGGAGCCTCCACAAATGCAGTGCGATGATCAGGTCAGACATCCTCAATATCAGGAAATGCAGATGTGCAAAGAAACAAAGACCCCAATAGTGCAATATTGTCTCTTTGGGTATTTTAATGGTAAGTATTGCAATCAGGGCCGATCCTAGAGTCACAGACGCCTGGGTGCAGAAATATTTCTGGCGCCCCCACATGGGCGTGGTCATCTTACCAACTCCTCCCCTTTACAAATGTTTCTATGACAACGACTTCAACACAGAGATGTTCCCGTAAGAAGTCTTCGTTACCCTGGGATCCTCCCATGATCTTTTACCAATAAAGAAAATACAGGAAGAGCGTACAGTAATGAGACCTGGAGTGGAGTCTCTCTGATGCACACAGAGGGGGCTTCTGTTAGGCTCCTTTCACACTGGGGCGGGGAGCCGCGGTGACGGTAAAGCAGCGCTATATTTAGCGCTGCTTTACCGTCGGTTTAACCGCGGTATTCGGCCGCTCGCGGTGCGGTATTACCCCCCTCGAGCGGCCGAAAAAGGGTTAAACACCCCCGCAGAGCGCCGCCATAGCGGCGCTTTGTGGCGGTATTGCCGCGGTTTTACCGCCGTTTCCCATTCAAATCAATGGGAAGGAGCGGTATAGGAGCGGTGAACACACGGCTCCTATACCGCTCCAAAGATGCTGCTAGCAGGACTTTTTTTTTGCCGTCCTGCTAGCGCACCGCTCCAGTGTGAAAGCCCGCCGGCTTTCACACTGGAGTTAAAGGGGCCGGATTTTTTCAGGCGGTGAACAGGCGCTATTTTTACCGCTGCACCGCCTGAAAACGCCCCGGTGTGAAAGGGGCCTTAGAGAGTCTATTAGAAAGAGCCCCCAGACATAGTACAGGAGATGGTGCACCCCGTGACGGATCGGCCCTGATTGCAATGCTGCATACAAATATTCTGGCTCAGAAATGAGTCTCTAGTACAAATTATTAAAAAAAAAGTAAAAAGTCCACAACTGTGCATAAGCGATTGCGCAGAGCGTATGTGCGTAGCGTCCTGACAATCGTTTTGTCAGAGATGACGTAGTCAGGGGTACGCCCACACGACTGCGTCAACGCTCTATGTACTTCATTGGCAGGACAAGGGAGCGCTGCCATTGGTTAAACCAAATGGTCCAAAGGCGCTCATTGGGTAGACAAGCCAGGCCCATCATGGATAAGGTGAAAAAGTATTCCATGCAGCCATTGGCAGAACTATGCCTCCATCATCTCAGAAAGGCATAGACTGGATTAAACCTACAAGCCCATGCCGACACGTACTGCCCTCTTGTGGTCAAAAATAAGAAAGACGATTATCTACACAAATGATTGTAAAGGCTTGCTTCCATGTGCTGCCAACAAACCTTCACTATTCAACTATAAATATTTTATTAAAAGCTCTTATGTATTTTTAACTTTGTATTAAAGTTTATATGTATTACCAATATAAGCGTGCAAAACCTTATCAGTACTAAAATAAAAATGATAAAAAAAAAAAAATTGAAAATTAAATCTAAATATGATGAGAGGAAAAAGGGTAAATGGCCAAAGCAAAATAAATAAGCAACAGCATCCTATGTATAATGGAGGGGGACATCAACTGTTATTGATAAAACAGTTGATGTCCCACTCCACATTCAAGCCTCTAGGCCAGGGGTGCCCAACCTTTTGGGGAGCGAGGGCCACTTTATCGACTTGGTAACCGGTCGCGGGCCACAATGAGCGTAGCGGGCGGATGGCAGGTCTGTGTCCACTCCGCATATGTAGAGCAGATGCAGCCCGCTCTACCCTACGGGCCCTCCGATCTGCCCAGACAAAAGGGGACAGATCCCCTTCTGTATTTTTAAGCAGATCAGATTGCAGATAGGCGGGTGTAAGCAGACACGAGTCCGTTTACATCTGCCGCTCTATAGAGGTGAATGGAGGGTCCGATGGGGTCCGCCTGAAAAACAGACAGGCAGACCCCATCGGACCGATCGTGTGAAAGGGGACTAAGGCCCCTTTCACACTGAGACACAGGGGTTTACCTGCATCTCAACTGACCTCAATCTTTACTTCTTCCTTAGGATTCCTGCAGCTGGTTACTGCTGTCCCCCAGGTGGTTATAACTGGTGGCTGCTGCTGGCTGTCCTCCAGGGCTGGTACTGCTGTTGGGTACTGCCTGCTGGTACTGCTGGCAGATACCGCGGGTACTGGTACTGCTGGCGTGTGCTGGTGGGTACTGGTGCTGCTGGTGGGTACTAGTGCTGCTGGCTGGTAATGGTACTGCTGGCTGGTACTGCTGGTGGGTACTGGTACTGCTGGCAGGTACTGGTACTGCTGGTGAGTACTGCTGGCTGATACTGCTGTTGGGTACTGCCTGATGGTACTGCTGGCAGATGCCGCTGGCTGGTACTGCTGGGTGGTACTGATGGCGGGTACTGGTACTGCTGGCGTGTGCTGGTGGGTACTGGTACTGCTGGTGGGTACTGGTGCTGCTGGCTGGTAGGTACTGCTGGCTGGTACTGGTACTGGTGGCTGGTACTGGTACTGGTGGCTGGTACTTGTACTGGTGACTGGTACTGGTGGCTGGTACTGGCACTGCTGACTGGTACTGCTGGCGGGCACTGGTACTGGTGACTGGTACTGGTGGGTACTGGTACTGCTGGCGGGTACTGGTACTGCTGGCGGGTACTGGTACTACTGGCGGGTACTGCTGTCTGGTACTGGTACTGCTGGTGTGTACTGATACTCCTGGCTGGTACTGCTGGTGGGTACTGGTGCTGCTGGCTGGTACTGCTGGTCGGTACTGGTACTGCTGGCGGGTACTGCTGGCTGGTCCTGGTACTGCTGACTGGTACTGGTACTGCTGGCGGATACTGGTGGCTGGTACTGCTGGCTGGTACTGGTACTGCTGGCGGGTACTGGTACTGGTGGGTACTGCTGGCGGGTACTGGTACTGCTGGCGGGTACTGGTACTACTGGCGGGTACTTCTGTCTGGTACTGGTACTGCTGGTGGGTACTGATGCTGCTGGCTGGTACTGCTGGTGGGTACTGGTGCTGCTGGCTGGTACTGCTGGTGGGTACTGGTACTGCTGGCGGGTACTGCTGGCTGGTCCTGGTACTGCTGGCTGGTACTGGTGGCTAGTACTGGTGGCTGGTACTGCTGACTGGTACTGCTGGCGGGTACTGGTACTGGTGACTGGTAACTGGTACTGGTGGCTAGTACTGGTGGGTACTGCTGGCGGGTACTGGTACTGCTGGCGGGTACTGGTACTGCTGGCGGGTACTGGTACTACTGGCGGGTACTGCTGTCTGGTACTGGTACTGCTGGTGGGTACTGATACTGCTGGCTGGTACTGCTGGTGGGTACTGGTACTGCTGGTGGGTACTGGTACTGGTGGCTGGTACTGCTGGTGGGTACTGCTGGCGGGTACTGATACTGCTGGCGGGTACTGATACTGCTGGCGGGTACTGATACTGCTGGCGGGTACTGATACTGGTGGCTGGTACTGCTGGTGGGTACTATACTGCTGATGGGTACTGGTGGCTGGTACTGCTGGTGGGTACTGATACTGCTGGTGGGTACTGGTGAGTGGTACTGGCACTGCTGGCTCTGGCACTGCTGTCTGAGATCTCAGGACGCATGCGGCTGCAGTAGAGAGCTGAGCCGATGCTTCCTGTCACAGGCGGTGTACATTTGATATAGCCGGCGCTATACAGGAATCGGCGGCTCCGTTGTTTTCGCTGATGCTTGGAGATGGGGGGTCGGGAACCCGCGATCAGGGCTTGCCGACCCACCATCTCAGAGCAAGACGTGGCGGGCCACCTCGGATGGCGCCACGAGGCCACCTCGGATGGCACCGCGGGCCACCGGTTGGGCACCCAATTTATATATCCAATTAGTCTCGGCCCTGGAGATACTCCGCCTGCCATTGCTCCCATGCCAATGGGGTACATATTTTTCAAGGACAACAAAAGTAGTACCCCCAGGGTCCAATTATGTTTTTATCATAATGCTTTGAAACATTATACTTATCAAAGCCCTTACGGATGTTAGTTATGTGCTCCCCTAGTCTGATGTGCAACATTCGAATAGTACGCCCCACATATTCAAGGCCACAGGGACACCTAAGGAGGTAGACGACACCTTTCGTCGTACATGTAATGAACGATTTTATAGGGCAAGTAGCTCCTGTGCCTGCTAAGGTGAATTCAGTAATCCTCCTACCTCGATATTTTACAGGCCTGGCACTTCCCGCATAAGTAGTACCCCTTTAGATCACCAAAAAACTGACAATTGCGCGGTCGTGCGATGTGGCTCCCAAACAAAATTGGCGTCCTCTTTTCCCACAAATAGAGCTTTCTTTTGGTGGTATTTGATCGCCCCTGCGGTTTTAATTTTTTGCGCTATAAACAAAAAAATAGAGCGACAATTTTGAAAAAAATGCAATATTTTTTGCTTTTTGCTATAATAAATATCCCCCAAAAATATATAAAAAAACATTATTTTTCCTCAGTTTAGGCCGATACGTATTCTTCTACATATTTTTGCTAAAAAAAAAATATCGCAATTAGCGATTATTGATTGGTTTGCGCAAAAGTTATAGCGTTTACAAAATAGGGGATAGTTTTATAGTATTTGTATTATTTTTTTTTTTTTTACTAGTAATGGTGGCGATCAGCGATTTTTTTTTTTTTTTATTGTGACTGCGACATTATGGCGGACACATCGGACATTTTTGACATATTTTTGGGACCATTGTCATTTATACAGCAATCAATGCTATTTAAATGCACTGATTCCTGTATAAATGACAGTGGCAGTGAAAGAGTTAACCACTAGGGGGAGGGGAGGGGTTATGGGCTGTGACGTGTGTGTTTTTTTTTTTACATTAGGGGGCGGGACTGACGTCTGACGTCACTGATCGACTTTCCCGATGACAGGGAACAGCCAATCAATGACAGGCAGAGTAGGAAGCGCGGGAGAGGTTTGTTTACACAGACCTCTCCCCGTTCTTCAGCTCCGTGACCCGATCGCGGGACACCAGCGGCGATCGGGTCCGCTGGTCCCGCGGCCGTGGTCACGGAGCTCCCGACCGGGCCGCGAGCGCAACCCACGGCTAGGCAATTAAAGGGCAATGTACCGGTACGTGCTTTTGCCTAGCCGTGCCATTCTGCCGATGTATATGTGCAGGAGGCGGCCGGGAAGCGGTTAATGATCCTCTTAATTGCCCAGTGTTGGCTAGAGTATGTGGCGAAAACGGCCAAACCAAAATCATCTGAGTTATCCCCTCAGGAAGATTTATCTCCCAACAGTTCCTGACGATCCCTACTGCTGACTTCTACTATAAGGGAATCCAGGGCCTTACTATCATATCCTTTGCCCATGAGCCTGGTTTTTAAAACTGATGCCTCCTTAACTTTTTACATTTTTACAATGCATTTATCTGGTTTTTATGGACACTGTCCGTGGTCCTGATCATCAGACATTAAAGTGATTTTTAAGGCTTCGTGTTTAAAAAAAAAATTAAAATAACAAACCTATCATACTTACCTCCACTGTGCAGCTCATTTTCCACAGAGTGGCCCCGATCCTCCTTTTCTGGGGTCCCTCGCGGCTCCTCCTTGCATTAGATAACCCCCTAGTAGAAGCGCTCTCCCAGGGGGTTACCACGCGGGCACGCTCCCGAGTCCAGCATTTGCTTCCATAGACACAAATGACGGACTCAGCCATGCCCCCCCCCCCCCCCCGGAGCTTGCATCATTGGATTTGATTGACAGCAGTGGGAGCCAATGGCTGCCCTGCTATCTATCCAATCAAGAGCCGGGACCCCGTGCAGAGAGGAGAGCGTGTCTCCGCTGAGGGAATTACGGGGCTTAGGTAAGTAAAACGAGGGGGGGGGGGGGGGGGGGGCCGGTCACTGCCGGAAGTTTTTTCACCTGAATGCATAGGATGCATTAAGGTAAAAAAACACGAGAGTTTACAACTCATTTAATGTATTTATCCGGTCCTGATGGACACTGATGTCTGATCGTCAGGACCACGGACAATGTATTTATCCGGTCTTAATGGACACTGCCCGTGGTCCTGATCACCAAACATCAATGAATTTATCCGGTCATGATGGACACTGCCCGTGGTCCTGATCACCAAACATCAATGAATTTATCCGGTCATGATGGACACTGTCCGTGGTCCTGATTGTCAGACATATATGTATTTATCCAGTCTTGATGGTCACTGCCCGTGGTCCTGATCACCAAACATCAATGTATTTATCTGGTCATAATGGTCACTGCCCGTGGTCCTGATCACCAAACATCAATGTATTTATCCTGTCATGATGGTCACTGCCCGTGGCCCTGATCACCAAACATCAATGTATTTATCCGGTCATGATGGTCACTGTCGGTGGTCCTGATTGTCAGACATATATGTATTTATCCAGTCTTGATGGTCACTGCCCGTGGTCCTGATCACCAAACATCAATGTATTTATCCAGTCTTGATGGTCACTGCCCGTGGTCCTGATCACCAAACATCAATGTATTTATCCGGTCATGATGGACACTGTCCGTGGTCCTGATTGTCAGACATATATGTATTTATCCAGTCTTGATGGTCACTGCCCGTGGTCCTGATCACCAAACATCAATGTATTTATCCGGTCATGATGGTCACTGTCGGTGGTCCTGATTGTCAGACATATATGTATTTATCCAGTCTTGATGGTCACTGCCCGTGGTCCTGATCACCAAACATCAATGTATTTATCCGGTCATGATGGACACTGTCCGTGGTCCTGATTGTCAGACATAAATGTATTTATCCAGTCTTGATGGTCACTGTCCATGGTCCTGATCACCAAACATCAATGAATTTATCCGGTCATGATGGACACTGTCCGTGGTCCTGATTGTCAGACATATATGTATTTATCCAGTCTTGATGGTCACTGCCCGTAGTCCTGATCACCAAACATAAATGTATTTATCCAGTCTTGATGGTCACTGTCCGTGGTCCTGATTGTCAGACATATATGTATTTATCCAGTCTTGATGGTCACTGCCCGTAGTCCTGATCACCAAACATAAATGTATTTATCCAGTCTTGATGGTCACTGTCCGTGGTCCTGATTGTCAGACATATATGTATTTATCCGGTCATAATGGTCACTGCCCGTGGTCCTGATCACCAAACATCAATGTATTTATCCTGTCATGATGGTCACTGCCCGTGGCCCTGATCACCAAACATCAATGTATTTATCCGGTCATGATGGTCACTGTCGGTGGTCCTGATGGTCAGACATATATGTATTTATCCAGTCTTGATGGTCACTGCCCGTGGTCCTGATCACCAAACATCAATGTATTTATCCGGTCCTGATGGACACTGATGTTTGATCGTCAGGACCACGGACAATGTATTTATCCGGTCTTAATGGACACTGCCCGTGGTCCTGATCACCAAACATCAATGAATTTATCCGGTCATGATGGACACTGCCCGTGGTCCTGATCACCAAACATCAATGAATTTATCCGGTCATGATGGACACTGTCCGTGGTCCTGATTGTCAGACATATATGTATTTATCCAGTCTTGATGGTCACTGCCCGTGGTCCTGATCACCAAACATCAATGTATTTATCCGGTCATAATGGTCACTGCCCGTGGTCCTGATCACCAAACATCAATGTATTTATCCGGTCATGATGGTCACTGTCGGTGGTCCTGATTGTCAGACATATATGTATTTATCCAGTCTTGATGGTCACTGCCCGTGGTCCTGATCACCAAACATCAATGTATTTATCCGGTCATGATGGACACTGTCCGTGGTCCTGATTGTCAGACATAAATGTATTTATCCAGTCTTGATGGTCACTGTCCATGGTCCTGATCACCAAACATCAATGAATTTATCCGGTCATGATGGACACTGTCCGTGGTCCTGATTGTCAGACATATATGTATTTATCCAGTCTTGATGGTCACTGCCCGTGGTCCTGATCACCAAACATCAATGTATTTATCCGGTCATGATGGACACTGTCCGTGGTCCTGATTGTCAGACATATATGTATTTATCCAGTCTTGATGGTCACTGCCCGTAGTCCTGATCACCAAACATCAATGTATTTATCCAGTCTTGATGGTCACTGTCCGTGGTCCTGATTGTCAGACATAAATGTATTTATCCGGTCATGATGGACACTGTCCGTGGTCCTGATCACCAAACATCAATGTATTTATCCGGTCCTGATGGACACTGATGTTTGATCGTCAGGACCACGGACAATGTATTTATCCGGTCTTAATGGACACTGCCCGTGGTCCTGATCACCAAACATCAATGAATTTATCCGGTCATGATGGACACTGCCCGTGGTCCTGATCACCAAACATCAATGAATTTATCCGGTCATGATGGTCACTGTCGGTGGTCCTGATTGTCAGACATATATGTATTTATCCAGTCTTGATGGTCACTGCCCGTGGTCCTGATCACCAAACATCAATGTATTTATCCGGTCATGATGGACACTGTCCGTGGTCCTGATTGTCAGACATAAATGTATTTATCCAGTCTTGATGGTCACTGTCCATGGTCCTGATCACCAAACATCAATGAATTTATCCGGTCATGATGGACACTGTCTGTGGTCCTGATTGTCAGACATATATGTATTTATCCAGTCTTGATGGTCACTACCCGTAGTCCTGATCACCAAACATCAATGTATTTATCAGGTCATGATGGACACTGTCCGTGGTCCTGATTGTCAGACATAAATGTATTTATCCAGTCTTGATGGTCACTGCCCGTGGTCCTGATCACCAAACATCAATGTATTTATCCGGTCATGATGGTCACTGTCGGTGGTCCTGATTGTCAGACATATATGTATTTATCCAGTCTTGATGGTCACTGCCCGTGGTCCTGATCACCAAACATCAATGTATTTATCCGGTCATGATGGACACTGTCCGTGGTCCTGATTGTCAGACATAAATGTATTTATCCAGTCTTGATGGTCACTGTCCATGGTCCTGATCACCAAACATCAATGAATTTATCCGGTCATGATGGACACTGTCCGTGGTCCTGATTGTCAGACATATATGTATTTATCCAGTCTTGATGGTCACTGCCCGTGGTCTTTATTGTCAGACATATTTGTACATTATCATTATTATTATTACAGGATTTATATAGCGACAACAGTTTACGCAGCGCTTTACAATATAAAAAAGAGACAATACAGTTATACAATAAATTACAAGAGGATTAAGAGGGCTCTTCTCAGAAGAGCTTACAATCTAATAGGCCGGGGCAGGTGGTACAAAAGGTTGTTACTGTAGGGAATGAGCTGATGGAAGTGGTAGAAGATTATGAGAAGAGATGAGTTTTCAGGGATCGCAGACATGAGATGTGTACACATCTCATGTCTGTGGTGGAATGTGCAATATGAGTCTTTTAAGCACATTTTTTTTTTTAAGCTGCTTTTTTTCTGCCGGGAGTAAAAGACGTTCAAATTCAAATACCCCGTGTGCATGAGGCCTTAGTGAGAGATTCACATTAAGCAGTCACCAGCTTTAGCAGAGATGTACAATTGATTGTACAGACCTTTTATTTAAAATGCCTTCAATATGGAACATCAACTATGTTAAAATGTAAAAGTCACATAAAAAAAAAGAAAAAAAAGAAATGACTTTCCGGTACAAACACCACCAATGCGTCTTTGTTTAAAAAACGCTGGAATTTCCTTTTTCTCGCCATCCCAGACTCGATTTGGTAATCCTATCAGTCCCATCTGTGAAATCTGCTCTGCTTCTGATGAGATTAGAAACCTGAGCCGAGTGACCCCGGGGACACTTCCCGCTCGGTGCGACTATAAATATCCTTCTGTGCGCTATATTCAGCGAGTCGCCGCCGTCTGCACTTCCTGCCATGACATCATCCTGAGCACCCAAGAAGAATGTCCCTTCTCTGCGGTAGGCATCCTTGGCCTTGTGTTGAGGGAACGGGCGGATTGGCCAATGATAAGCACTGAATACACACTGCCATGGGGGGGCGATGTGAGCGGAATAGATATCGGGATACGGCGGCTGTCATCTCCAATTTATCAAAATTCCGATCACACCAGCTGGGATCTGTCTGGAGTCTGGATTGGATTCCACTAAAGAGGGGACACTTCGAAAATATACCAATGTATTTATTTAATTCCATACCGAGAGGAAATATGGACTTGTACCGCTTTGTAGAAAAAAAAAATAATACCTGAATGACCGATATCTGACTATTTTACTATTTTTGGGTAGAGTGGCAATGTTGGGTGCTGAAATTTTTGAAGGGGTACAAATTGCAATGGGCATCACCAGCACTATGCTACTGGCCACGTATGATCGGGAGGGGGTAGGGGGGTTTCCAGTTACATATATGGTGTAGACCCTGCGGTGCCAGCATGCCCATTCAGGGTGCCCACCACTGTGACTGGGCAGTCGCTAACAAATCCCGGCCACTTTTTATGATGGGGGGGGTAGTACGGGTTTTCCAGTTAGTTACACATAGCTGGTGGCGCTGTTCTGTGCTGAGAGCTTGCCCATTCCGCATCCCCACCACTGTGAGCAGTCATTGACCGCTCCCGGTCACTTTCTTTGATTGGCAGGGGGTAGGACGGGTTTCCAGTTACACATAGCTGGTGGCGCTGTTCGGTGCTGAGAGCTTGCCCGTTCTGCATCCCCACCACTGTGACTGAGCGGTCATTGACAGCTCCCGGTCACTTTCTTTGATTGGCAGGGGGTAGGACGGGTTTCCAGTTATGCATATACTGTGCATACAACTGGTGGCGCTGCTCTGTGCTGAGAGCGTGCCCGTTCCGCATGCCCAGCGTTGTGACTGAGCAGTCACTGATAGCCCCCGGACACCTTTTTATGATGGGGAGGGAGTAGGACAAATTTCTCATTTGCATAGTTGGATTCAGCCCATTTGGCATCCCCAGCATTGTGACTGAGCGGTCACTGACAGCTCCCGTATACTTTCTTTGATTGGCAGGGGGTAGGACGGGTTTCCAGTTACACATATACTGTACGTACAGCTGGTGGCGCTGTTCTGTGCTGAGAGCGTGGCCATTTGGCATCCCCAGGCATTGTGACAGAGCGGTCACTGACAGCTCCCGGACACGGTTTATGATTGGGAGGAGGTAGAAAGGGCTTCTAGTTACACATATACTGTATGTACAGCTGGTGGCGCTGTTCTGTGCTTTGAGAATGCCCATTCAGCATCCCCAGCATTGTGACTGAGCGGTCATTGACAACCCTCTGTCACTTTTTATGAGTGACATAGTGTCCCAACATTGTGACCCAACGGTTGCCTACAGCTGCGGGTCATTTTTTTATGTTCAGGAGGCAGTAGGGCAGGTTTCCAGTACAGCCAGTGGCATTGTTCTGTACTGAGAGCACTCCCAATCTGCATCCTCGGCACTGTGACCACCGACGACCATTCCCAGCACTGTGACAACTGATGACCACCGATGACCATCCCTAGCACCGTGACCACTATGACCATCCCCAGCACCGTGACCACTATGACCATCCCCAGCACCGTGACCACTGATGACCATCCCCAGCACCGTGACCACTGATGACCATCCCCAGCACCGTGACCACTGATGACCATCCCCAGCACCGTGACCACTGATGACCATCCCCGGCACTGTGACCACCGATGACCATCCCCAGCACTGTGACCACCGATGACCATCCCCAGCACTGTGACCACCGATGACCATCCCCAGCACTGTGACCACCGATGACCATCCCCAGCACTGTGACCACCGATGACCATCCCCAGCACTGTGACCACCGATGACCATCCCCAGCACTGTGACCACCGATGACCATTCCCAGCACTGTGACCACCGATGAGCGATGACCATCCCCAGAACTGTGACCACTGATGGCCATCCCCAGAACTGTGACCACCGATGGCCATCCCCAGAACTGTGACCACCGATGGCCATCCCCAGCACTGTGACCACCGATGGCCATCCCCAGCACTGTGACCACCGATGGCCATCCCCAGCACTGTGACCACCGATGACCATTCCCAGCACTGTGACCACCGATGATCATCCCCAGCACTGTGACCACCGATGATCATCCCCAGCACTGTGACCACGATGACCATTCCCAGCACTGTGACCACCGATGAGCGATGGCCATCCCCAGAACTGTGACCACCGATGGCCATCCCCAGAACTGTGACCACCGATGGCCATCCCCGGCACTGTGACCACCGATGACCATCCCCGGCACTGTGACCACCGATGACCATCCCCGGCACTGATGGCTCCCAGTCACTTTTTTATATTCAGGTGGGTGTAGGATAGGTGAAAAGGAGGAAAAGCTGTAAACTCGATATCTCCCGCTCCTCCCCACAGCTAGACCAGTCCCTGCAGTGTCTCCACCCTCATACTGCACTGGTCTAAGGTCCTGATATTAGCAAGACCAGAGCAGGGTCCGTAGTGTCCTCATTCATTTGTGGTGTCATTCATTGTGTTTCACGATCTTCTCTTACTCTTCTCGTCCACAGAAAAGCAGCGGGAGATGGCCCGGAAAGGGTCCCTGAAAAACGGGAACGTAGGAAGCCCAGTGAACCAGCAGCCCAAAAAGAACAACGTCATGGCCCGAACAAGGTACGTCCACCCGTGTATCACCGGTTCTGGAAGGGAAGATGCTGAAGCTCCACTTTAAAGTATATGTGAACCCTTACCTGTTAAAACAACCCATTCATTTTAAAATGGAAGCAAGAAACAATTGTGTGTGTGTGTGTGTGTGTATGTGTGTATATATATATATATGTATATGTGCTATATGCTATATTACCAAAAGTATTGGGACACCTGCCTTTACACGCACATGAATTTTAATGGCATCCCAGTCTTAGTCCGTAGGGTTCAATATTGAGTTGGCCCCACCCTTTGCAGCTATAACAGCTTCAACTCTTCTGGGAAGGCCGTCCACAAGGTTTAGGAGGGTGTCTATGGGAATGTTTGACCATTCTTCCAGAAGAGCATTTGTGAGGTCAGGCACTGATGTTGGACGAGAAGGCCTGGCTCACAGTCTCCGCTCTAATTCATCCCAAAGGTGTTCTATGGGGTTGAGGTCAGGACTCTGTGCAGGCCACTCAAGTTCCTCCACCCCAAACCCGCTCATCCATGTCTTTATAGACCTTGCTTTGTGCACTGGTCCGAATCATTTGGTGGAGGGGGGATTATGGTGTGGGGGATGTTTTTCAGGGGTTGGGTTTGGCCCCTTAGTTCCAGTGAAGGGAACTCTTAATGCGTCAGCATACCAAGACATTTTGGACAATTTCATGCTCCCAACATTGTGGGAACAGTTTGGGGATGGCCCCGTTCCTGTTCCAACATGACTATCGGAGCCGATGCGCGTGCCCGGCGAGCGCGATGAACGCCGGGCACCTGCGATCGCTCGTGGCAGAGCAAGAACCGGGATCTATGTGTGTAAACACTCAGATCCCGGTTCCCTCAGGGGAGATGAGACTAAGTAGGAACACCGATCGGTCTCCTCCCCTAGTCAGTCCCATCCCCCCTACAGTTAGAACACACTGTGGGAACACAGTTAACCCCTTGATTGCCCCTCCTAGTGTTAACCCCTTCCCTGCCAGTGACATTTATACAGTAATCGGTGGCTATTTTTAGCTCTGATCGCTGTATAAATGGCACTGGTCCCAAAAAAGGTGTCAAAAGTGTCCGATCTGTGCGCCCCGCAATGTCGCAGTCACGATAAAAATCGGAGATCACCGCCATTTACTAGTAAAAAAAGAAAAATTTATAAAAATGCTATAAATCTATCCCCTAGATAGACGCTATAACTTTTGCACAAACCAATCAATATTCGCCTTTTGCGATTTTTATTTTTTTTTTATTTTTTTTTACCAAAAAATATGTAGAAGAATACGTATCGGCCTAAACTGAGAAATTTTTTTTTTTTTTTTTTTTTTTTAAATGGATATTTATTATAGCAAAAAGTACAAAATATTGTGTTTTTTTTTTATTTTGATGATCAAATACCACAAAAAAAAAATCTCTATTTGTGGGGAAAAAAGGACATCAATTTTGTTTAGGTACGGCGTCGCACGACCGCGCAATTGTCAGTTAAAGCGACGCAGTGCCGAATCTCAAAAAATGGCCTGGTCAGGAAGGGGGGCAAATCCTTCTGGTGTTGAAGTGGTTAATGAGTGAAAAAAGTATTTGACCCCTTCGCAAAAAACATGACTCGGTACTTGGGTGGCAAAACCCTTGTTGGCAATCACAGAGGTCGTTTCTTGGAGTTGGCCTCCAGGTTTGCACACATCTCAGGAGGGATTTTGTCCTCTTTGCAGATCCTCTCCAAGTCATTTAGGCTGCTTTCACACTGGGGCGGTGCGGGGCGGCGACGGTAAAGCAGCGCTATATTTAGCGCTGCTTTACCATCGTTTTACCCGCGGTATGCGGCCGCTAGCGGGGTGGTTTTAACCCCCGCTAGCGGCCGCAAAAGGGTTAAAAACCTCTGCAAAGCGCCGCTGCAGCGGCGGTTTGCGGGCGGTATCCCCGCGGTTTCCCATTGATTTCAATGGGAAGGAGCGGTATAGGAGCGGTAAAATACACCGCTCCTTCACCGCTCCAAAGATGCTGCTAGCAGGACTTTTTTTACCGTCCTGCTAGCGCACCGCCCCAGTGTGAAAGCCCGCCAGCTTTCACACTGGAGTGAATGGGGCCAGTTTTTTCAGGCGGTGTACAGGCGCTATTTTTAGCGCTGTACCGCCTGAAAACCGCCCCAGTGTGAAAGCAGCCTTAAGGTTTTGAGGCCGACGTTTGGTAACTCCAACCTTCATCTCCCTCCACTTATGTGCTTCTTCTTATATATAGTGTGTGTGTGTGTGTGTGTGTGTGTGTGTGTGTATGTATATGTATATATATATATATATATATATATAATCATATATACTCGAGTATAAGCCGAGTTTTTCAGCACATTTTATTGTGCTGAAAGTGCCCCCTCAGCTTATACTCGAGTCAAGCACTTTTCTGCAGCAAAAAAAAAAAATTTCCGACCCGACTTTGGGGCCCCGTATCTCGGGGCCACTTGGGTCTAGGAGTCCCAAATTTGGTGTGCCAACCCAGAAAATCTCAAGCACTTTTCTGCAGCAGAGAATGACGTTTTCTGAACCGACTTTGGGGCCCTGTATCTCGGGGCCACTTAGTGCTAGGAACCCCATCTTTGGATATGTTGTAGTGGTAGTTCAACTGGGTTTGAATGCCAAATATGGGGTTCCTAGCACTAAGTGGCCCCGAGATACGGGGCCCCAAAGTCGGTTCGGAAAATGTCATTCTCTGCTGCAGAAAAGTGCTTGACATTTTCTGACCCTAATCTGGGGCCCCATATCTCGGGGACACTTGGAGCTAGGAACCCCAAATTTGGCATTCAAACCCAGTTGAACTAGCACTACAACATATCCAAAGATGGGGTTCCTAGCACTAAGTGGCCCCGAGATACAGGGCCCCAAAGTCGGTTCGGAAAATGTCATTCTCTGCTGCAGAAAAGTGCTTGAGATTTTTCTGACCCGAATTTGGGGCCCCCATATCTCGGGGACACTTGGTGCTAGGAACCCCAAATGTTGTATTCCAACCCAGTGGAATTAGCACTACAACATATCTAAAGATGGGGTTCCTAGCACTAAGTGACCCTGAGATACAGGGCCCCAAATCGGTCAACTGTGTCCATCTGCATGGGCACAGTGAGGCTGCAAATGGGCATCGTTGACCCTCTTTTCCACTTACAGTAGCTGCGCATTTCTCACCCTAGGCTTATACTCGAGTCAATAAGTTTTCCCAGTTGTTTGTGGTAAAATGAGGTGCCTCGGCTTATATTCGGGTCGGCCTATACTCGAGTATATACGGTGTATATATATATATATATATATATATATATTATATATATATATATATATATAATGTGTGTGTGTGTGTATGTATATGTGTATATACAGTGCCTTGCGAAAGTATTCGGCCCCCTTGAACTTTTCATCCTTTTGCCACATTTCAGGCTTCAAACATAAAGATATAAAAATTTTATTTTTTGTGAAGAATCACCAACAAGTGGGACACAATTGTGAAGTGGAACGAAATCTTTTGGATTTTTGAAACTTTTTTAACTAATGAAAAAATGAAAAGTGGGGCGTGCAAAATTATTCGGCCCCCTTGCGTTAATACTTTGTAGAGCCACCTTTTGCTGCGATTACAGCTGCAAGTCGCTTGGGGTATGTCTCTATCAGTTTTGCACATCGAGACTGAAATTCTTGCCCATTCTTCCTTGCAAAACAGCTCGAGCTCAGTGAGGTTGGATGGAGAGCGTTTGTGAACAGCAGTTTTCAGCTCTTTCCACAGATTCTCGATTGGATTCAGGTCTGGACTTTGACTTGGCCATTCTAACACCTGGATACGTTTATTTGTGAACCATTCCTTTGTAGATTTTGCTGTATGTTTGGGATCATTGTCTTGTTGGAAGATAAATCTCCGTCCCACTTTCAGGTCTTTTGCAGACTCCAACAGGTTTTCATCCAGAATGGTCCTGTATTTGGCTGCATCCATCTTCCCCTCAATTTTAACCATCTTCCCTGTCCCTGCTGAAGAAAAGCAGGCCCAAACCATGATGCTGCCACCACCATGTTAGACAGTGGGGATGGTGTGTTGAGGGTGATGAGCTGTGTTGCTTTTTACGCCAAACATATCGTTTTGCATTGTGGCCAAAAAGTTTGATTTTGGTTTCATCGGACCAGAGCACCTTCTTCCACATGTTTGGTGGGTCTCCCAGGTGGCTTGTGGCAAACTTTAGACAAGACTTTTTATGGATATCTTTGAGAAATGGCTTTCTTCTTGCCACTCTTCCATAAAGGCCAGATTTGTGCAGTGTACGACTGATTGTTGTCCTATGGACAGACTCTCCCACCTCAGCTGTAGTTCTCTGCAGGTCATCCAGAGTGATCATGGGCCTCTTGGCTGCATCTCTGATCAGTCTTCTCCTTGTCTGAGCTGAAAGTTTAGAGGGACAGCCAGGTCTTGGTAGATTTGCAGTGGTCTGATACTCCTTCCATTTCAAAATGATCGCTTGCACAGTGCTCCTTGGGATATTTAAAGCTTGGGAAATCTTTTTGTATCCAAATCCGGCTTTAAACTTCTCCACAACAGTATTACGGACCTGCCTGGTCTGTTCCTTGGTCTTCATGATGCTCTCTGCGCTTTCAACAGAACCCTGAGACTATCACAGTGCAGGTTATACAGAGACTTGATTACACACAGGTGGATTCTATTGATCACCATCAGTCATTTAGGACAACATTGGATCATTCAGAGATCCTCGCTGAACTTCTGGAGTGAGTTTGCTGCACTCAAAGTAAAGGGGCCGAATAATTTTGCACGCACCACTTTTCAGTTTTTTATTTGCTAAAAAAGTTTTAAAATATCCAATAGATTTCGTTCCACTTCACAATTGTGTCCCACTTGTTGGTGATTCTTCACAAAAAATTAAAATTTTATATCTTTATGTTTGAGGCCTGAAATGTGGCAAAAGGTTGAAAAGTTCAAGGGGGCCGAATACTTTCGCAAGGCACTGTATATATAATATAATGTGTGTATGTGTGTAATATATATATATATATATATATATATATATATATATATATATATATAATGTGTGTGTGTGTGTGTGTGTGTGTGTGTGTGTGTGTGTATGTATGTATGTACAGTGGTGTGAAAAAGTGTTTGCCCCCTTCCTCATTTCCTGTTCCTTTGCATGTTTGTCACACTTAAGTGTTTCGGAACATCAAACCAATTTAAACAATAGTCAAGGACAACACAAGTAAACACAAAATGCAATTTGTAAATGAAGGTGTTTATTATTAAAGGTGAAAAAAAATCCAAACCATCATGGCCCTGTGTGAAAAAAGTGATTGCCCCCCCTTGTTAAAACATACTATAAACTGTGGTTGTCCACACCTGAGTTCAATTTCTCTAGCCACACCCAGGCCTGATTATTGCCACACCTGTTCACAATCAAGGCATCACTTAAATAGGAGCTGCTTGACACAGTAAGGTCCACCAGAAGATCCTTAAAAGCTACACATCATGCCGAGACCCAAAGAAATTCAGGAACAATTGAGAAAGAAAGTAATTGAGATCTATCAGTCTGGAAAGGGTTATAAAGCCATTTCCAAAGCTTTGGGAATCCAGCGAACCACAGTGAGAGCCATTATCCACAAATGGCGAAGACATGGAACAGTGGTGAACCTTCCCAGGAGTGGCCGGCCGCCCAAAATTACCCCAAGAGCGCAGCGACGACTCATCCAAGAGGTCACAAAAGACCCCACAACAACGTCCAAGGAACTGCAGGCCTCACTTGCCTCAGTTAAGGTCAGCGTTCATGCCTCCACCATCAGGAAAAGACTGGGCAAAAAATGGCCTGCATGGCAGAGTTCCAAGGAGAAAACCACTGCTGAGCAAAAAGAACATCAAAGCTCGTCTCAATTTCTCCACAACACATCTTGATGATCCCCAAGACTTTTGGGACAACATTCTGTGGACCGATGAGACAAAAGTGGAACTCTTTGGAAGGTGTGTGTCCAAGTATATCTGGCGTAGAAGGAACACTGCATTTCAGAAAAAAGAACATTATACCAACAGTAAAATATGGTGGTGGTAGTGTGATGGTCTGGGGCTGTTTTGCTGCTTCAGGACCTGGAAGACTTGCCGTGATAAAAGGAACTATGAATTCTGCTGTCTACCAAGAGATCCTGAAGGAGAATGTCCGACCATCTGTTCGTGTACTCAAGCTGAAACGAACTTGGGTTTCTGCAGCAGGACAATGATCCTAAACACACCAGCAAGTCCACCACCGAATGGCTGAAGAAAAACAAAATGAAGACTTTGGAGTGGCCTAGCCAAAGTCCTGACCTGAATCCTATTGAGATGTTGTGGTATGACCTTAAAAAGGCCGTTCATGCTCGAAAACCCTCTAATGTAACTGAATTAGGACAATTCTGCAAAGATGAGTGGGCCAAAATTCCTCCAGGACGCTGTAAAAGCCTCTTGCACGTTATCGCAAACGCTTGGTTGCAGTTGTTGCTGCTAAGGGTGGCCCAACCAGTTATTAGGTTTAGGGGGCAATCACTTTTTCACACAGGGCCATGATGGTTTGGATTTTTTTTCACCTTTAATAATAAACACCTTCATTTACAAATTGCATTTTGTGTTTACTTGTGTTGTCCTTGACTATTGTTTAAATTGGTTTGATGTTCCGAAACACTTAAGTGTGACAAACATGCAAAGGAACAGGAAATGAGGAAAGGGGGCAAACACTTTTTCACACCACTGTATGTATGTGTGTGTGTGTGTGTGTGTGTGTATATATATATATATATATATATATATATATATATATATATAGATATATATATACACACACACACACACACACACACACACACACACACACACACACACACACACACACACACACACACACACACACACACACACACACACACACACACACACACACACATATATATATATAATGTGTGTGTCCTTTTTTATAAGTGGTTTCATGACCTCTGTTTTCTGCTACATAAGGGGCTTAAAGAGCTGGGGGTGGAGACTGCAGGGGGGGGGGGGGGACAGCAACAGCATTACGCTGATCTTCCCAGTGAATGCCTGTGCACAGGGGGCATGTCGGCACATATCTGACCTTTTGGAGAACAGGCAGGCTGTTCTCCCAGCACAGCCAGAAAACTGACCACATCGGACCACATGGATGTGCTCTAATGCCTAGCATGGTAAGTTTCCACTAGGAAAGCAGAGGGACTGGCAGGAGCACCAGGGATTTCGCATAAAGGAAGCAATACAAAGAGAACAGGAGACGTTCTCATACAAGCACATGGTACAACAGGCACATATCAGGAATATATAATGTTGGCGTAACAAACACTTTAATAACCAGAATTGTGATTCCTACTGAGTGTAGGAGCTCTACTTTTTTTAATTACTACATTGCGGGAGATTT
Source organism: Lithobates sylvaticus (assembly GCA_028564925.1). Lineage (NCBI taxonomy): Eukaryota > Metazoa > Chordata > Amphibia > Anura > Ranidae > Lithobates > Lithobates sylvaticus. The sequence continues at coordinate 763,859,502 of CM053026.1, read as the reverse complement.
ACTAAAACCGGAGAACTCCGAATCTGTTGATAGTAGCCAATCATCTTCTTACTTGACAAGGAAATCTGGAAGCTGATTGGTTTGTATGCAGAGCTGCACCAGATTTCGCACTTCCCAGTTTTAGTAAATCATTTCAAATGTCGGGAACCCAGAACAAAGTCTTCCATCGTTTGTTCCCGATAATGTTCACAGCTGAATATACCAACGTTTGTAGAGAGATGGAGATCTGACATTGTGTGTCTGGTTACTGTACAGCCCGGTGATCATTGGAAGCAGATCTTATTGGCTACATTAAGGAACAAAGTGGAAATTTGTAATCCGATAGGAAAGACAACCAGACGGGAAGTTGGCCTCATTTCAGAGAATGGCCTCCATTATCCTCCGCTAATCTGCTCAATGGTTTCCAAATTTCCACATTTATTGGTTCCAGCGTCATTCTCTCTTTTATGGTGTATAAAATGTACCACCGGAAACCCCCGTCCTCCGGGATGGTCTCTGCAAAGAATGAATTGTCAACATCACGTCCTCTCTCTTTCCAACTCCTCTCCCTCCACCATCACCTCTCCCTTTCCCATCCCCCCCTCTCTCTCCTCTCTCACCGCCCCCTCCCTCTCCCTCACCACACACTCTCCCTTTCCCTCCCTCCCCTTCTCCTCTTCCTCCACTCTCCATCCACACTCAACTCCATTTCTCTCTCTTCTCCCTCTCTCTCCCTCCAACTCTTCTCCCTCCCTTTTCCCCTCCACCCCTCTCCTCTCTCTCCCTCCCTCTCCTCACTCTCCTCCCTCTCCCTTTCTCCTCCCCCCTCTCCTCCTCCTCCTCCCCCTCTCCTCCTCCCCCTCCCACCCTACCCACTTCTCTCTCTCCCTCCCTCCCTCCCCCATCTCCCTCTCCCTCCCCCATCTCCTCTCCTCCTCCCTCACTCCTCTCTCCCTCCCTCCACCCTCCCCTCTCCTCCCCCTCATCTCCTCTTCTCCTCCTCCCCCTCCCTCTCCTCCCCATCCTCCTCCTTCTCCTCCCTCCCCGTCTCCTCCTCCTCTCCTCCCTCCTCCCCATCTCCTCTTCCTCTCCCCTCCCCACTCCTCTTCCCTCCTCCCCGTCTCCCTCTTTTTTTTTTCTTCTTTATTTTTTTTCCTCGTTCCTCTTTTTTTTTTTTTTATTTTTTTTTTTTTATTCTTTCTTTTTCCTTTCTTTCGTTTTTTTGTATTTTTATTTCTTATTTTTTGTCTCTTTTCCTCTTTTTTTCCACTTTCTTTTTTACTCTTCTTTTTTTTTCTTTTTTTTTCTTTTTCCCTCATTTCTTCTTTTTTCTTTTTTTTCTTTTTCTTTTTTTTTTTTTTTTTTTCTCTTCATCCTCTTTTTCTTTTTCCTCTTTTTTTTTTTTTTCCTCTTCTTTTTATTTTTTTTTTTTTTCTTTTTCTTTTTCTTTTTTTTTTTATTTTTTTTTATTTTTTTTTTTTTTTTTTTCTTTTTTTTTTTTTTTTTTTCTTTTTTTTTTTTTTTTTTTTTTTTTTTTTTTTTTTTTTTTTTTTTTTTCTTTTTTTTTTTTTTTTTTTTTCTTTTTTTTTTTTATTTTTTTTTTTTTTTTTTTATTTTTTTTTTTTTTTCTTTTTTTTTTTTTTTTTTTTTTTTTTTTTTTTTTTTTTTTTTTTTTTTTTTTTTTTTTTTTTTTTTTTTTTTTTTTCTTTTATTTTTTTTTTCTTTTTTTTTTTTCCTTTTTTTGTTTTTTTTTTTTTTGTTTTTTTTTTTTTTTTTTTTTTTTTTTTTTTTTTTTTTTTTTTTTTTTTTTCTTTTTTTTTTTTTTTTTTTTTTTTTTTTTTTTTTTTTTTTTTTTTTTTTTTTTTTTTTTTTGTGTTTTTTTTTTCTTTTTTTTTCCCCACCCCCCCCCCCCCTCTCTTCCATCTCCTCTCCTCTCCTCTCCTCTCCTCTCCCTCCTCTCCTCTCCTCTCCTCTTCCTCTCCTCTCTCTTCCTCTCCTCTTCCTCTCCTCCTCTTCCTCTCCTCTCCACTCTTCCTCTCCTCTCCTCCTCCATCTCCTCTTCCCTCCTCTCCCTCCTCCCTCTCCTCCCCCTCTCCTCCTCCCTCCCCATACCTCCCTCCCCATCTCCTCCTACCTCCCCATCTCCCTCCTCCTCCCATTCCCTCCTCCTTACTCCCACTCCCAAATCTCCTCTTAACTCTTCCCTCTTCCCCATTCACCTTTCCCTCCTCCCCGTCTCATCTTTCCTTCTCCTCTTCCCTCATTCACCGTCACCCCCTTCCCACTACCCCCCCGGTCCCCTTTTTCCTCCTCCCACCCTCCTTCCGCTTCCCTTTCCCCCCCCCTTCTTTCCCGCCTTCCCCTCTCCCCCTCCCGTCCTTCCCCTTTCCCCCTCTTCCTTTTTCCTTTTTTCCTTTTTTTTTCTTTTTTTAAAATTTTTCCTCTTTCCCCTTCTCCTTTCCCTTTTTTCCCTTCCCCCCTACCTTTCCCCCCTCCTCCCCCTCCCATTTTCCTTCTTCCCCCCCTCTCCTTCCCCCACCCCCCTCTTCCCTTTTCCCAAATTTTTTCCCTCCCTTTTACCCTCCTCCCCCCGCTTCCTCTCCCTCCCCCCCTAATCCCTCTCCTTCTTTCCATTAATTTCACCTTACCCTCCTATCCCTTCCAAATTTTTTCCTCCCTTTTCCCTTCCTTCCCTACCCCTTTCCCCTTTTTGATCCTTTCCCCGAACCCGGGATAAAGTTAAACGGGAAAGGTTATCCCTCTATAATTTCTCCTTAATTTTCTCTTTCCCTTTTCCCTCCCCCCCCTTTTTCCCACACTCTTCACTCCGCCGGGCAAAGGGGGAAAATTTTCCCCCCCCCCCCCCTCAAATTTCCCCGACCCCCCCCCCCCCCCCCCCCCCCCCCCCCCCCCTTTAACCGAAACCCCCCGGCTCCGGGACACACACGGGCCCCCTTCGTCTCCTTCTTTCGGGCCCTCCCCCCTTTCCAGTGTCCTCCCAACCTCTTTTACCCCCTCGGGCCCGTTTAAAACTTTTTCCCAATTTGTGGGCGAATGCCGTTTTACCTTGCGTGGGGAGCTTGAAGGGCAAGGTGGGGTGAGGAACAATTTTTTTTTATTTTTGGGGGGTCAAGGCCTTGGGGGGGCCCCGCCCGGGTGGAAAGGGGCCGGGGTTTGGAGAGCCCGGGGGGGCCCCCGGGCCGGGCCCCCGGGCGGGAGCGCCGAGGCCAACAGGCGGGGCCCCCAAAAGGGGAGGGGGGCCCCAGGCCAAAAACCCAAAGGCCCGCCCCTAGGGCCCCCGGGGGCCCCCCCGGGCGGAAAAGGGGGGGGGCCAAAGGGGGGAGGGGAGGGGAGGAGGAGGGGGGGAAAAGAGGGGAGGGGGGGGAAAAAAGCAGGAGGGGCGGGGGGGGGAGGGGGAGGGGGAGGGAGGGGGGGAGGGAAGGAGGCGGAAAGGGGGAGGGGCCGGGGGGAAAGAGGGGAGGAAAAGGGGGAAAAGGGGGGAAAGGGGAGGCGAGGAGGAGGGGCGGAGCCGGGGGGAAGGGGAAAAAGGGAAGCGAGAGGAAAGGACAGCACCCAAAAGAAAGAGGAGGCCCCAAAAACAAAAGGGGAAACCGGCCGGGAAGCAGAGGGAAAAGAAGGAGAAAAGAGAGAGAGAAAGGGGGGGGAGAAAACGAAGACAAAGAACCAACCGGGGGCGGGCGAAAAACCAAAGACCCGGCCCCGCGGGCGGGGGAGGCGGGCGCAGGCGCCCCAAAACCCCGACCCGGGGGGCCCCCCCCCACCCCCGCCCCCCCCCCCCCCCCCCCCCCCCCCCCCACCCGGGGGCCCCGGCCCCCCCCCACCCCCCCCCCCCCCCCCCCCCCCCCCCCCCCCCCCCCCCCCCCTCCCCCCCTCCCCCCCCTCCTCTCCCCCTCCCCCCCCCCTCCCTTTTTCCCCCCTCCCCCCCTCTCTCCACCCCCCCCCTTTCTCTCCGCCCCCCTCCTTTCCCTTTGCTCTCCTCCCCTTTTTCTCTCCGTCTCTCTCTCTCCCCCCTTCTCTCTCTCTCCCCTCTTTTTCCCCTCTTCCCCCTCTCTCTCTTTCCCCCCCTTCCCCTCTTCCCCTTTCTTTCTCTTTCCCTTTGCCCCCCTGTCTTTTCTTCCTCCCCTCTCTCCTCCTCCCCCCTCCTCCCCCCTTCCCTTTCCCCCCCTTTTTTTCTCTCCCCCTCTTTTCCCCCCTCTCCTCTCTCCTTCTCCCTTCTTCTCTCCCCCTTTCTTCCCCCTTTTCTCTCCCCCTCTTTTCCTCTCCCCTCCTCCTCTTTTCTCTTCCCCCCTCCCCTCCTCCTCCCCCTCTCCCCCTCCCTTTTCTTCCCCCCTCCTCTTTTCTCTCTCTCTTCTCCCTTTCTTCTCCCCCCTTCTCTTCCCTCTTTTTCTTTCCCTCCTTTTTTTTCCTTTTTCTCTCGCTCTTCCCTTTTCCCTTTCCTTTTTCTCCCTCCTCCTTCCTCTTTCTTCCCCTTCCTTTTTTCCCTTTTTGCTTTCTCTTTTTCTTTTTTCTTTTTTCTCTTCCTTTTCTCTTCTTCCCCTTTTTTCTCTTCCCCTTTTTCCTTTCTCTTCTCTTTCTCTCATATTCTTAAGAGTGCAAATTTTCCTTTCTTCTCCCCCCGCCCCGTACGGTTCCCAACCCTTTAGGGCCAAAAGCCCTCGTGTTTCCCCATGGTCCGGGGTGTCCCGGGGGCTTTTTTTCTTCACCTTTTATTTGTTCTCTTTTCTGGCCTCCCCTTTACCAGTACCCCCAAAATTTTCCCCCTCCCCCCTTTTCCCCATACAATTTTTTTTTTGTTCTCTTTTTTTTTTGCCTTACGATTTCCTTCCAAACCCATGGAAATTTTTTCCTTTGGGTGTCACCTTTATTTTTTTGTTAACCAAGTTGGACAGTGCTAAAGTTTCTGGGCCCCCCAGGGTTAATTTTTCCCGCCGGCGCAAAAGCCCTCTGTCTTGAAATGGCCCTGCTTCCCCTGCCGGTGGCGGGCCCAAAATTGGTTTTCAAAATAGTGGGCTTTTTTAATATGCCCGCAAAAGGGCTATCAGTTCTAAAATACATTGAAAAATTACCCTTAAACAATTTCCAATTTTTTATTTTTTGTTTCCCTGATTTTTAAATGGGTTTAAAGAAAAGAATTAAAAAATTTTTCAAAATTAATTTTAAATGAGTTGTTAGAGTTTGAAAGTTTTTTTCCCCCCAACCATTATTGGATGGGCCCAAAGGGGGGGGCATTTATCCTTTTTAACCCCCTTTTCCCTTCCAATTTGGGGCAAAGGACCAGGTTTTGGATTCAAGGGTTTTTTAGGGAAGGCGGTGGGGGTTTTTAAAAAATTTGGGGGTTTTTAAAATTGAGTCTTTGGTTTTGATCGCCCTAGTTTGGAAGGGTTTAAAAAAAGGATTTTAAACAAGAAATTTTTTTCATTTTAAAAAAACCAAAAATTAAAAATTTTTTTCCTAGTTTGGCGTACAACATTTTTGGAAAAAAACGGCATTGTTACCGATTGGGGGGATTTTAAACAGGGGGAAAATTTTTTTCCCTTTATTTTTTTCGAAGCGGTTTTTTATTGGCTGGAATTCAAAAATTTTTCCCTTTTTAAAAATTTATAGTAATTTTTTTTTGGTTAAATAAGGATTAAACCCCGCAAAAAGGTATCTAAGGGTTTTTTTTAACATTGGGGGGTTTGCATTTTAGTTTATCGGCTTTCCGGAAAACGATGAAAGGGTGGAGCGGGGAGGGTTTTTCAAGTTTTACGCAAAATAGGGGATAGTTTTAGAGCATTTTTATTAATATTTTTTTTTTTTTTACTAGTAATGTCAGCGATTTTTTATTGTGACTGCGACATTATGGCGGACACATCGGACATTTTTGACACATTTTTGGGACCATTGTCATTTATACAGCAATCAATGCTATTTAAATGCATTGATTCCTGTATAAAATGACAGTTGTAGTGAAAGAGTTAACCACTAGGGGGAGGGGAGGGGTTATGGGCTGTGACGTGTGTTGTGTTTTTTTACATTAGGGGGCGGGGCTGACATCTGACGTCATTGATCGGCTTTCCCGATGACTGGGAACAGCCGATCAGTGACAGGCAGAGTAGGAAGCGCGGGGGAGAGGTTTGTTTACACAGACCTCTCCCGTTCTTCAGCTCCGTGACCCGATCGCGGGACACCAGCGGCGATCGGTCCGCTGGTCCCGTGGCCGTGGTCACGGAGCTCCCGACTGGGTCGCGAGCGCGCCGCTGGCGGCGCGCACGCGACCCACGGGCAGGCATTTAAAGGATCGCGTACAGGTACGTGATTCTGCCTGCCCGTGCCATTCTGCTGACGTATATATGCAGTGGGCGGTCGGGAAGCGGTTAATGTTCTCCTAACGATAAAAAAATAATGAACAAGTGTGGGACTTTAAATGAGGCAGGTTCAAACACAAATGGAATTAAAAAGTAGTAGTTTTAATGTACATAAGTTTCAAATTGCGCAAGGTTGCATACGTCAGACAGTCACTCAATGCATGTACAGGCATCTTAGAAATACATAGTATACATATCAATAAGGTATAAACACATAATTGTCATAACAGGGGAACAGTTTTGCAAGTTTCATAAATGTAGATCGTAATGTACATTGAAATTCATAAAAGTATAAATGGTAGTGTGAGGGGGCGTATCCTCACAAGCTCGACGCGTTTCGTCGGTTAGCCGACTCATCAGGAGCAGATAATGAATGTCTGTAAATAATAAGAGTTCTCAATCAAAAAAAGGAGAGGAGTGGCAAACAACCCATGATATGAAAAATATATGTAAAAAAAATATATATAGAAAAACTGAAAGATGGTAAAGTCCACAAACTTACATCCCATTGGACACTGAACCCCAAAAAAACCCGATATGCAGGAGTCGCCACGTCAAGCCTCACCGGGAGCTGAGGTATACAGTACTGCCCAAGGACAACGGGCCCACACTGGAGGATCCCCAACCAAGTAACAAGTAGTAAATTGAGTATTATGCCCAAATTTGGCAAGTAAATCTGTAAGATATTAAAGGAGTCTTGTATGATGATATATCCGGCAGCACTATCAAGCTAGAAACCATAAGTAAAGGAGCATGAAGAAGAGGAGAGCGGCTAAAAGTATGTGGAAGATTGAAAAGTAAATGAGAAAAAATGAACAAGTAAAAGTGAGAAAAACAATCTAAAAGAAGATATGCCTGTAAAGCATACCTACACCTATAAGGTGTACCGATAACTCGTTATGTGTATAGAAGACACCTGTCCACAGAATTTCTTTCTTCCATTCAAACCTCACCATCATGAGTAAAGCTGGCCATACACGGGTCGAATTTCGAAAGATCTTTCTTTCGAAAATCTTATCCAAGAATTTTCGTATGAATTTCGCACCATTAGTGGGCTGCAGCAACGGCCGATTTTCGTGAGGCCATCGAATTTAAAAAATCCAACATGTTGGAAATTTAAAAAAAAAACGAATTTTCTGATTTTCAAAAGAAAATCTTTCGAAATTCGACCCGTGTATGGCCAGCTTTAGACCAAAGAGCTGTCAAAGGACATCAGGGAGAAGATTGTAGACCTGCACAAGGCTGGGATGGGCTACAAGACCATCAGCAAGATGCGTGGTGAGAAGGAGACAACTGTTGGATCAATTATTCGTAAATGGAAGAAATGCAAAATAACCATCAATCGCCCTCGATCTGGAGCTCCATGCAAGATTTCCCCTCATGGGGTGAGGATGGTCATGAGAAAAGTGAGGGATCAGCCCAGAAGTACACAGGAGGAGCTTGTGAAGGATCTCAAGGTAGTTGGGACCACAGTCACCAAGCAAACCATTGGTAACACAATACGCCGCCATGGATTGGAATCCTGCAGCCCCCGCAAGGTCCCCCCTCCTCAAGCAGGCACATATACAGGCCCATCTGAGGTATGCCAATGAACATCTAAATGATTCAGAGAAGGATTGGGAGAAAGTTCTGTGGTCAGATGAGACCGAAATTGAGCTCTTTGGCATCAACTCGACTCGCCGTGTTTGGGGGAAGAACAATGCTCACTATGACCCTAATGCCGCGTACACACAATCGGAAATTCCGCCAACCAAAGTCAGTTGAGCGCTTTTGGTCGGAAAATGCGACCGTGTGTATGCGCCATCTGACTTTTGCTGGCGGAATTCCAGCCAGCAAAAGATTGAGAGCAGGTTCTCTATTTTTCGGTCGGAAAAATTTCCGATCGGAAATTCCGATAGTCTGTAGCAATTCCGACGCGCAAAATTCCTACGCATGCTCGGAAAAAATTCAACGCATACTCGGAAGCATTGAACTTTCTCGGCTCGTTGTAGTGTTGTACATCACCGTGTTCTTGGCGGTCGAAAGTTCAGCGAACTTTTGTGTGAAACATCCAAGATTTTTCTGACGGAAAATCCGCTTGTGTGTACGCAGCATTAGAACACCATCTCTACAGTCAAGCATGTAGGTGGAAACATGATGCTTTGGGGCGGTTTCTCTGCTAAAAGGTACAGGCCAACTTTACCGCATTGAGGGGCCAATGGACGGGGCCATGTATTGTAAAATCTTCGATGAGAACCTTCTTCCCAAAATACTGAAGATGGGTCATGGATGGGTCTTCCAGCATGACAATGACCCAAAATATACCGCCAAGGCCACAAAGGAGTGGCTCAAGAAGCAGCACATTAAGGTCATAAAGTGGCCTAGTCAGTCTCCAGACCTTAATCCTCTAGAAACTTTATGGAGGGAACTGAAACTTCAAGTTGCCAAGTGACAGCCAAGAAACCTTAAGGCCCCTTTTCACACTGGGGCGGGAGCCGCGATGACGGTAAAGCAGCGCTATATTTAGCGCTGCTTTACCGTCGTTTTAGCTGTGGTATTCGTAGCGGCGCTTTGCGGCGGTATTGCCGCGGTGTTACCGCGGTGTCCCATTCAAATCAATGGGAAGGAGCGGTGAACACACCGCTCCTATCCCGCTCCAAAGATGCTGCTAGCAGGACTTTTTTTACTGTCCTGCTAGCGCACCGCTCCAGTGTGAAAGCCCGCCGGCTTTCACACTGGAGTGAATGGGGCCATTTTTTTCAGGCGGTGTACCGGCGCTATTTTTAGCTCTGTACCGCCTGAAAAACCGCCCCAGTGTGAAAGGGGCCGAAGGATTTAGAGAAGATCTGTAAAGAAGAGTGGACCAAAATCCCTCCTGAGATGTCCAAACCTGGTCACCAACTACAAGAAACGTCTGACCTCTGTGATTGCCAACAAGGGATTCTCCACCAACTACTAAGTCATGTTTTGCTTGGAGGTCAAATACTTATAGCACTGTGTTTTTTATCTGGATTTTTGGTTGATATTTTGTCTCTATCATTTAAAATGTATCCTCGATAAAAGTTATAGACCCTTCATTTCTTTGTAAGGCTAGTTTCACACCGGGGCGCTGGCGGTAAAGCGGCGCTATATTTAGTGCCGCTTTACCGTCGCCTTAGCGGCGCATTTTGGCCGCTAGCGGGCGGTTTTACCCCCGCGAGCAGCCCGAAAAAGGGTTAATACCAAGCGGGTTCGGATCGCTGCCCCATTGTTTTCAATGGGAAGGGGCGCTTTAGGAGCGGTAAATACACCGCTCCTACAGCGCACCAAAGATGCGGCTTGCAGGATTTTTCAGCGTCCTGCAAGCGCACCGCTCCAGTGTCCTCGGGCTTTCACACTGAAGACACAGCAACGGCTGTTTCAGGTCGGTTTGCAGGCGCTATTTTTGCGCAATAGCGCCTGCAAACCACCCCAGTGTGAAAGGGGCCTAAGTGAGCAAACTTATAAAATGGGGAAAATAATTATTTTCCCCATTTTATATTTAGCTTAAGTGCGTTTGGGTGGCATTCCGAAAAAAAAAGCATGTATTACGTGTGCTACCAGAAAAAAAAAAAAGAAAGAGAATCCGGGCCTTTATAAATGCAGTCATTTGTTGATTGCGATGTTGGTGGCGGCAATCAGCAGTTTTAGTCCCGGGTCAAAGCAACATCAGCGGGGTGAGGAGAAGAAATTATTTAGTTTCCGCTTTGCATTCAATATAGCTACACACCAATCAAATGATTTTCTTCTTTTGTGTGGGTGCAGAAATTGATTTCTTGAAGCTGATCTCCATGCAAAGTGTAAAAAGAAAAATATGTTTTCTATGGGGTTGGAAAATGTAGTGTTATTTTTTTTTTTTTTTTTTTTTAAACTTGCATGCTCCGACATTTTTATTTTTCTGCTCTGTGATGCCATTGGTGGAGTCTAAATGCCACGTACACACGTTCGGACTTTGTCCGGCGGGACTTCCCCACACACGCCCGGACTTCCGAGCGTGTGACTTGCCCACTTCCGAGCGTGTGACTTGCCCACACACGCCCGGACTGCTCCGGCGGACAATCCGCTGGACAAAGTCCGCGGGACTTTTGAAAAAGAACGGACTTTCCGATGAGCGGCAAGTCCGTCCATTTCAAAAGTCTGGCGGACTAGCCTACTAACGGCGGGATTGTCCGCCGGACTGCCAAGTCCAGCGGACAATTTTAAAACAAAACTTAAAACCTAGTCCGCCGGACTTTTGGCGCCAAAAAGTCCGCCGGCGCCCACACACGAGGGGATTGTCCGGCGGACTTGAGTCCAGCGGACAATCCCGCGGGATAGTCCGCTCGTGTGTACGCTGCATTAGTGTCACCCTGTTGGAGGACCTTACCTCTATGACCAAGCTCCAGGGGGGGGGGGGGGGGCGAGACATATTAGAAGGCGTGGCTTGGGTGAGGCTTAGGCCGCTTTTCCATCCTGTCGCTTGGCGAGCCGTAGGTGTGTGGCGTCTTTCTACTGCATTGTTGGAGTGCTCCTTTTTTGGATACCTTGCACCTTCTCATTTGTGGATCACCAGAGTGGTAATGTTAAAATTACATTTAAAAAAAAAAAAAAACTAATATTTAATAACAAACACGTCATACTTTGCCTGTTTTGTGTAATGGTTTTGCACAGAGCAGCCCTGATCTTAGTCTTCTCTGGTCCCCCGCCGGCACTCCTGGCCCCTGCCCCTTAAATTGTGCATTCAATAGTCTCGAACTGGTGTCCCTCCAGCTGTTTCAGAACTACAATTCCCATGAGGCATAGCAAGGTTTACAAGCATGACTTCCATAAGCAGAGGCATGATGGGACTTGTAGTTCCGCAGCAGCTGGAGGGCCGCCAATTTGAGACCCCTGCCATAGGGGCACTGGGGCATGCCCGCTTCCGAACCCTGCTGTGTGTGTCCATAAGACACATAGTGCCCTGGTCCGCCCTGCCCCCCCCCCCTGGCTCTCTCCTCATTGGCTGAGACACGGCAGTGGGAGCCATTAGCTCCCACTGCTGTCAATCACAGCCAGTGAGCCAATGAGGGGAGAGAGAGAGACCGGGGACAGCTGAGGCTCCTGTGCATGTCGCTGAATAGGTATTAGGGGGGCTGTGGGGGAAGCTGCCCACAGAAGATTTTTTTACCTTAATGCATAGAATATATGAAGGTAAAAAACTTTGTACCTTTTAGTGTCACTTTAAGGCTGGGTTCAGTTTTTTTTTTTTTTCCCCACAATAGATAACCCCCTCTGAGAAGCTCTCTCCCGAGGGGGTTACCTTGCGGGCGCGCTCCCATGTCATACACTCGGCATCCATAGCCGCTTAGTGTATGACTCGGCCCCCGCCCCCTGGCGCCCCCGCGTCATTAGATTTGATTCACAGCAGCGGGAGCCAATGGCTGCGCTGCTATCAATCTATCCAATGAAGAGCCGAGAAGCCGTGGAAAAAATCGTTGTGGGATCGCGCCCACAGAAATTCGGTGCTAAACAAGGGGGGAAAACGGGGAGGGCTGGAGGGCCGGACACTGCAAGGTGTTTTTTCACCGTACTGCATAGGATGCATTAAGGTGAAAAAAACACGAACCTTTATAATCCCTTTAAGGGTGACACTATTGCAAATTGGATGCGGAGCCATAGCAGGAGATTTTGACCGGCTCTCTATGGAGCCGGTTCACATATCTCCGCTGTGGCTCCGGTGCGAATTTGCACAAGGGGGGTCCTGTGCGTCGTTCGGTCTGTTTTTAGGTCCGAATTCGGGCTGGAATAGAGTTGCCACCTCATCCCTTTAAACCCGAACACCTTTGAATTACACGGGTTCTGAGGCTAATTAAATGCAGATAATGCACCAAGTGAATTTAATTACCACCTTAATTAGGCACAGAACCCGTGTAATTAATATGTGTTCGGGTTTAAAGGGATGAGGTGGCAACCATAGGCTGAAATCGGACCTGAAAACGGTGAATGAGGATGCAACAGACCCCTGCTGTAAGCTGCATGCGAAGAGAGTGTGAACCCAGCCTTACAATCAACTTTAGGCACATTGAGCGGTGCTACAAGAGTTTGGGTTGTTGTGAGCCTGTGGGTGGGGGAGGTGAAAGGCCTGTGGATGGGGTTGAACAACCTGTGGATGGGGTTGAACAACCTGTGGATGGGGTTGGTGTGGATGGGGTTGAACAACCTGTGGTTGGGGGTTGAACAACCGGTGGATGGGGGTTGAACAACCTGTGGATGGGGGTTGAACAACCTGTGGATGGGGGTTGAACAACCTGTGGATGGGGGTTGAACAACCTGTGGATGGGGGTTGAACAACCTGTGGATGGGGGTTGAACAACCTGTGGATGGGGGTTGAACAACCTGTGGATGGGGGTTGAACAACCTGTGGATGGGGGTTGAACAACCTGTGGATGGGGGTTGAACAACCTGTGGATGGGGGTTGAACAACCTGTGGATGGGGGTTGAACAACCTGTGGATGGGGTTGAACAACCTGTGGATGGGGGTTGAACAACCTGTGGATGGGGGTTGAACAACCTGTGGATGGGGTTGGACAGCCTGGGGGAAGGGTATAGTACATGCATGATTGTGGAGGAGTTATGTTAATGGGATCGTTATTGGAGTCTACACAGGGGAGTAGAGAACTCCCTAGTCATTGCTGCAGCAACCTAGGCCAGCAACAGTGGGCTGCAACAGAAAGGGGACCACACTTTGCCTTGCTGGGGAGAGCTGCCTATGAGTGTTGATAGGCAGCTCTCCCCAGCAAGGCAATGATCTGCCTTGCAAAGAGCGAGCTTGGGAGAAGATTTGCTAATAATTGACCAGGAAAATTTTAAGTGCCCATTGGCACTGGTCATGGAGATGCAAACCCAGCTACCACCCACTCCTGGTCTCTGCTTCCTGCATGATGGCTTCAGGTTGCCCAGAAGAATTATGCCACGTACACACGGCCGGAATTTCCGATGGAAACAGTCCGATGGGAGCTTTTCATCGGATTTTCCGACCGTGTGTATGCCCATCGGTCTTTTTCTGTCGGCATTTCCGACGGACTTTAGATTGAGTGCCTGTTCTTAATTTTTCAGACGGAAAAACTTTCTATCGGAAATTCCGATCGTGTGTATGCAATTCCGACACGCAAAATTCCGACGCATGCTCGGAAGCATTAAACTTCCCTTTTATAGTGCCGTTGAACACGTATGTCACAGTGTTATTGCCCGTCGGAATTTGGTGTGACCGTGTGTAGGCAAGACAGTTTGAGCGGAATTCCGATGGGAAAACCATCACAGCTTTTTCCGACGAGAATTCCGAACGTGTGTACGCTGAATTACTGGTTCTAGGGGCGGTGAAGACTGGTCACCCTGCACATAGAACTCACAGGAAATGGGGCCCCTCTAGGAGAAATAAGGCCACTATTTCTGAAGTTTTGGACCACCGGAACAGTATAGAACAAAAAATAAGTTAATCGAGACATGCTCACTTGTCACACATTTTTATTTTTTTGTTATTGCTGGGAGATCAGCTTTAATCTATTCTCCATGTGTCAGAAAGAGACAAGTCACGTATGTGGAGGTTTCACAAGCACAGAACAAAGAATCTTTATAGAAAAGTGTTGACAGAACTGAAGACTGAGCGCAGCGTACGTGAGCGGCGGTAGAAACCACGAGCAGGCTGTGTACTGTCAGCAAAATTCTCACGTTTTTTCCCCAGCAATTAGAGAACCATTTAGGATCTTTTATTACCCAAGAATAATCCCGCGTTCTTTCGCTCCTTTTTTATGTCTGAAATAAACAAGTCTGGTGCTCGTCGTGTTTCTGCTGTAAAAACATCCCTTTTTAGTGGCTAAATGCAGAGGCTATTTTCACCCAGGGAAAGCAATTTTCTCAGAGCTGAAAATCCCTCCTGCTGATCTGTACGGAGAGGTGAAGTGTGGAGGCACACAATAAAATATACGGCTGATGAAAAGCTTCCACAGCAGCAAAAGAAACATGTTTAATATATATAGCATTAACTGTTTATATGGCAAAGGCCTCACAGTGAACCTATCATGTCTGCAACTAGCAGTTATTAGGATGTTGTTCATTGGTGGTGGGGCTTTGCTTTGGTGAATGTGGGGCTTTGCTCAAATCCTATTGTAAGTGGCCGCGGCTCTTAATTTAAGTGGGGCTTGGCTCTGGTTGAGGTTGGACTTGGCTCCAACGGATATAGCGTTTGGCTCCAACCAAGGCAGGTCTTGATGCCAGTGGTGGTGGGGCTTAGTTCCAGTGAGGTTGAACTTGGCTCCAGTAGCGATTGGACTTGATTCTAGTGTGTGTAGGGATTAACTGTAGTGGGAGTAGGACAGCTGTGATGGGATTTAGTTCCATTGGGGTTGGACTTGGCTCCAACAGGTATGGAACTTTGCTTTGCCTAGGTGTGTCAGGGCTTGGTGCCAGTGGTGGTGGGGCTTATTTTCAAAGGGGTTGGACTTTGCTGCACTAGAGGTTGGACTTGGCTCCAACAGGTTAAGGGCTTTGCCCAGTGGTGGTGGGGCTTAGTTCCGAAGTGGTTGGACTATGCTTTACTAGAGGTTGGACTTGACTCCAACAGGTATAGGGCTTTGCCCAGGTGGAGCAGAGCTTAGTGACAGGTTGTGGTCCAGTCGGGTTGGAATTTGCTCCAACAGGTATAGGGCTTTGCCCAGGTGGGGCAGGGCTTAGCGCCAGTGGTGGTGGTCCAGTGGGGTTAGACTTTGCTCCAACATGTATAGGGCTTTGCCCAGGTGGGGCAGGGCTTGGAGCAAAGTTCAACCCCACTGGACCACCACCACTACTGGCACTAAGCCCTGCCCCACCTGGGCAAAGCCCTATACCTGTTGGAGCAAAGTCCAACCTCTAGTGAAGCATAGTCCAACCACTTGGAAACTAAGCCCCACCACCACTGGCACTAAGCCCTGACACACCTGGACAAAGCCCTATACCTGTTGGAGAAAAGTCCAACCCCACTGGACCACCAACAGGGCTTGGTGCCAGTGGGTGGGGTTGGACTTTGTTCCAGTAGAGGTTGGGCTTGGCTCCAAGTCCAACCCCACTGGACCACCTCCACTGGCACCAAGCCCTGCCCCACAGGGCAAAGCCCTATACCTTTTGTTGGTCCAGTGGGGTTGGACTTTGCTCCAACAGGTATAGTGCTTTTCCCAGGTGGGGCAGGGCTTAGTGCCAGTGGGGTTGGACTTTGCTTCTGTATGGGTTGGACTAGGATCCAACAGGTATACAGCTTTGCTCCAACTGGATCAGGGCTTGGCATTAGTGGTGGTGAGGCTTGGCCCCCACAAAAAAACCTATTCAATAAAAATAATTTTCAATAAAAAAAAAAAGGTAGAGCAAAGTCCACAGGTTGCGATCAGGGCCATGAACGTGATGGGACAATTCTGTCCCCTTTTTTCTTTTTATATAGTAAGGCCTTATGTTGGATACAGGATGTCGGAGCCCCTTGTCATGTTGCCTAACACTGCTGTTTTATCTTTTGCCTTTTGCAGCAGATCAACCAAGACTTGAACATCCAGCTGCTGAAAGATGGCTACCGATTAGACGAGATTCCAGACGACGAAGACCTGGATCTTATACCCCCGAAATCTGTCAACCCCACCTGCATGTGTTGCCAAGCCACCTCGTCTACTGCCTGCCATATCCAGTAATGTGCGAGGGGGGGGTCACAATCTGTGCATTCCACGATAACTGTAAATCTTAACAGCCATTGCTTCCTCCTATGGTAGGACACGCACCGATTTGTGTTCATGGAGCCAGGAGAAACCAAAAAAATAAATAATAATAATAAATCCATTCTCTTATATTATCTGCCAACCCATGTGACCTGCTACCTGGTGAGTGGACTGATGCGGTGAACACATGGACCTTCCCTTTGTAGACCAGAGCAGTCAGTGACACAACGATAGTATGAGCTTCCCATCACCCTGTAGACATTGGAAGTTGGGAGGATAGCAGGGGGGGGGGGTGATAGTCATGTAGACCAAACAAGGTGGTCGGAACCCAGCCAGACATCCTATATTAAAATATTTTTAGGTTAATTTAGATTGAAGCAACAAGCATCTCCTACTTTACAAGTGTCAGACCATCCTGCTCCTTGACGTTTTGGCCAGTGGCGTAGAGGAGAAGGCCACGTGTTACCACACTGGATTTATGTAGAGACATACGTCGGTGTAGAATCACCTAAACGCACATGGAGCTCCATAGAGTAACATGTATATAGCAATGCCATGTTGGGTGTGTAGAGGTGAAAAAACTAAATTGTTTCTTGTTGAACTTTGTTATGTTTAGAGTAATCGCACTACCTAACTCTCCTTATATAGCTTTCATAGCTTTTGACCCCCCAAGAGGTACTTTGAGTGAAGTTTTGAGATCCAAGATAAGCCCCATTCATTAACAACTGTGCAATCGTGTTTTCAGTTTAGGCCGTCTACCATACAAACACGGTACATCTATTTTCGGCAAACAAAGAAGACTTGAGAAAACCTAATAGATGAGCCATGAGCAGCATGTTCTGTTCCCATGATGTTCCAACGTTGGTCCTACAGTAGAGCAAACCGGTGACACCCAACTGCTCCCGACACCTGTAGGGATGGAATGACGATGGTTTAGGACCTCCTTCCTCTCTCTTTTGGTTTCTTCTGTCTCCATGTTTTTGTCCATATTTTACAAAACAAATAGAAAATTCTGATTATTCTAAACAATGAATTTGAGTCTTTCGGATTGAAAACACACCCTTAACACTGTTCACCGTCACTTTTGCCCCCCACCCTCTGCTGCCCCAATGCGTCTTCACTTAACGTTTTTTCTCTCACGGACCCCGACGTGATATATTTTTGTGTGAGGCTGGAGCGATTTTAAGGCGGTTTTCCAGAGCAGACCAGGGTGGCTCCACTCTGTATTCTATAAAGGAGCGTGTCGTTTCTTGCATGTTCATCGCGTGTTTTGTTCGATTTGTCTTGAAGGCCAAAACCATGAAGGATAATTAGGTCTAAAGATGAATAAATAGATTGGGGTATCTTGCGGATTGGCCCGATCTGGTCCCTTTTTTTGGTGTTTTCTTCTCCTCACGTGAGCACAGATTTGTCTGATTTCACAAATTCGGGCAGTTCTGTTTTTTATGATTTAGTTATATCACATTATCTGCATGCATGTATTTAGGAGAATTGGAAAAGTACAATCTATTGGAACGGAGAAGGTCAATCCGCACGATTCACAGATCACGTTTTACTCATCTCAGATCACGTTTATTAGTCTTCTAAGTGCACATCTTGTAAGAATTGCAGACACAGGCGGGCCACTATTAGCCAATCCTACATCAAAAGGCAAACAGCAGAGTGCAATGACCTTCAGCAACCAATGAGAGTCCACCTTTCATTCATTTGAACTCAGCTGAATGAGTCTTATGGTGAACTAGTAATTCTGTAGCCACATATGAGTTGTGGTTTCACCTAAGTCAGGGGTCTCCAAACCTTCTAAACAATCGGCCAGTTTATTTTCCTTTAGACTTTAGGGGGGCCGGACTGTGGCCAGCGTGAATAGAAAATGCCCCAGTCTCAGTGGGAGTAGACAATGCCTCCCAGGATCGTGGTAGTAAAAAATTTACAGAGCACCCATGATCTGTAGCAATAGTGCCCCATAATTGTCAGTGGCAGGGATAGTGTCCCATTGTTTGTGGCAGTGGAAGGGATAGTGCCCCATCTTTGGTGTTAGTGGGAAGAATAGTGTCCCATTGTTAGTGTCAGTGGGATGAATAATGCTCAATCATTTTTATTCATGGGAGGAATAATGTCCAGTCATTGGTGTCAGTGGAAGGGATAGTGCTCAATCATTCATATTCATTGGAGGATGAGTTCCCCATAATTGGTATTAGTGAGAGGATTAATGCCCCAACGTTGGTGTCAGTGGGAGGCACAGTGCTCAATTTTTTATATCTATGGGAGGATTAATGCCCCAACATTGGTGTCAGTGGGAGGCACAGTGCTCAATTGTTTATATCTATGGGAGGAATAGTGCCCCACCATTTGTGTCAGTGGGAGGAATAGTGTCCCATCATTGGTGTCGGGGCACTATTCCTCCCACTGATACCAATGATGGGACACTATTCCTCCCACTGACACCAATGATGGGACACTATTCCTCCCACTGACACCAATGATGGGACACTATTCCTCCCACTATCATTGGTATTAGTGGGAAGAATAGTGTCCCATCATTGGTGTCAGTGGGAGGAATAGTGCTCAATAATTTATATCCATTAGGGGGAATAGTTTCCCCTATGGATAATAATTATTGAGCACTATTCCTGCCACTGACACCAATGCTGGGACCCTTCATTCCACTGACACCAATGATGGGGCACTGTTCCTCCCACTAATACCAATGATGGGGAATAGTTCCCCATCATTGGTGTGTCAGTGGGAGGCACAGTGCTCAGTTGTTTATATCTATGGGAGGAATAATGCTCCATCGTTGGTATCAGTGGAAGGAATAGTGTCCCATTGTTGGTGTCAGTGGGAGGAATAGTGTCCCATTGTTGGGGTCAGTGGGAGGAATAGTGTCCCATTGTTGGTGTCAGTGGGAGGAATAGTGTCCCATTGTTGGTGTCAGTGGGAGAAATAGTGTCCCATTGTTGGTGTCAGTGGGAGGAATAGTGTCCCATTGTTGGTGTCAGTGGGAGGAATAGTGTCCCATTGTTGGTGTCAGTGGGAGGAATAGTGTCCCATTGTTGGTGTCAATGGGAGGAATAGTGTCCCATTGTTGGTGTCAGTGGGAGGAATAGTGTCCCATTGTTGGTCTCACTTGAAGAAATGATCCCCCACTGTTGCTGTCAGTGGGAGGAATAATGCCCCACTGTCCATATCAGTGGAAGGAATGGTTCCTCATCGTTGGTGTCAGTGGGAGGAATGGTGCTGATAAAGGCAAACAAAGGGCCACATCCATTTCATGGGCTGCAGTTTGGAGACCACTGAATGTGAATGTTTGTTATTGTTCATCAATTTCCCCTCCACTGGGTATATGTGCTCCACCAGCAACCGAAACTACCTAGATACACTGTTGTAGAACCTACAAGGTGCTACAAGTCAACTTGGCCCAACCCCAGCTGTCCCAACCGGAGACCTCTTTAGCTCTAGAAAAAATGCACCACTGGGCAAAGGAAGGCAGAAGGGCGTTCCTCAATCTCCAAAGTCAGAGGAAACGTTTTCTCTGAAGTGCAGTGGATTCCATCTATGTTGCATTTAGTCATATGGTGCCCTTACTATCAAGTGCTTCATTGTCCTGGAGATTAGGCAAAGGGCAATCAAATGTAAGCAACCCTAAGGCCCCTTTCACACTTATACGACTTGTCCGCACGATTTGGGACTGCAAAGTAGCGCATGACAAGTCGTTCCCCCATGATTTCCAATGACAGCCATTCATATCAGTACCACTTCAAAGTAGTCCCTGCACTACTTTGGTCCGATTTTTGATGCCACTTACAGAGGCATTCCTTTAACTCGCGGCGCGAATCGTGGTAAAATTTGCGCGACTTTGAAGTCGCACAAGTGTGAAAGGGGCCTTTATGAAATATTTTTTCAATTATTTTTACATTAACACCCCCCCCATAGATAAATATATATATATACAGTAAGATGTGCTTTAGTGCAAGGGATCACATACTCTATACGATGCCCTAGGCACACGCAGTCATCACGTTTATGGATTTGTTGATCGGATGTATAGACACCGTGAACAAATGCTGCCAATTTCATGTAGATAACATGAAAAGAAAATCTTTGTTTAGTAGAAAACGACGGCGAGTGATGGGTTTTTGAAGTGCCCTCAGACAGAGGAAGAAATGGGGCATGTCTTCTAGATTGTTCCAGCTGTTATCTTCCAGACCCTTGCAAGCCAAGCTATCCTTCATTCCGGAGAGTAGCACAGTTTGGGTTTTGACACTCGAAGTTTGTTCTTCGGACTTTAATTCTTAGTGCACAGATTATTGGGAATCCTCTTTCTTCACTGTGGCAACCCGCCAAATCTCAATCCTTGACACCGAGACATTTTGCCCAATCCACACAATTGTTCACAAGGATATCAGAATCCAACACTAGGACGCTACTTTCTCCAGGAGGATTCTGCCCACTGGATGGTCCAGGAGGGAATTTCCTGGTATTCTACCTTCTCTCTCTACCTTCTCCCATCAGCTTTGTGAATATATGCCTGTGTTACGTGCATTGTCCCAAATGTAACTTCAGAGACATTAAAGTGGAAGTAAACCCTCCTATCGTTTTCAGCCAAGGAAGCTGCCATCTTGGCCTCCGTTTTAATCTTTAACCGCTTCCCGACCGCCCACTGCATATATACGTCAGCAGAATGGCACGGGCAGGCAAAAGCACGTACCTGTACGTGGTCGTGCATTTGCCTGCCTGTGGGTCGCGCACGCGACCCGGTTGGGAGCTCCGTGACCCCGGCCGCGGGACCAGCGGACCCGATCGCCGCTGGTGTCCCGCGATCGGGTCACAGAGCTGAAGAACGGGGAGAGGTCTGTGTAAACAAACCTCTCCCCGCGCTTCCTACTCTGCCTGTCATTGATTGGCTCTTCCCGGTCATCGGGAAAGCCGATCAATGACGTCAGACGTCAGCCCCGCCCCCTAATGTAAAAAAAAAACACAACACGTCACAGCCCATAACCCCTCCCTCCCCCTAGTGGTGAACTCTTTCACTACAACTGTCATTTACACAGGAAACAATGCATTTAAATAGCATTGATTGCTGTATAAATGACAATGGTCCCAAAAATGTGTCAAAAATGTCCGATGTGTCCGCCATAATGTCGCAGTCACAATAAAAATCGCTGATCGCCGCCATTACTAGTAAAAAAAAAAATATTAATAAAAATGCTATAAAACTATCCCCTATTTTGTAAACGCTATAACTTCTGCGCAAACCAATCAATAATCGCTAATTGCAATTTTTTTTACCAAAAATATGTAGAAGAATACGTATCGGCCTAAACTGAGGGAAAAAAAACGTTTTTTTATATATTTTTTGGGGATATTTATTATAGCAAAAAGCCAAAAATATTGCATTTTTTTCAAAATTGTCGCTCTATTTTTGTTTATAGCGCAAAAAATAAAAACCGCAGGGGCGATCAAATACCGCCAAAAGAAAGCTCTATTTGTGGGAAAAAAAGGACGCCAATTTTGTTTTGGAGCCACGTCGCACGACCGCGCAATTGTCAGTTAAAGCGACGCAGTGCCGAATCGCAAAAAGGGGCCTGGTCCTTTGGCTGCCAATTGGTCCGGGGCTGAAGTGGTTAACTGCCATGAAGCTGCACATGTGATCAGTTATGATACCCAGGGCCGCTGATAGGGTGGGGGACCACCAGTCCTCCTGTAGGGGGCCCCGGCACACAGAGGGGCCCGAACAGCAAGAGGAATCAGTGTTGTCGATCAGAGAGGCAATTACAGAAAGATGCCCTGTGCGGCTCTCTGCAGCAGATAAAAGACTGTGTCTCTCCCTGCAGCAGCTAAAAGCTGGTGGGAAGGAGAAAAACCGACACAGGGCATTGTTCCTGTAATTGCTTCCCCTTCCCTGTTCTATTATAAAAGGGCTCATTTAAGCAGGTTCTCTGTTAAGTTTGTGTCCGCTGATAATAATTTTTGTGTATTTTTTGTAAAAATATTTTTCTGCTATATTGGGGGGGCTGCCTTGTAGGCTGTATGGGGCCCCCATGATTTCTAAGAGCAGCCCTGATGACACCAGCTATTGGATGGTTTGACAGTTTGGTTGAGAGTACAACCAATGTGACAGTTAGCATTTCCGGCATGCCGGGAATGTAACTGTTTTTTTCAAACTGTTAAATCGATGGGTTTACTTCCGCTTTAACACATTCTTTATACATGGCTAGAACTTCTGCAGATGCTTCTAAAACTAATGTATGGTGCAGACCTCGATTTTTACATTTATGTTCCAAACAGATGTTTTTTTTTTGTTTTTTTTTTATAATCCTAGTAGTTACATTTAAGCCAATATTGGATATATGCCAATAGCCCATGCTAGCTGGCCTTGGTTGTGTGATCAGAGCTCTGGGCAGTAACTGGAGAGGTTCATTCAGAGCCCAGGGCAAGGTTTTAGACCTGCATCCTCCTCCCCCTCTGCTTATGCATGTCATGGAATGGGTGTACTGCCCTGTATCCCTTGTTGCTCTTCCTCCTTGCTTTGGCTGCCCATTTCTGGCATGGGGTGTGCGCTGTACATGTGTGGCCAATCGCTTGCTTTGTTTGCAGCTAGTCGGTAGTTGTGCATGCACAGTGTGATTTATCATGTCAGCTTTGGGGGATGGGGTGGGGAGTGGGCATGTTGGAGCCACTTATCTGAAGCTTGTGTGCAGTGAAGAGGTGCCACCCCTACTGCTGCGCCCAGGGCAGCTTCCCCCCCGGCCCTCGTCCCCCGGGCCTGACACTCCTTTTCCTGGCCCTGCTGTTCCAGGGGAAGGATTGGTCATGGCTTTCCCATCGCTTTAAATTTACTTATTGTTTACCATCCCACTCATGAAATTTCCATCCATCTTCTATCCAGGGTTCCATTTCTGCCCGTGGCTAGTAAAAATTAGACACGTGCACTGCAAAAAAATTTGTTCATTTTCGTTTTAGTTTCATTCGTTTTTTTGTTTTTTTTCATTTTTCGGGTCATTCGTTATGATCGCAATTCGTAAATTCGTACATTCATAAATTCGTACATTCATAAATTCGTACATTCGGAATCGTACATTCGTAAATTTGTACATTCGTAAATTCATATATTCGTAAATTAGAAAATTCATATTCGTAAATTAGAAAATTCATATTCGTATATTCGTAAATTCGTAAATTAGAAAATTCATATTCGTAAATTCGTAAATGAGAAAATTCATATTCGTAAATTAGAAAATTCATATTCGTAAATTCGTAAATTAGAAAATTCATATTCGTACATTCGTAAATTCGTAAATTAGAAAATTCGTAAATTTGGAAAATCCGAAAATTAGAAAATCTGAAAAAGTAACTAACTATTAAATAGGTATAGGTATTGTAATTTCCTTTCAAATTTGTCTGTTAGTGCACGTAACAAATACAAATTTATCCAAAATAACGAATGCCGCATCTAAAAAAATGGAAGGGAACAAATTAATAACAAATAATAAAACATTTTTTTATTATTATTATTATTATTATTGTTATTTATTATTATTAATTACTTAATTAATTACGTTCAATTCGTTTAGATACGGCATTTGTTATTTCGGATAATTCGTAACTTCGGATAAATTTGTATTTGTTACGTTCACTAACAGACAAATTTGAAAGGAAATTACAATACCTATAATTTAATAGTTAAGTTATTAGTTAATTTATTATTTCAGATTTCCGAATATCCGAATTAATGAATGTACAAACTTCCGAATATACAAATGTACGAATTTACGAATGTGATAATGTACGAATTTACTAATATTTTAATTTACGAATATTCTGAAAAATTCGTTAAACGGGTTTTCGTTAATTCTGATATTAACGAATTTGTCGAAATTCGTTAAAAAACTAATTCGGAACAAAACTAATTGCACATGTCTAGTATAAATAAGAATGATCATTTGTGCTTGTCTTGGAGTAAATTTTCGGCCAGTTATATAATAATTGATTTGGCTTCCTACAAAACCAGACACCAGGATGTTACTGTGTATTGAAAAGGTTGAGAAAGGCTGATCTAGAGACCTGTTGCACACAAGAGGAACCCTTAAAAAAAACTTTCCGGTCTCAGGGAACCCCTGCTAAAAATGACTATATCTACAACTCATGATACATTAGTGTGATGGTCAGTGGGAAGAATGCTCCTTACACTTGTGGTCAGTGGGAAGAAGTTGCCCCTAACAGAGATCTAAAAAGATCAGTGGTGTCATTTGGAACCTTATCTGAGAGGCAGAAATTACTCATTGCTCAAGGAACCCCTAAGCAACTTCTGGAAGAACCCTTGAGATCCATGGAATCCTGGTTGAGAAAACCTGCTCTAGACATTGTTCAGGTCTGAACCATCCAGACTTTGTTTTTTGGAATTCTACCTTTTTTGCCATAGTTTTTTTTTTGAAGATGTACAGTAGGTGGCTTATTGAAAATACCAGTTGTTATGTGAAGACCATATTTCAAAAGGGCCTTCACTATATGCTTGTAGCCTCATCAAGTTAATTTAGTACCTTACTGTGTCTGGGTAGGATTCCTCACTAGTGCAGTCTTCGGACCTGGATTTTCACTGTGTCCTCTGCTCTCTGAACAAGTATCTGACTTGTTTGTGGTTTTCTCCAAGACCCTTTTGAACCATTCTTGAATACATGTCAACAACCTTTAGAACAGGGGTGTCCAAGACCAAGTGGCACTTGCAGGCGGGACAGGAGAACTCAGCCTGGGCATGTCTGGAGGAACACCGTGCAAGAATAGAAGCCAAGGCGGCCGTCAGGGACAAGCTGAAGAAGGCCTGGATAGACGGATGCAGGGGATGCGGCATATGCATAGAGACAGCGGCAGCCAGAACAGTGGTACAGTAGCCTCACAGAAGACTTTATTGCCGGATGTTTTGGTATGCCTTCATTCTGGACAGCTTTCCCATCTGTCCCGAGAGTCAAAGGCCACCAGGACCCTTGCCATAGATGTTATAACATTCTTAAAGCTTATCTCGAGGGAGAAACTACCCTTTCCAATCCACCTCCTGTGTCCCTTTTTTTTTTTTTTTTTTTCAAAGCTAAAGATTAATCAAAAGCCCCAATATCTGCATAAAACTCCAGTCATGTGGCAGACTAGGTCTTCTGATCGCTGGTGTGGGGGGAGGGTCTGGTCTGCAGTCCCCATGTCTCTTTTTGGTGATGTGGGCAGTGCCCTTTTGCTGTCGGAAGGGTCCACCACAGGATCCGTTGGCATTCATCAATTAAAGCGGTGTGTCAGCTTAAAAAAAAAAAAATTTAAAAGTCAGCAGCTAAAAAAAAAGTCGCTGCTGACTTTTAATAAGTACACTTACCCTCCCAGGGCGCCCGCGATGCTGTTCTTGGAGGCCGAGATGTCCCTCGGCGTTCCGGATCCAGCGCCGCCATCCTCAGTAAGGGAAACGGCTTTGCGCGGCCTACTGCGCATGCGCGAGTCGGCGCGCGGCCTACTGCGCATGCGCGAGTCGGCGCGCGGCCTACTGCGCATGCGCGAGTCGGTGCACGGCCTACTGCGCATGCGCGAGTGGGATTTGTGAATGGGGAACGCAATGTGTTGTGGGACACAGTTCCCATAACACACTGCTCCCCATTCCATAGAATACGGAAGGAGAGAAGATCACCGCAGCGTTGGAGGAGGCAGATTAGGACAATCTGCCTAGCAACAGCCATTTCTGTTAAGTAAAAAAAAAAAAAATTTTATTTCATTTGAAATTGTTACAAACATTTTTAAAAGTTTTTGTTTTCAGGGTGTCCCACCACTTTAAAGCGGTTCTGCACACATTTCATTTAGTAAATCTCTTTGCCTTCCAAATCAGGCAAAGAGTACTAAATGAAATGTTTATTTTTTTTTTTACTTACCTTGTAATTGAAGACTTCCGGTCTTCTCTCTCTGCGGCGGCGGGCGGGGTCTCTGCGTCGATCGTCGTCACGCCGCACTCTCTCCTGGGATCTGGTGTCATTGATCCCAGGAGTCAGTGCGGGCATCTTCCGAAATCTCGCGAGATTTCGGCCACATCTTCCGAAATCTCCCGAGATTTCGGCCACATCTGCCGAAATCTCGTGAGATGTCGGCAGATGTGCCGTTACTGCGCACGCGCGAGTAACGGCGGTGCATGCTGGGCCATCTAAGGTGCCTGTGGGGTTTCACATGCCCACAGGCAAGATGGACCCCAGCAGACAAGAAGAAGACAAGAAGAGGATGAAGATGAAAACCGGCGGCGATCGAGATGGAAGATGGAACAGGTAAGTCCACCAATTGAGCTATATGCCCTTGGCATATAGCCCAAAAAAAATAAAAAATAAATAAAGAGTGCAGAACCGCTTTAAGTCATGGTTAATTGTATTTTCTTTGCCCTGGGCTTTGATGAGCCATTCTTGTTTTCTTAAAACAAGATCAGCTCCCAGGAAGTTGGCCTTTGCCTTTTATATACATTTTTTTTTATTATTGTTTTCCCTGTCTAAGCCGGTCCTTTCTTTTATATTTTTCATATTTCTTATGGACAATGTGATGCCAATATGTCCCTACTGCAGGTTGCTTAACAGTTAGATAAGGGGTCAAGACCTGAAAGATGTAGAGTAAGGAAAACATGTATTTGACCCCCTTCTGATTTTGTACATTTGCCCACTGACAAAGAAATGATCAGTCTATAAATTTTAATGGTCGGTGTATTTTAACAGTGTGAGACAGAATAACAACAAAAAATATCCAGAAAAACGCATTTCAAAAAAGTTATAAATTGATTTGCATTTTAATGAGTGAAATAAGTATTTGACCCCTTTGCAAAACACCACTTAGTACTTTGGTGGCAAAACCCTTGTTGGTGATCACAGAGGTCGGACGTTTCTTGTAGTTGGCCTCCAGGTTCGCACACATCTCAGGAGGGATTTTGTCCTCTTTGCAGATCCTCTCCAAGTCATTAAGGTTTCCAGGCTGATGTTTTGTAACTCGAACCTTCAGCTCCCTCCACATATTTTCTATGGGATTAAGGTCTGGACACTGACAGGGCCACTCAAGGACCTTAATGTGCTTCTTCTTGAGACACTCCTTTTTGCCTTGGACATGTGTTTTGGGTCATTGTCATGCTGGAATACCCATCCACCACCCATTTTTAATGCCCTGGCTGAGGGAAGGAGGTTCTTACCCAAGATTTGATGGTACATGGCCCAATCCATCATCCCTTTGATGCGGTGAAGTTGCCCTGTCCCCTTAGCAGAAAAACACCCCCAAAGCATAATGTTTCCACCTCCATGTTTGACGGTGGGGATGGTGTTCTTGGAGTCATAAGGCCCATACACACGATCTGACTTTTTGACAACCAACATGCAAATTAGCTGTTTTGGACCAACATCTGACTGTGTGTACGCTCCATCGGACCAACTTTTTCCAGGTTTCATCTGACTTTTGTTGGCTGTGCGAACGGACCAACTTTCTGCCAACAAAAGTCCGATGGACCAAAGTCTGACTTTTGTACAAACCAATGCAGAACCAATGCAAAAGATCAGACAACAATACAGAAGTTGACCAAAGGTGGCGGTAAAGAGCAGAAAAACCAAGTGATTTGGTGAAAGTTGGCTGAAAAAGTCCTGCCGTGTGTATGCAATACCAACTTGGGGCCAACGCCCTTTGGACAAAAATCCACAGGAAAGTTGGTCCACGGTCCGATCGTGTGTATGAGGCTTTAGGCAGCATTTCTCCTCCTCCAAACACAGCAAGTTAATGCCAAAGAGCTTGATTTTTGTCTCCTCTGACCACAACACTTTCCCCCAGTTCTCCTCTGAATCATTCAGATGTTCATTAGCAAACATCAGATGGGCTGTACATGGGCTTTCTTCATCAGGGGGACCTTGCGGGTGCTGCAGGATTTCAGTCCTTCACGGTGTAGTGTGTTACCGATTGTTTTCTTGGTGACTTTGGTCCCAGCTGCTTTGAGATCATTGATAAGATTCTCCTGTGTAGTTCTGGGCTGATTCCTCACCGTTCTCATCATCATTGAACCTCCACGAGGTGAGATCTTCCATGGAGCCCCAGACAGAGGGAGATTAACAGTTATTTTGTGTTTCTTCCATTTGCGAACAATCGCACCAACTGCTGTCACCCTCTCACCAAGCTGCTTGGCGATGGTCTTGTAGCCCATTCCAGCCTTGTGTAGGTCTCCAATCTTGTCCCTGACATCCTTGGACAGCTCTTTGGTCTTGGCCATGGTGGAGAGATCGGAATCTGATTTGATTGCTTCGGTGGACAGGTGTCTTTAATACAGATAACAAGCTAAGATTAGGAGCACTCCCTTTAAGAGAGTGCTCCTAATCTCAGCTCGTTACCTGTATAGAAGACACCTGGGAGCCAGAAATCTTGCTGATTGATAAGGAGTGAAATAAGTATTTGATCCCCTAAAATGCAAATCAATCAACTTTTTTTGAAATGCGTTTTTCTGGATATTTTTGTTGTTATCCTGTCTCCCACTGATAAAATACACCAACCATTAAAATTATAGACTGATCATTTTTTTTGTCAGTGGGCAAAGATACTAAAGTAATAGGGGATCAAATACTTTTTTTCCTTCACTGTCTACTTTGACTTTCCTTTCTTGTTTCTCACTTGTTCCAGGGATAGGGCCCTTAAAGAGGAAGTAAAGCCGTTTAATAAAAAAAAAAAAAAAAAAAATAGGAACCTGCAAGGCAAAGGCATAATGAGCTAGTATGCATAGCATACTAGCTCATTATGAATGACTTACCTGAGAACGAAGCCCCCGTAGCGTTCTACATCCACGATCTTCGGCGTCGCCATCAAACCCGGAGTGACTTGCGGGTCTCGCCGCTCCGGCGCTGTGATTCGCTGGAGCGGCGATAACGTCACTCCCGCGCATGCGCACGAGAGCGGCATATCGCCGTGATCTCAGCATGTCTACGGCGCATGCGCCGTAGATATCGGTGCATTTTCTTTTCTAAATATCTCCTAAACCATGTAGGTTTAGGAGATATTTATTGGACCTACAGGTAAGCCTTAATCTAGTCTTACCTGTAGGTCAAAGTGGTCCCAGAGGGTTTACTTCCACTTTAAAGTGATTGTTATTTTAAAAATGTTAAAGGTTTACAAACATATCATACTTACCACCACTGTGCAGCTTGTTACGCACAGAGTGGCCCCAATCCTCCTTTTCTGGGGTCCCTCCACCACTCTAGCAGCTCTTCCTCACATCAGATAACCCCCTAGGAGAAGTGCTCCGTGCGGCTGCGCTCCCGAGTCCAGCATTTGCGTCTGTAGACACGAATGCCGGACTCGGCCCCGGTGCCCGAGCCATTGGATTTGATTGATAGCAGCACAGCCATTGGCTACCGCAGCTGTCCATCTATCCAATCAAGATACGGGACCCCGCGCAGAGAGGCGTGTCTCCACCGAGGGAATGAAGGGGCTTAGGTAAGTAAAACAGGGGGGGTCGGTCACTGCCAGAAGTTTTGTCGCCTTAATGCATAGGATGCATTAAGGTGAAAAAACACGAGGGTTTACAACCCCTTTTAAAGCGGAAGTAAACCCATCGATTTAACAGTCTAAAAAAAAAGGCATGCCATGAATGCTAACTGCACATTGGCTGTGCTCTCAACCAAACAGTCAAACCATCCAATGGCTGGTGTCATAACGGATCACATGTGCAGCACTGTGGCAAATGAAGATTAAACAGAGGCAAAGATGGCAGCTTCCTTGGCTGAAAACGATAGGAGGGTTTACTTCCACTTTAAGTTTCTTCCTTTTTCTCCAGAAGATTCCACTCCTCCCCAGTTATGTTTATCGTCTCAATCCCAAATCAAAATTTTTTTAAGTGATTCCTTCATACCGAGCCGTAGTTTGCATTAAATATTTACAAGCTGTCCTTGCCTATTGACGTTCCTCATCCGCCAGTGTTTGGTCAGGTCCAGAGACCAGGAGATGAGGGGTCCGTAGCCACCACCAGCTCAGGTACCTTTTTAAAATGACTTATAAGCATTTTATTATAGCAAAGTTCTATTTTAGTCGGACTTCGTGTAGAAATGAACCCGTGGTAAAAAAATTAAAAAAATAGTTCCTGCTTTTGCAGCTTAAAAAAGAATCTTTAAAACAACGGTGGTCCTTTTTACTTCAAGCGGCGGTCTCTTTCTTCTTCCCATCGATGTCTTGCAGGTAGAGACAACCAGCTGTCAGATACAGAATCTTTTTTTATTTTATTTTTTTGTATCTTCTGAAGATTTTTTTTTTTTTTTAGAGCTGATGCCAGCCTTCCCAGATACCTGCATACATTTTCAAAGTGTTCTAGACGGCTGAGCCGCTTCTAATGATGCAGGAAGTGGCAGGATGAGTAGGTGAAGAGCCGGCTGAGCGGAGCCTGTAGATGAAAGATCACAGCCTTGGGGAGGAAATACACAACCGAATTACTGAAATATTTTGCACGCCGTTGGAGTCCGCGCACTACGCCACGAACTTGTTAGGAGACCCGGAGTCCCCTTAGGCCTCATTTGCACAGGCAGAATCCATTTGCAAGCTGAAGCATCAGATCTTGTGTCTGAAGGTCTACTTAGTTCATTTATCACACTTTAGGTTGGGTTTTAAAGCAGCCCTGCCAAGGAAAATGGAAGATCTTCTGCCAGCCTCCTTTTGTATCCAAACATTTAAAACTACTGTTTGGATAGGTGTATCTCTTTTTCAGCTTATTACCTCGAGTTTTCTGTGCGTTTCCGATTGTAGTTGAGCTAAATGATTTGCCTAGATCAAAATAACATCCTCTTATACAATGAAGCTGGCTACTCGAATGAATGAATAAATGAATGAATGATTTGTATAGCGCTGCACATGTGAACTGAATCGCCTCAAGGCGCTTGGTCTGTCCTGTGTTGTCCTGCTTATTAGAAGACGTAGGTCTTGAGTTTTTTTCCTGAAGGCCGATGGTTTTCTTCCATGCGGATGTTGGTGGGTCGATAACCTCCATTGGAACGATTCTTTGTTGGCGCTACTTGGCAGGATACGTCAGTAGCATGCGATCGCATGTTGGCCGAAGCCTTACTGAAACGCGTTAGCATGTTACTGCTGTATCCTGCTATGTAGCCAATAGAGAATTGTTCCAATGGATGTTACAGAGTAGCCGGCTTCATTGTATCAGAGGATTATTGCTACGTTCCAAAGGCCAGAGCACCGTTTCCCAGTCTCCCAGGTAATCCACGGTAGAGCTTGCTTTCTTTGTGGACTCAATATGAACATACCTGTCTCTGAGGTGGCGGTAGCCAGTTTTCAGCAGTGTGGGATGATTCATGACTATGAGCATTCATCCATCTCTCCACGCCCAGTCTCTGAGAACTAGGCATGTTTCAGAAACTCCAATTGCTGTGGTTCCCTCTAAGGCAGGTGGAGTGGGCAGCATCTACCTGCACCAATCATCTCCTCATTCCCCTGAATAATTGAACAGGAACTTTTTTTTTAATTGAATCCCACTTCATGAACAAACACATCAGTTGAGCATTTATGCTTGTACCTATGGAGGGTGCAGGGGGCACCCATGGGTGCATGTGGACATCCATGGCAACAGGAACCTCTTTGGAGACATCAGTAGTGCTCACCCTGTTGGCCAAGAAGTCTCCTCTACAGCCAGCCAGGTAGGGCCTACAGACATACCAATCGTCCTCAGTCCAACCAATAATAGTAAGATTAGTCAAACATTCTGTGTTGTATGTCAGTGCATCCAAAGGCAAAATGGTAGAACTGGTGGCTCGCATTTTAGTCCTGGAGATCCCGCTACTTAACTCGCCAGTCTCGTCCTCTCTCCAGATGGAGCATAGCCTCCTCCGGGATACAAGTCACGTCTTTTTGTCTGTTCTTTAGATATTATTTTAATGAATCTTCCCGTATGTTTACCTAATGAATGGCGGGCTCGTTCCCAGGGGGACCGGGAGCCATCTGCTGCTCCTAAATCTACAAAATTAAAACCTTTATCGTCAACAGAAAGCTGCATCGGCATTGTCTGGACACGATGATTTCGGAGAGAATGTTGATAACTGTTTATTACAGAATTGATTTCTCTGTGCTGCGCTCGGGGTTAAATAGACCTGATTTTCATTTCATTTACCATTTATGGTGTCAGCTTTGGGCTTCTTCGAGTCGACTTCTTGTGAGGAGTTTTATGGTCTCCTCTGGTTTCTTATTCTTGGCAGTTATTTTATTTTTTTTTAGCAATTCTTGAATTCATACCATTTTTTGGAACCATCTTCTGACTGTCTCGTTACATGCCAGGATCCGTCTTCTTCTAGTCCAGAGTTGGCAGTGGGTGTTTCTGAATGATGCACAGAACATCACAATAGCATCTTTCATTGCATCATTCTTCTTTAAGTCCGGGATGCGTGATGACACACCCCTAGTGGGTGGGTCCATGATATTCTGGGAAAACAAGAAGTGGGTTGAAGGATGATGGGCAACATTCATCTGGAAGAAAGTAGCGTCCGGGACTGGAGGAGGCCTTCTTTTGGCAACTTTTCTTCCTAAAGTTGTGGGGGGGGGGGGGTTCATAAAAAGAGATTCAACTATGTAATGTGCTATGTAATTTTCTCAATGGAGGAGGAAGTAGGGGTTTGACCCCATCAGACCATCTGTAGTGCTGTTCTGCCTTAAGACCCAAAGCTGTAAACCATTACAGCCCCGAATGTTCAGAGATAGAAAGAGGATGGGGCTTTCTCGAGGTGAAGATTTCTCAAGGATCTAGCTGTCAATGTGGGACATACTTCATTATTAGTGAGTTATGAGACTAAACTTAAAGTATGTCCCACGTTGTGCAGACAGCTGGATCCTTGAGAAATATTCACCTCAAGGATGCCCTGTCCTCTTTCTATCTATGAACATTCGGGGCTGTAATGGTTTACAGCTTTGGGTCTTAAGGCAGAACAGCACTACAGATGGTCTGATGGGGTCAAACCCCTACTTCCTCCTCCATTGAGAAAAGTTCCTTTAAGGATTGCCCTGCTTATAATACAATCTCTGCATGGGGGAAGAGATTCCTGTGACTGACTGGACTCTCCTCATTCACAGATCATGTTGTGCAGGCAGTGTAATCTGTGAAAAAACTTCTCAGTGGAGAAGGAGGTGGAGGAGGGTGTCCCCATCGGAACATCTGTACTGCTGTTCTATGTTGAAATTTTGTCCAAAAAAAAATCTCCAAAGTCAAGTTTAAACTTGACTTTTTGAATCTAAAGTCAACATAGAACAGCAGTACAGATGTTCCGATGGGGACACCCTTCTCCTCCTCCTTCTCCACTGAGAACTTTTCTCAATGGAGGAGGAAGTAGGGGTTTGACCCCATCAGACCATCTGTAGTGCTGTTCTGCCTTAAGACCCAAAGCTGTAAACCATTACAGCCCCGAATGTTCAGAGATAGAAAGAGGATGGGGCTTTCTCGAGGTGAAGATTTCTCAAGGATCCAGCTGTCAATGTGGGACATACTTCATCATTATTAGTGAGTTATGAGACTAAACTTGAAGTATGTCCCACGTTGTGCAGACAGCTGGATCCTTGAGAAATCTTCACCTCAAGGATGCCCCGTGCTCTTTCTGTCTCTGAACTTTCGGTGCTGTAATGGTTTATCGCTTTGGGTCTTCAGACCATCTGTAGTGCTGTTCTGCCTTATGGGGTCAAACCCCTACATCCTCCTCCATTGAGAAAAGTTCCTTCAGGGATTGCCCTCCTTATAGGAATCTCTCCTCCATGCAGAGATTGAATTATGACTGACTGGACTCTTCCCATTCATAGATCGTGTTGCAGGCAGTGTAATCTGTGAAAGAACTTCTCAGTGGAGGAGGAGGGTGGTGTCCCCATTGAACCATCTGAAAGACCCAAAGCTATTAACCAATACAGAAGCAGGGAGAGAAGGGGGCATCCCTGCAGTGAATATTTCTCCAGGATCCAGCTGCCTGCAAAACATGAAGCTCTTCCAGCAATGATGAAGCTCTTAGTGCCGTAAACCCAATGACATTGTTGGAGATGCCACGATAGGTTGTTTGTAGTTTGGGTTTCAGTTCAGTGCAGACTTGTGCAATAGGCAGCAGGCAGGAACAGTTGAGATGAGGATTTTACAAAAATATATATGGGAGATTTCCTTAAAGGGTGAGAACATCCTGGGATAAACACATCAGATTCCTAGTATAGAATGATTGGCTCATTGGGACATGAGAGTCCCCTTTTCAGTCCCATCAGTCTCTGCACCAGAGGAACTTACATGCTAATGTCCCCTCTCAGTCACACACTATTATTATTATTATACATGTGTATAGCTCTGACATATACCGCAGCGATGTACACAGAGCATCTGAACCATTTCCTGGTTTAATGATATTTCAGGAAGGCCAAACAAAGTGTCAGTTGCGGTCTCCTATGAATGACCCCCCCAACTCGGCCCGCCTGTGTCTGAATATTACCACGGGTGTAAAATTAGGGTGTGCGGCCAGTCAGAACACATACGCATTTCGTATCATTTTCCGGCTTCTGCCTCCGCTCGCTACGTTTTTTGCTTTCTCCCTTCCCCCCCCCCCCCCAAAGATAAATGCATTTTGCTATTGCTGTTTTCCATCCACTTGGTGTAGAATATTGCCTTAACCCCTGTAGAGTCAGAGTGGCCTCAGAGCATGCTGGGAAATACTGGACAGCGCTCGCTGGGCCTGGAGGAGCAAAAAAAAAAAAAAAAAACAAGCGGCACCACGCCCTCCTGTTCCTGAGGAGCTACAAGTGTCCTCAGCAGGATGTCCGGTGACTTCTAACCGTCGTCGAGGCTTCCCGCCGCCCTCCCTGCTGACGAGGGGGTTTACCCCTTCATGCCTGGCCGAGTGGCACATTGTTCGACCTCACGCGGCCCTGTGGCACAGGAGAGGTTACATGTAATTTTAATTTCTAATTATTTTTTAATGTATTATTTATTTGAAGACAGAATGTGTGTTTTATTTTCATTTGAACTCTGTAAAACATGTATAATATTTTTTTAACATTTCCATTGCAGTATTTATCAATGTTATTAGTGTGTGTAGTGTAATATGACAATATTAAAAGCATATCTATGAAAACCTGTCCTGTGTCTTTGTCTCGGCAAAATCTAACGACTGTAGCTGTATAGATGTTTGAGAGATTATTAATACTCCAATCATATTGATCTCATAGGCTGATATACACTCACCGGCCACTTGCTAGTGGAGCTATGATTAACTACTTGCTTACCTTGCTTACTTGCTTATTTTGGCCTATTTTCCTTCATGTAAACATCATCATTTTTTGCTAGAAAATTACTCAGAACCCCCAAACATCGAGTACGTTTTTTTTAGCAGACACCCTAGGGAATAAAATGGCGGTCATTGCAACTTTTTATCTCACACTGTATTTGCGCAATCATTTTTCAAACGCCTTTTTTTTGGAAAAAAAACGGTTTCATGAATTAAAAAATAACAAAACAGTAAAGTTAGCCCAATTTTTTTATATAATATGAAAGATGATGTTACGCCGAGTAAATAGATACCGAACATGTCAAGCTTTAAAATTGCGCACAACCGTGGAATGGCGCCAAACTTCGGTACTTAATAATCTCCATAGGCGACGCTTTAATATTTTTTACTGGTTACCAGTTTAGAGTTATAGAGGAGGTCTAGTGCTAGAATTGTTGCACGCGCTCTAACGCACGCGGCAATACTTCACATGTGTGGTTTGAGCGGCGTTTACATATGCGGGCGGGACTTGCGTGTGCGTTAGATTCTGATCGCGAGCTACAGGGGACAGGGGCGTTTTAATTTTTTTTTTTTTTATTTATTTATTTTTATTTTACTTAATTTTTTTTATTTTTACACTTTTTTAAAAAAAATGTAAACATCCCTTGTAATAGGAATGTATGTGACAGGTCCTCTTTATGGAGAGATGTGGGGTCAATAAGACCCCACATCTCTCCTCCAGGCTGGAAAGCATGAGATCGGTAAAAAAAAAATTTACCGATCTCATGCTGACAGCCGCGATCGCGGCTTTGTTTACTTCCGGGTACCGGGCGTGACGTCATAACGTCGCGCCCGGGCCTCCGACGGTCATAGAGATGACTGGTGACCATCTGGTCACCGGAAATCTCTATGCTCGTCATCCGGCGGCGAGCGATTCTTTCTCCAGGCCCCTGATGGCACGGGAGAGCCCGGAGAAGCACCGGATGGCGGCGGGAGGGGGGGACGTCCCCTCCCGCTGCCTATAAGAACGATCAGGCGGCGGAACCGCCGCTATGATCGTTCTTATGGTGCACAGAATCGCCGGCCGGAAAGAATGATATCTGAATGATGCCAATAGCTGCACGCATCATTCAGATATCACCACTCAAAGTCAAGGACGTCATATGACGTGCTTGGTCGGCAAGTGGTTAAACACTCTTTGAAAGTGTGAAACGCGTCAGTTCTTCTGTCCGTTCTGCTGTGGTAAGTATTTTTGATCCTGTTTTTTACATAAAAGGCAATTTTTGAAGTGCGGCTGTCCAGAACTTTTTCCTATTTTATTCCCCCTTGCTAGTACCGGGTTGGACCCCCTTTTGCCTTCATTCTTCGTGGCATTGATACAACAAGGTGTTGGAAACGTTCCTCAGAGATTTTGCTCTATAGTGACATGATAGCATCACGCAGTTGCTGCAGATTTGTCGGCTGCACATCCATTATTCGAATTTCCCATTCCAACGCACCACAAAGGTGCTCTATTGAATGAGATGTGGTGAGTGTGGAGGCCATTGGAGTACAGTGACCTCATTGGCCAGTGATGAGATGATTTGAGCTTTGTGACATGGTACATTATCCTGCTGGAAGGAGCCATCAGAAGATGAGGACACTGTAGTCATAAAGGGATGGACACGGTCAGCAACAATACTCAGGTAGGCCATGGGGTTTAAACGATGCTCAATTGGTACTAAGGGGTCCAAAGTGTGCCAAGAAAATCTCCCCCATACTATTACACCACCACCACGGTTATGAAAACCGTTAACCGTTGATACAAGGCAGGATGGATCCATGCTTTCATGTTGTTTACACCAAATTCTGACCCAACCATCTGTTATGGACGAGATACATAAAAACTTTCATAAATTATGAAACCCTCAGCTAAGGCGTTGTCATACCAGAGGAGCACCCCCCACCAGAAAGGGTTGAATCACCCTCTCCAAGAGGAGGTCAATACACCAACCTTATGTTTGAAACAAAGTCACCCGAACAATAGCGCCCTTTTCACAAAACCAAACAATATTTACCTGTTTTTGTTCTCCTCTTGAAACCACTTAAAACAAGAATAGAGAGAAACTGGTTCTTCAGGCAATCAACTCATTGGGAAACAGAAATCAAAGATAATTACCTATCCTATAGACCCAACACTGCCATAAAGAGTCACACAGATGAGGGTGATTTCTCTGTGAGAACAATGCAGTTACGTGTCTAACAGACCCCATTGTTTAGACTCTAGGAATTGAGTATACAATTTCTAAATATTCATTGAGTCCGTCCAAAGTTCACTTCAAAACACTTTTAGGAAGACATTTGAAGGTTGTGCATTCAGCATTATTTCAAAATACCTATATTTGATTATAAGTCACTCAAATTATATATTATATTCCAGGTCATAGATCGAATTATGTTTTTAGTGTCTACTGACCCAATGATAATTGTGTCGTAGGGTAAAAACATAATTCTTACTTCTAATTTGTTCTTACATCTAAGTTTTGTTTTAAAATGCCAGTGTTATGAAAGACATAACATGGACATCTGTTAGTGTGTCTCTTTAAACCACTTCAGCCCCGGACAAATTGGCAGCCAAAGGACCAGGCCCCTTTTTTTGCGATTCGGCACTGCATCGCTTTAACTGACAATTGCGCGGTCGTGCGACATGGCTCCGAAACAAGATTGGCGTCCTTTTTTTTCCCCACAAATAGAGCTTTCTTTTGGTGGTATTTGATCGCCCCTGCGGTTTTTATTTTTTGCGCTATAAACAAAAGTAGAGCAACAATTTTGAAAACAATGCAATATTTTTTGCTTTTTGCTCTAATAAATATCCCCAAAAAATATATAAAACAAAATTTTTTTTTCCTCAGTTTAGGCCGATACGTATTCTTCTACATATTTTTGGTAAAAAAAAATCGCAATTAGCGATTATTGATTGGTTTGCGCAAAAGTTATAGCGTTTACAAAATAGGGGATAGTTTTATAGCATTTTTATTAATATCTTTT
Organism: Lithobates sylvaticus; assembly: GCA_028564925.1. Taxonomy (NCBI): domain Eukaryota; kingdom Metazoa; phylum Chordata; class Amphibia; order Anura; family Ranidae; genus Lithobates; species Lithobates sylvaticus. The sequence goes on along the minus strand of CM053026.1, from coordinate 763,821,210 downwards.
TTTTTACTAGTAATGGCGGCGATCAGCGATTTTTATTGTGACTGCGACATTATGGCGGACACATCGGACATTTTTGACACATTTTTGGGACCATTGTCATTTATACAGCAATCAATGCTATTTAAATGCATTGATTCCTGTATAAATGACAGTTGTAGTGAAAGAGTTAACCACTAGGGGGAGGGGAGGGGTTATGGGCTGTGACGTGTGTTTTTTTACATTAGGGGCGGGGCTGACGTCTGACGTCATTGATCGGCTTTCCCGATGACCGGGAACAGCCGATCAATGACAGGCAGAGTAGGAAGCGCGGGGAGAGGTTTGTTTACACAGACCTCTCCCCGTTCTTTAGCTCTGTGACCTGATCGCGGGCCTGATCTCCCCCTAGTGACCTGATCTCCCCCTAGTGGTTAACGACCGCGCCCCATGGCCAGGCAATTAAAGGGCCACGTATATATACGTGATTTTGCCTGCCCGTGCCATTCTGCCGCAGTATATCTGCGTGAGGCGGTCGGGAAGCGGTTAAGCCTGTGTGGCGAACTGGAAGGAGAGACCCTGAAGAGTTGATTGATACAGCGGGGAGGCTTGGTCCTGGTGGGATAGCGTTGCCTACAATATAGCCCAATGCTCTCCTGACACTCTGCTACCCGGGCCACGTTCTTCCTGTGTTAGCGCCTACTCATTGCAAACCCCACGAGCAGTGCACGTGTTCTTCAATCAAGGTCAGGATCTGCAGAAATCCCCGCTATACCGATCTCAGGCAATCTCCGTCTAGTCACTGTGCTCTCCAGAAGGCCTTTCATGGGCAGTGAGGAGGTGCTATATAGCCACCTGATTCAACCCTATAATGCTGCACTACAATCATGTGCATTGCGCGCGGTTGTGGAGTGGCCTCACTGGACTCGATGGGCATGCTTGTTTAAAGTTACATGCATGTGGACCTTCCCAGGTCCAAAACTACACTTAGCAGAATAAAATTTGGCCCTCCACAACAGTCCCAGTTTCTCATGTGGCCTCTTGAGAAAACGAACTTCCCCAACATCTGGGTTAGAGGGTCAATTGCAATTGGAAGGCCCATCTTAAAGGGCCACAATCAATTCCGCTGCTACTAGATGTCCTGGGATATTTTACCTTATTTTTTTTTGCCATCTTGTGCCCTTAGCCCTCTCCATGTGTTTTTAAGTAAATGAAATGTAAAAAAAAAGATTTAAGTGACTGACACCAACTGTTGGGTTTACCCCACAATAAACCAAGGATCCATCCTGAGATATCAAATACCAGAAGGTCACTCCATCTTGGGGGGGATCGTCCTACAGTGCCTAGAAATGAGGAATAGCACACTTCAACATTCTGCAGCATTGTGGAAATTAGTGTATCTCATCGGGAATTCATTATTATAAATTGTCAAAAGTATTGGGACACCTCCCTTTACACGTAACTTTAATGGCCTCCCAGTCTTAGTCCGTAGGGTTTCGAGTTGGTCCACCCTTTGCAGCTATAACAGCTTCGACTCTTCTGGGAAGGCCGTCCACAAGGTTTAGGAGGGTGTCTATGGGAATGTTTGACCATTCTTCCAGAAGAGCATTTGTGAGGTCAGGCATGAGAAGGCCTGGCGCGCAGTCACCACTCTAATTCATCCCAAAGGTCTTGAGGTCAGGACTCTGGGGTGGAGGAACTTGACTTGTCTACACAAACTCATTCTGAAATACTTACCTTAGCGGTGTGCGGGGACCGCGTTCTGTGACCGGCGACATGTCTTCCTGAGTTTTTTTTCTGGGTTTGCAGGCTCCGGCGCTGTGATTGGCCGGAGCCGCGATGACGTCAGTCACAGCACAGCTACTGAGGAAACGGCACGAGCGAGCCGTAACTTCAGCTTGTGCAGTTAACCGCTTGCCGACCACTGCAGGACAATGAACGTCGGGCAGAATGGCACGGCTGCGCAAATGGGTGTACCAGTACGCCCCTTCCATCATCGCAGGCTAGCGGTGGCCAGCGATTATGGCAAGGAGAGGCAGAACGGGGAGATTCCTATGTAAACAAGGCATTTCCCTGTTCTGCCTAGCAACATGACAGAGATCTACTGCTCCCTGTGATCACTGTCATGTTCTAGTGAGCCCACCCCCCCCCCCCCCTACAGTTAGAACACATCCAGGGAACACAGCTAACCCCTTGATCGCCCCCTAGTGTTTACTGTATAAATGACACTGGCAGGGAATGGGTTAATCAGTGGCTATTTTTAGCACTGATCGCTGTATAAATGTCACTGGTCCCAAAATAGTGTCAAAAGTCTCCGGTCTGTCCGCCGCAATGTCGCAGTCATGATAAAAATCGCAGATCACCAGCCATTACTAGTAAAAAAAAAAACAATGAATAATAAAAATGCTTACATCTACCCCCTATTTTATAGACACTATAACTTTTGCGCAAAGCAATCAATCTACACTTATTGCAATTTTTTAATTAATTTTTTTACCAAAAATATGTATAAGAATACATATCGGCCTAAACTGAGGAAGGAATTTGTTTTTTTTATATATTTTTGGGGGGGGGATATTTATTATAGCAAAAAGTAAAAAATATATTTTTATTTTTTTCAAAATTGTTGCTCTTTTTTTGTTTATAGCGCAAAAAAGAAAAAACGCAGAGGTGATCAAATACCACCAAAAGAAAGCTCTGTTTGTGGGGAAAAAAGACATCAATTTTTTTGGGTGCAACGTCGCACGACCGCGCAATTGTCAGTTAAATCGACGCAGTGCTGAATCGCAAAAAAAAAATGCTCTGGTCATTAAGGGGGCAAATCCTTCCGGGGCTGAAGTGGTTAAGCTTTGACAATAAAACCTGGAAGCTGATCGGTTTCTAGGCAGAACTGCACAAGATTTTGCACGCTCTAGTTTTAGTAAATCAACCCCTATTGTTTATATATTTACATTTTTCTTTTTCTACACAGGTCAATATTTTTTATATATATATTTTTTTTTTTGTAGCTTTCACTGTGAGTTTTTATACTTCTTTTTTTTTTTTTTTTTTTTTACACAGAGTCAGCACACCTTCACAACATCAATTACTTTTCATTCCTGGTTTGCAGATGATTAACTATTGAACTGTCAGCGCTTCCCTTATACACACAACTCAATATTGAAACCTACGGACTAAGACTGGGATCCCATTAAAGTTCATGTGTGTGTAAAGGCAGGCGTCCCAATACCTTTGACAATATAGTGTATTCTTTCCATCTTCACACACCCAGCCTGTTTTTTTAAAGGCCCAATCATATTATTCTTGTTTTTCGAATGGGCCAGCAGCGCACCTTTTGCTACTGGCCTTTTTGCCACTGCTGCCTTTGCACCTTCTGCGGTAAGAGGTACGTGTGGCCGATGGATCCTTCCTACGAGAAACAAACAATTGGTCTACAATAGACTACTACCCAGATTCCATAAAAAAAATTAAATAAAACACATATATAGAGCACAATTCTTACAAGAAATAATCTTAATTAAATAGGAACTGCAGTCGGCTCACATAATTTGTAATAAAAACATCTTTGCCATTCTGAAACTTTCCTCCAACCACTTTGCATATTATTTTATATATACAGTAAAACCTCGGCTTGCGAGTAACGCGGTTTACCAGCGTTTCGCAATACGAGCTGTTTTCTTTTTTTTAATGCTGACTCGATATGCAAGCGTTGTCCCGCAAGACGAGCAGGATTCAAGCCTTTGGGGTGTGCAGTACCGCATGTGGCCATCGGTGCGGGGGGGGGGGGGGCGCCGGTGACACTCAGAGATGCTCAGAAACACTACACTCTCGAGTGTCTCTGAGTGTCACTGGCGCCCCCCGCACCTCTGGCCACATGCGGTACTACACACCGAGAGACACTTGGAGATGCTTGGAAACACTATGCTATCAAGTGTCTCCGGCGCCCCTTCACCTCTGGTCACATGCGGTACTGCACACCCCAGAGACGCTGGAAGATGCTCAGAAACACTACGCTCTCGAGTGTCACTGGCGCCCCCTCACCTCTGGCCACATGCGGTACTGCACACCGAGAGACACTTGGAGATGCTTGGAAACACTATGCTATCAAGTGTCTCCGGCGCCCCTTCACCTCTGGTCACATGCGGTACTGCACACCCCAGAGACGCTGGAAGATGCTCAGAAACACTACGCTCTCGAGTGTCACTGGCGCCCCCCTCACCTCTGGCCACATGCGGTACTGCACACCCCAGAGACGCTGGAAGATGCTCAGAAACACTACGCTCTCGAGTGTCACTGGCGCCCCCTCACCTCTGGCCACATGCGGTACTGCACACCCCAGAGATGCTTGGAGATGTTTGGAAACACTATGCTCTCGAGTGTCTCCGGTGCCCCCTCACCTCTGGCCACATGCGGTACTGCACACCCCAGAGACGCTTGGAGGTGCTCGGAAACACTACACTCTCAAGTGTCTCCGGGGTCCCCTCACCTCTGGCCACATGCGGTACTACACACCGAGAGACACTTGGAGATGCTTGGAAACACTATGCTATCAAGTGTCTCCGGCGCCCCTTCACCTCTGGTCACATGCGGTACTGCACACCCCAGAGACGCTGGAAGATGCTCAGAAACACTACGCTCTCGAGTGTCACTGGCGCCCCCTCACCTCTGGCCACATGCGGTACTGCACACCCCAGAGATGCTTGGAGATGTTTGGAAACACTATGCTCTCGAGTGTCTCCGGTGCCCCCTCACCTCTGGCCACATGCGGTACTGCACACCCCAGAGACGCTTGGAGGTGCTCGGAAACACTACACTCTCAAGTGTCTCCGGGGTCCCCTCACCTCTGGCCACAGTGTACTACATACACTAGCAGTGGTACTGGGGAAACTCGCTTTGATATACGAGTGCTTTGGATTACAAGCATTATCCTGGAACGGAATATGCTCGTAATCCAAGGTACTACCGTACTTGTGATTCTGTACTTGCCAAATATGCTGCAGAAATCTCCCTCCACTGAGTCTGGCTGCAGCCATTTTAACTGTGGGCAGCTGATGCTGCTGCCTGTTCACTTCCTGGATTTACACAGAGGCACACCTCCAGCTCTGCAGCTCTCATTGGCCCTCTTATGACTCACCCCCCTCACTTCCTGGCAAACTCTCATGAGAGTGAGAGAGAGAGAGCTGTGCATGATGTCATAAGACTAGGCTAATGACCAGACAAGAAACAGGAAGTGGGCTGTATAAGGGATTTACTGGCAGAACAAAATGTTTTACTATCCAAAGTTAAAACAAAAATAGCAGATGATTTCCTAAATGGAAAGATGAAAACAATTACTGAAGGTCCACTTTATCCATGAATAATAAATAAGCCTTAATATTAATCATTTAATACATAATCTGTATTCTTTTTTAGGACTTTCATTCCGACATAACCCATATAATCTATTAAAATCTCATTCCCCAATATTCCATAAGGATCCTAAGACAGGAAAAGAGGGATCAGTGACTAGTGATGATCCTGAGGTCAAACTTTAGCTCTTCTACACTGGATGCTTCACTGCTTAGGTTTCCAGAACAGCCTCCCCAATGGGGCCCCCTTCCTACTCCAGGCCCCATAGCAGCTGCATGGACTGTTATGGCTCTTGTTGGGCCCACTGAATGGTATGAACAAGCCCTGTGCTTGGAGCAAAGCTTTAATACGGCAAGGTTGCTTTATATATATATATATATATTTTTTTTTTTTTTTAAATGGCGCAAAATCTAGGAAGATTACAGTGTCAGGATTCATCATGCCCATAGGGCAAATGTTAGCCCATGTAAAAGAGGATGGTATATGTAGCGCCGGGCTCCTAATGAGCATGCGCTATATTTTTTGAAAATGTAATGTTCCCAAAACCATAGTTGGGTTTTGGGGGTTAATTGTACTCAATTATGGTTTCAGTACCAGTTTGGCTGGATTGCACTGTGTTCTGCTTGGCCATAGGTGTCGGTGTCACCTCTGGCAAGTACGAGAACGCAGTCTGGCTGAACGCATTGGGTGTCAATCTCTCTCGCAACCAACCAGTGAGTGTGGCGTCTTGCTGTGATTTCTGGGAGGGGGTACTTAAGGTACTGAGATTCCGGTCCAGAAGATCTTTCTGTCTGTTTGGTCCTGGTCTTCCTGACCCGCCCTCGGGGCCCTCATGGCCTGGGGTGCGGATCCGTCCAATTCCGAGTCTCGGGGCTGGCTAGCCCGAGGCAAAGTAACTGGAAGGAGGATTCCAAGGTGGTCCGGTGCCGTCTCGTCTATGGAGAGGCCCAGCAACTGAGAACGCAACCAGGGGAGGACTCTTCGGAAGAGGGCCATGCAAAAGGCTGGTTCCTCAGCAAGAGCCTGGAAGCCAAGTTGAAAGACACCAGGTGAATCCACACTCGTACGGTATCGCCGGACCGGCTGCAAGATACTGGTACCGTATGAGGGTTCTCTAAGTTTATTTATCCTTCAGTTACAACCAAGTCTGTGGCAGAGACTTTATTCTATTGAACCACTCTATCGACTGCTAGGCCTAGTGAGAGTCGTGAGAATCCAGTTGTGAGTGGCTATTCTCTGGATCTACAAGTTGAGAGACTTTCAGCTTTGCACAGTTCCAAGAGTACCTGAACGTTTCTCCTAAGCCCTCTATCCCTGTGTAGAGACTGTGTTTTGCTTATCCCTTTTTTGCAAATATAAATCCCAAAGTGGATCCAGTGTCAATTTCTACAGTTCTTTGGGCCATCTACCTCGGGAAACCCCTAGGCGCATACGAGGTCAGGAAGGTAACGGTAAGCCCAAATCAAACCAGCAGCTCCTTCGGGGGTCAGTGCTACATATAAATATATAATATAAATATATATATATAAATAAATAATATATATATAAATAAATATATATAAATATATATATATTATATATATATATAAATATATTTCTATTTATATATTTATTTAATAATATTATAAAATATATAATAAATAAATATATAATAATAATAATAATAATAAATAATATATAATATATAAATATATTTAATATATTATTATAATATTAATAAATAAATATATACATAGAAATATATTATATATAATATATTATAATAATATATATTATATATATTTAATTATATATATTTATATTTATATATTTATTTATTATATATATAATAAATAATAAATATATAATAATAATAATAAATAAACATATAATAAATAAATATATAATAATAATTATTATAATATATAATAAATAAATATATAAATAGAAATATATTATAATATATTATTATATATTTATTATATATTTTTTATTATTATTATTATATATTTATTTATTATATATTATAATAATATATTATTATATATTTATTATTATTTATATATATATTTATTATAATATTATTTATTTTTATATATATATATATATATATATATATATATATATATATATTTTTTTTTTTTTTTTTTTTTTAATTTATAGGAGATTGAATGTGCAAGCAATACATTACAGTATGTGGAATATAATAAGAAGGATCCCATTAGTATTTAGTTAGAAATCACTGAAATTGTTAAACCTTTATAACCAGGGCTACCAAATGTAACATAAGTTGTATGAGTCACATTTGATTGCTGTGTTCATCAAATGCCAAAAATGAATGCAATGCTAATGATACCGATTGTCCAACAGTGAAAAAACAAAACAAATAGATCATTCCCAAATTTCATAGATATTGTCCTATGGAGGTGTGCTCCCCCTAGTGGTCAGAGATGTTATAACGTGTCCTTGTGTGGGTAAGAGTTCCCTCTGTTGGACAGTTATGTAATCACACCTATGACAACATATTGCAGATTCACAACGGTGAGATGGACCAGTTAAAGCGGAGGTCCACCCAAAAAAAAAAAATACATAAGAAGGCTCCTAAAAATGTTTTTTACTTACCAGAAATGGCTGTTGCTAGGCAGATCGTCCTAATCTGCCACTTCCTATTCCGCGGTAGTCTTCATTCTTCTCCTCCTCGCGTTGTCTTGTGGAGAATGGGGCGTGCTGTCTTCTCAGACCTGTGTGTGTCCCAGAACACAGCCGGCCATTCACAAAGTGACGCGCGACTCGCACATGCGCAAGGCTCCACTGCCTGTTTCCCTTAGGTCGAATGGCGGCGCCGAGACCCGATCCGATGGACGTATCGCGGGCACCCTGGACAGGTAAGTCTTCTTATTAAAAGTCAGCAGCTACAGTGTTTGTAGCTGCTGACTTTTATGCCGCGTACACACGATCGGAAATTCCGCCAGCAAAAGACCGATGTGAGCTTTTGGTCGGAAAATGCGACCGTGTGTAGGCTCCGTCGGACTTTTTCTGGCGGAATTTCCACCAGCAAAAGATTGAGAGCATGTTCTCAATTTTTCCAACGGGAAAAAGTTTCTACCGAAAATTCCGATCGTCTGTGTCAATTCGGACGCGCAAAATTCCAACGCATGCTCGGAAGCATTGAACTTCATTTTCGTGGCTCGTCGTAGTGTTGTACGTCACCGCGTTCTTGACGGTCGGAATTTGGTGTGACCGTGTGTAGGCAACACAAGCTTGAGCGGTATTCCGTCGGGAAAACCATCCAAGGCTTTTCCGACGAGAATTCCGATCGTGTGTACGCGGCATTAAAAAAAAATTTAGCTTCAGCTGGAATACCGCTTTAACCGCTTCAGCACCGGGCCATTTTTCACCCTTCCTTACCAGAGCACTTTTTGCGATTCGGCACTGCGTCGCTTTAACTGACAATTGCGCGGTCGTGTGACGTTACACCCAAACAAAATTGACGTCCATTTTTTCCCACAAATATAGCTTTCGTTTGGCGGTATTTGATCGCCCCTGCGGTTTTTATTTTTTGCGCTATAAACAAAAGAAAGCGACAATTTTGAAAAAAAAACACAATATTTTTTACTTTTTGCTATAATAAATATCCCATTTTTTTTAAAAAAAAAACAATTTTTTTCCTCAATTTAGGCCGATACGTATTCTTCTACATATTTTTGGTAAAAAAAATCGCAATAAGCGTATATTGATCGGTTTGCGCAAAAGTTATAGCGTCTACAAAATAGGGGATAGATTTATTGCATTTTTTTTTTTTTTTTTTTTTTTTTTTTACTAGTAATGGCGGCGATCTGCGATTTTTTTTTTCGTGACTGCGACATTGCGGCGGACACTTCGGACACTTTTGACACATTTTTGGAACCATTCACATTTACACAGCGATCGTGCTATAAAATTGCATTGATTACTGTTAAATGTGACTGGCAGGGAAAGGGTTAACACTAGGGGGCGCTGCAGGGGTTAATGTGTTCCCTAATAGAAGTGATTCTAACTGTGGGGGGAGGGGACTCAAGGGTAGGAGACCGATCTGTGTTCCTCCGTACTGGCATCACATGATCGGTCTCCTCCGTGCTGACAGGACGTGGAGCTGTGTGTTTACATAAATATTGCAAAAATCCCACAAAAAGGTAGTTACATACTCTGGTTGAAAAAAAAGACACAAGTCCATCTAGTTCAACCAATAAAAGGGGAAAAAATATATACACAATCCTATATCCACAGTTGATCCAAAGGAAGCCAAAAACACAGCAAAGCAATCTACTGAGCTGGCCACAACCAGCTATTGAGGGTATACCCATTTATCATATACCCGTATATACTCGAGTATAAGCCGACCCGAATATAAGCCGAGGCACCTAATTTTACCACAGAAAAAAAAAAGGGAAAATGTATTGACTCGAGTATAAGCCTAGGGTGAGAAATGCACAGGTACTGTACGTGGAAAAGAGGATCAACAATGCCCATTTGCATTCCTCACTGTGCCCATTTGAAGCTATAGGTCCTTCAAACTTGGTAGTTAAAGTGGAGTTCCACCCACTTTTACAACTCTTCAGCATCCCTCACTAAACTGTGCACTGTAAACAAATTGGATATTTTTTTTATTTTTTTTTCAGCACAGACTGTATATCTGCTGTATTCATTTTTCACTTCCTCCTCCCTGGCCGCGGCCCATCGCATCATTTCCTGTTTGCAATGCCTCCTGGGAAGGGGCAGCAACTTCCTCTCAAACTGCCGTTGCTATGGAAACCTGACCTGAAACCTATTACACTGCTTATGCTGCACTGAGCATGTACGAGGTCTGCAAGGATGAGATCCAGGAAGAAATACAGTCTGGCTTCAGATGCCCACACTTAAGATGGCCACGGCCTGCTGCAAGTTTATAAAATAACAAACTACTGCTAAAAACTAACAAAACAGACCTTAGTTTACAGACTAACTTTACTAGAATACATTAAGCTTGTGTATTATAGGGGAATTTTTATTTAAAAAGTATCATTTCGGCCGGAACACCGCTTTAAGGGTTCCTAGATGCCCCCCTAGCTGCAGCCAAAATTTGGGGTCTCTGGACCCGAAGGGTCCCGAAATCACATTGCTGCAGATAGACACAGTTGACTTTGGGGCCCCATATCTCGGGGCCACTTATGCTAGGAACTGGTGCTAGGAACTGGCGCTACAACATATCCAAAGATTGGGTTCCTGGCACCAAGTGGCCACGAGATACGGGGCCCCAAAGTCAGTTTGGAAAATGTCAAGCACTTTTCTGCAGCAGAGAATGACATTTTCCGAACCGAATTTGGGTCCCATATCTCGGGGTCACTTGGTATCTTTGGATATGTTGTAGTGTTGGTTCCACTGGGTTTGCACACTAAATTTGGGGTTCCTAGCACCAATTGGCCCAGAGATACGGGGCCCCAAAGTCGGGTCGGGAAATGTCATTCTCTGCTGCAGAAAAGTGCTTGACTCGAGTATAAGCCTAGGGTGAAAAATGCGCAGCTACTGTAAGTGGAAAAGAGGGTCAACAATGCCCATTTGCAGCCTCACTGTGCCCATTTGCAGCCTCACTGTGCCCATTTGCAGCCATAGTTCCCCCAAACTCGGTAGTTAAGGGTTCCTAGATGCCCCCTAGCTGCAGCCAAAATTTGGGGTCTTTGGTCCCAAAGGGTCCTGAAATGACATTGCTGCAGATAGACAAAGTTGACTGACTTTGGGGCCCGTATCTCGGGGCCACTTGTGCTAGGAACTGGTGCTAGGAACCGGCACTACAACATATCCAAAGATGGGGTTCCTAGGACCAAATGGCCCCGAGATACGGGGCCCCAAAGTCGGTTTGGAAAATGTCAAGTTCTATTCTGCAGCAGAGAATGACATTTTCCGAACCGAATTCGGGCCCATATCTCGGGGTCACTTGGTATCTTTGGATATGTTGTAGTGCCAGTTCCACTGGGTTTGCACACCAAATTTGGGGTTCCTAGCACCAAGTGGCCCCGAGATACGGGGCCCAAAAGTCGGGTCGGAAAATGTCATTCTCTGCTGCAGAAAAGTGCTTGACATTTTCCAAACTGACTTTGGGGCCCCGTATCTCGGGGCCACTTGGTGCTAGGAACCCCATCTTTGGATATGTTGTAGCGCCAGTTCCTAGCATAAGTGGCCCAGAGATACGGGGCCCCAAAGTCGGTCAACTGTGTCTATCTGCAGCAATGTCATTTCGGGACCCTTCGGGTCCAGAGACCCCAAATTTTGGCTGCAGCTAGGGGGCATCTAGGAACGAGGGCATCTAGGCATCGGGGCCCTGCATCTCGGGGCCACTTGGTGCTAGGAACTCCATCTTGGATATGTTGTAGTGCTGACTCCAGTATAAGCCGAGGGGGGCACTTTCAGCACAACAAAAATGTGCTGAAAAACTCGGCTTATACTCGAGTATATACGGTAATAAAAAAGAAGAAAATTTCTATAACTCCCGAATAAAAAGTCAATCTGATCTGGCCTAAAAAGTGTTTAAGGTGACAACTTTATGGATATTCAGTTTCAGATTGATCCGTGTGTGTGTGGGGCCTTCTAAGGTCCTAGGCTCAGGCCTTTTACAGGACATGGACGTCTCTCCAAGTGAAGCGTTAGCCCTGCCCCCTTTCCTGATGCAGGCACTTAGTAAAGGGTGACAACACTCTGCCCTTGTCAAGTAACTGTGCTCCCGTGTTGTCACCCTGTCACTTATAGTGCCTACGAGTGGCTGTTTCGACACACAGTGACAACAGTGGACCCCATGCCTGTGTACTGTCAGGAAACCCGCCCTGAGAAGATATCCCATGCAGCCTACACTGGAGTGCATGTAGACAGGAAAAAGGAAATGCACCATTATTGGCACTGTAATGCAGAAGAGCGCACGTTGTAGTGCGTTATTGTGAATTAGGGTGCGTGCAACCCTTGCATGTTGGAGCCGCATTGCTTCAGTGCTGGGGTCTCCAAACTTTCTAAACAAGGGGCCAGTTTATTGTCCTTAAGACTTTAGGGGGGCCGGACTGTGGCCATTGAGAGTAGAAAATGTCCTGGCATCAGTGGAAGTAAACAATGCCCCATCTTTGGTATTAGGGGAATGATTAATGCCCCATCATTGGTGTCAGTAGGAGGAATAGTACTCCATTGTTGGTGTCAGTGGAAGGAATAGTGCCTCATCATTGGTGTCAGTGGGAAGAAGAGTGCCCCATCATTGGAGTAGGTAGAAGGAATAGTGCCCCATCATTGGAGTAGGTAGAAGGAATAGTGCCCCATCATTGGAGTAGGTAGAAGGAATAGTATGCCACTGTTGGTGTCAGTGGGAGGAATAGTGCCCCATTTTTGGTGTAAGTGGAAGGAATAGTGCCCCGTCACTGATGCCAGTGGAAGGAATAGTGCCCCATCACTGGTGCCAGTGGAAGGAATAGTGCCCCATCACTGGTGCCAGTGGAAGGAATAGTGCCCCATCACTGGTGCCAGTGGGAGAAATAGTGCCCCATTTTTGGTGTCAGTGTAAGGAATAGTACACCATTGTTGGTGTCAGTGGAAGGAAGAGTGCCCCATCATTGGTGTAGGTAGAAGGAATAGTACCCCATTGTTGGTGTCAGTGGAAGAAATAGTGCCCCATTTTTGGTGTACATTTGCTGTCCCCTCAAAATAACTCAACACACAGCCATTAATGTCTAAAACCGCTGGCAACAAAAGTCAGTACACCCCTAAGTGAAAATGTCCAAATTGGGCCCAATTAGCCATTTTCCCTCCCCTGGTGTCATGTGACCCGTTAGTGTTACAAGGTCTCAGGTGTGAATGGGGAGCAGGTGTGTTCAATTTGGTGTTATCGCTCTCACTCTCTCATACTGGTCACTGGAAGTTCAACATGGCACCTCATGGCAAAGAACTCTCTGAGGATCTGAAGAAAAGAATTGTTGCTCTACATAAAGATGGCCGAGGCTATAAGAAGATTGCCAAGACCCTGAAACTGAGCTGCAGCACGGTGGCCAAGACCATACAGCGGTATAACAGGACAGGTTCCACTCAGAACAGGCCTCACCGTGGACGACCAAAGAAGTTGAGGTCACGTGCTCAGCGTCATATCCAGAGGTTGTCTTTGGGAAATAGACATATGAGTGCTGCCAGCATTGCTGCAGAGGTTGTAGGGGTGGGGGGTCAGCCTGTCAGTGCTCAGACCATACGCCGCACACTGCATCAAATTGGTCTGCATGGCTGTCGTCCCAGAAGGAAGCCTCTTCTAAAGATGATGCACAAGAAAGCCGCAAACAGTTTGCTGAAGACAAGCAGACTAAGGACATGGATTACTGGAACCATGTCCTGTGGTCTGATGAGACCAAGATAAACGTATTTGGTGTCAGATGGTGACAAGCGTGTGTGGGGGCAACCAGGTGAGGAGTACAAAGACAAGTGTGTCTTGTCTACAGTCAAGCATGGTGGTGGGAGTGTCATGGTCTGGGGCTGCATGAGTGCTGCCGGCACTGGGGAGCTACAGATCATTGAGGGAACCATGAATGCCAACATGTACTGTGACATACTGAAGCAGAGCATGATCCCCTCCCTTCAGAGACTGGGCCGCAGGGCAGTATTCCAACATGATAACCACCCCAAACACACCTCCAAGATGACCACTGCCTTGCTAAAGAAGCTGAGGGTAAAGGTGATGGACTGGCCAAGCATGTCTCCAGACCTAAACCCTATGGAGCATCTGTGGGACATCCTCAAATGGTAGGGGAGGAGCACAAGGTCTCCAACATCCACCAGCTCTGTGATGTCATCATGGAGGAGGGGAAGAGGACTCCAGTGGCAACCTGTGAAGCTCTGGTGACCTCCATGCCCAAGAGGGTTAAGGCAGTGCTGCAAAATAATGGCGGCCACACAAAATATTGCAACTTTGGGCCCAATTTGGACATTTTCACTTAGGGGTGTACTCACTTTTGTTGCCAGCGGTTTAGACATTAATGGCTGTGTGTTGAGTTATTTTGAGGGGACGGCAAATTTACACTGTTATACAAGCTGTACACTCACTACTTTACATTGTAGACAAGTGTCATTTCTTCAGTGTTGTCACATGAAAAGGTAGAAGAAAAGAAGAAGAAAATAGTTACAGAAATGCAATGTACAGTATCTCACAAAAGTAAGTACACCCGTCACATTTCTGTAAGGCCCCTTTCACACTGGGGCGGTTTGCAGGCGCTATTGCGCTAAAAATAGCGCCTGCAAACCGACCCGAAACAGCTGTTGCTGTGTCTTCAGTGTGAAAGCCCGAGGGCTTTCACACTGAAGCGGTGCGCTTGCAGGACGCTGGAAAATGTCCTGCAAGCCGCATCTTTGGCTCGCTATAGGAGCGGTATATTTACCGCTCCTATAGCGCCCGGTCCCATTGAAAACAATGGGGCAGCGCGCCGAACCCGACCGCAAAACGCCGCTGCAGCGGCGGTTTTCGGGCGGTATTGACCCTTTTTCGGCCGCTCGCGGGGGTAAAACCACCCCGCTAGCGGCCGAAATGCGCCTGTAAAGCGGCGCTAAATATAGCGCCGCTTTACCGCCAGCGCCCCCACCGCTCCAGTGTGAAAGTAGCCTTACACGTGTTCACACATGTGCCTTACTGCAACGCACAGCAGCAGAGAAATGCGTTCTGCATGACATTACCCTAAATCATGGGTGCTCAACCTGTGGCCCTCCAGCTGTTGCAGAACTACAAGTCCCATGATACATTGCAAGGCTGACAGTTACAAGAATGACTTCCAAAAGCTGAGGCATGATGGGACTTGTAGTTCTGCAGCAGCTGAAGGGCCACAGGTTCAGCACCCATGCCCTAAATCATCCCTCAACCCTAAAAACGTCACCCCTGCTAACCTTGTTGGTGCGGAAAGAGCCAAATATACCCTCTCCCCTACAGTGACCTATCATATGCCCATTCATTCAGAAAAACGAGCGCAGAAATTTCCAGAAAAGCTTTATTACCAGGCAAAACCTCCATTATCATCACTTCCAATCAAATTGAAATAAGATACTTTGCCCTTCTTTTTTTTTTTATTTCAGCCTTTTATAAAACG
The DNA here is from genome assembly GCA_028564925.1 of Lithobates sylvaticus. Taxonomy (NCBI): domain Eukaryota; kingdom Metazoa; phylum Chordata; class Amphibia; order Anura; family Ranidae; genus Lithobates; species Lithobates sylvaticus. Next base: position 763,805,806 of record CM053026.1, on the reverse strand, counting down.
CATTCATTGATGCGCAGGATCTGCGGAGATCCCCCTGGAGAGGAGCTCCGACCCCTGAGGGAAATAAGCTGGCGGCAGCCCTGCCTGGTAATTGCCCCGAGTCTGCCGGCAAAGACTGAACAGAATTCTCCAAGCATCCGCCACAGCGCCTGACTCTCATTCCTCAATTCATCATTTTTATGTCGGCGCTTCTCTCTCCGTGCCCACAGACGCTCCCCAACTCCCCGGGTGCCATTCGCCTACTGTTACTGCCTCCTTTCTTAATGTGCTAAAAAAGATCTGTCTGTGATCCCCTCTGCTACATACAAGACCCAAGATTTCAATTTGCGGCTCTCCTTGTCCTGCACAGGTTTGGTTCAGATTGACTGCATGGAGCAATACATAGAAACATAGAATGACGGCAGGAGAAGACCAAGAGGTCCATCAAGTTTGCCCCTTTTTATAATTTAGTTTCAACTTTTTGCCTGAGTAGAAATCTACATTAGTCAACAATAAGTGGATTCAATCATACTTGGGACAAACTCAACTGCTGGAAGTCACTTCCAAGCATCAACTACTCTTTCGGTAACATAATACTTTCCCAGGTTCGTTTTGAACTTTCCTTCTGCTATTTTAAGGCCATGTCTTGTTCTTGAGTTCATACTGAAGATACTGCCCTCCCGAACCTTATTCACACCCTTCATGTACGATATTTAAAGGTTTAAGTCATGTTCCCCCTTTATTGCCTTTCTTCCAGACTGTACATATTATGTTCCTGCAGTCTCACCTGATATGTTTTATTCCTTGATATTTGCATTGCCTGATTCTAGACTTGTTCTATGTTAGAATACAGTCTGGTTGTCCAGTTCTGGAGACCTCACTTATTGATAAATGAGATCTATATAGAGGAATCAGGACCTCCTTCCTCCTCTATTAGATCTTTATATCACTGGAGGGGTCACCAAAGATCTATATAGAGGAATCGGGACCTCCTTCCTCCATCTGGTGTCCCCTCTAGTGATATAAGGAGGAAGGAGGTCCTGATTCCTCTATATAGATCTTTATATCACTAGAGGGGGTCACCAAAGATCTATATATAGGAATCAAGACCACCAGCAGGAGGAAGGAGGTCCTGGTTCTTCTATATAGATCTTTGGTGACCCCTCTAGTGATATAAAGATCTATATAGAGGAATCGGGACCTCCTTCCTCCTGCAGGTGATCCCTCTAGTGATATAAGGAGGAAGGAGGTCCTGATTCCTCTATATAGATCTTTATATCACTAGAGGGGTCACCAAAGATCTATATAGAGGAATCAGGACGTCCTTCCTCCATCTGGTGACCCCTCTAGTGATATAAAGATCTTTATAGAGGGATCAGGACCTCCTTCCTCCTGCTGGTGACCCCTCTTGTTATATTGTGATCTATATAGAGAAATCAGGACCTCCTTCCTCCATCTGGTGACCCCTCTAGTGATATAGATAGATTAAGGAGGTCCTGATTCCTTTAGTGATATAAAGATCTATATAGAGGGATCGCCTGCAGATCTATTTAGAAGAATCGTGACCTCCTTCCTCCTGCTTGTGACCCCTCTATATAGATCTGCTGGGGATCCCTCTAGTGATATAAAGATCTATATAGAGGAATCAGGACCTCCTTTCTTCTGCAGGTGACCCCTCTAGTGATGTAAAGGAGGAAGGAGGTCCCGATTCCTCTATATAGATCTTTATATCACTAGAGGGGACACCAGATGGAGGAAGGAGATCCTGATTCCTCTATATAGATCTTTATATCACTAGAGGGGACACCAGATGGAGGAAGGAGATCTTGATTCTTCTATATAGATCTTTGGTGACCCCTCTAGTGATATAAAGATCTATATAGAGGAATCGGGACAACCTTCCTCCTGCAGGTGATCCCTCTAGTGATATAAGGATGAAGGAGGTCCTGATTCCTCTATATAGATCTTTATATCACTAGAGGGGTCACCAAAGATCTATATAGAGGAATCAAGACCACCAGATGGAGGAAGGAGGTCCTGATTCCTCAATATATCACTAGAGGGGGTCACCAAAGATCTATATAGAGCAATCGGGACCTCCTTCCTCCTTTATATCACTAGAGGGGTCACCTGCAGAAGGAAGGAGGTCCCCGATTCCTCTATATAGATCTTTACATCACTAGAGGGATCACCAGATGGAGGAAGGAGATCCTGATTCCTCTATATAGATCTTTGGTGACCCCTCTAGTGATATATAGAGGAATCCGGACCTCCTTCCTCCTGCTGGTGACCCCTCTAGTGATATAAAGATCTATATAGAGGAATCAGGACCTCCTTCCTCCTGCACCTAGACATGAAGTGGCTGCAGCAGATCAGCAGCACTGACATGTAACAAAGTAACTTAAAAAGTAGCAATTTATTTTGATACCGTTTTCATTACTATCACTGGAATTCAGGTAGATGTAAACCTTACTTAATGATATCGTATCTCTTCCAGCTGATGTCTCCTTGCACAGTCCTTGGGATAACAGATCACTTGTCCAGTCTTTTTATTGATATTTTGAATAGTGAGTCCCTGAATTCCAGCTCAGAACTGGCAAATGAATTGTCCGGTAACTGGGAGAGCCCAGACACAGATGAGCAGATAATTAGGCCTGTCACAGGATTACACAGGGATTAGACAGATGGTGTCACTGGGACAATGAGCAAGTAGCGAGGTGACACGCTGTCTATGTGCTCTCTAGACCCGTCATGGGGGACTCCAGCACCCAGCCTGGCCCCGGGGCCCCCAGGATAATTGAGGTGATACTCCTGTTGGCTCTCTTCCTTTACGAGATCCCGGCAATGGAATTTCCAGTGTATCGAATGCAGCAATACAGCCTGGAGGGACACACACACGGTAAGATGTGACCCACTGACCGAAATATACCCCCCTCCCCCACCTGCACTGACCCTGTGTGACAGGTCCTCGCTGTGTAATGATAACAACCTCTGATCACAACGAATGGTTTATTTAGAAGAGTTACAAAGTCAAAGTAAAGGTTACATTAACCACTTCAATACAGGGCTTTTAAACACCCTTCCTTACCAGAGCACTTTTTGCGATTCGGCACTGCGTCGCTTTAACTAACAATTGCGCGGTCGTGCGACGTTACACCCAAACAAAATTGACGTCCTTTTTTTCCCACAAATAGAGCTTTCTTTTGGTGGTATTTGATCGCCCCTGCGGTTTTTATTTTTTGCGCTATAAACAAAATAAGAGCGACAATTTCGAAAAAAAACACAATATTTTTTACTTTTTGCTATAATAAATATCCCATTTTTTTAAAAAAAAAAAAATTTTTTCCTCAGTTTAGGCCGATACGTATTCTTCTACATATTTTTGGTAAAAAAATCGCAATAAGCGTATATTGATCGGTTTGCGCAAAAGTTATAGCGTCTACAAAATAGGGGATAGATTTATTGAATTTTTTTTTTTTTTTTTTTTTTACTAGTAATGGCGGCGATCTGCGATTTTTTTTTTTCGTGACTGCGACATTGCGGCGGACACTTCGGACACTTTTGACACATTTTTGGAACCATTCACATTTACACAGCGATCGTTGCTATAAAATTGCAATGATTACTGTGTAAATGTGACTGGCAGGGAAGGGGTTAACACTAGGGGGCACTGTAGGGGTTAATGTGTTCCCTGATAGGAGTGATTCTAACTGTGGGGGGAGGGGACTCAAGGGGAGGAGACCGATCATGTGTTCCTCCGTACTGGGATCACATGATCGGTCTCCTCCCCGCTGACAGGACGTGAAGCTGTGTGTTTACACACACAGCTCCACGGTCCCGCCCGGTCCCGTTGTTTTAAACGGGCAATCGCGGGTGCCCGGCGGACATCGCGGCCGCCGGGCACTCGCACCGGGTCCCGAGCGATGCCGCGGGCGCACGCGCGCGCCGCCCAGGCGGCCGGGAATCCGAGGACGTCATATGACGCCCACCCAGGATGGTAGATCCACCTTGTGGGCGTCATATGACAATACGCAGGTATTGAAGTGGTTAAATAAAATAAAGTTTAGCTTGGCCGTGGAAATCTAGCATAGTTGATTTTGCCAAAAAACATAATCTTCATGGAAACACAAACTTTTTAGGGCAGTTTCCATGTAAGACCTCCCTAATGCCCCGTACACACGGTCGGATTTTCCGATGGAAAATGTCCTATCGGACAATGTTGTCGGAAATTCCGACCGTGTGTAGGCTTTGTCCGTCGGATTTTCCGACGGACAAAGTTTTATCTCCTGCTCTTAAATTTTCCGACAACAAAGTCCTATCGGACTTTTTCCGATCGTGTGTAGCGAATTCCGACGGACAAAGTGCCACGCATGCTCAGATCACATTACAAGACCAAAGCTATTGGCTACTAGCCTCTACGTAGTCCCGTCGTACGCAACAAACGTCACCACGTTCAGAATGATCGCATTTTCCGACAACTTTGTGTATGCAACACCAGTGTCGGACAAAATCCGTCGGAAAAAATCCGATGGATTTTGTGGTCGGATTTTCCGACCGTGTGTACGGGGCATTAGACTTTCATAATTTGCACCAGCCACTCACATAACATTTTTCAAGAATTACAAGAGATGTTAATTTCCTGGTATTTTGGAACATCCCAATACATGCCTGGCTGTACAATATTAGGAGAATGATCGGCTTCGGCATTGTGACAACACATTCCGAGGACTGCAAAATAAAAGACATTTCCAGCAAAATAATCTGTTACATAAAGAGTCCTGACATTAGCTGAGAAGCACTTCATATTTTCATTTGGCCATTCATAAAACATATCGCCCTGCATAGGATGAAGAAGAAAAAAAATTATGATATCTCATATAACACAGATAAGCGCGACTACAATAAAACTGAAACACGTCACATTATATGTACAGTATTATGTGAAAGAACCAATCATGGCCTTCACAGATAATATATTTCTTTAGCATGGCAGCAATGTTGGTGTTGATTGTGCAGAACGAAAAAAAATAGTTTAAATTTGTTATTTAAAAACAAAATTATTTAATTTGTTTTCGCAATTCGTTTTGTTTATTCTTTTTCGATTTTGATTTGAATTAAGGTCGAATCGAATTCAAGTTTGAAAAATTCTAATTCTAAATTCAGATATCGGAAGATTTTATTCAATTGAATTCTTTTTTATTGTTTTTCTATTATATTCAAAACTATTCTATTCAAATTTATTCTATTTGAAATTTGAATTTCGAAAGACGGTTATATTACTTTCTATTTCATTCTATTATTTTGTTTTATTTTCTATTCTTTTCTTTTCTATTCTATTCTAATCTGTTCTATTCAAATTCATTCTATTCAAAATTCGAATTTCGGAAGATTGTTATATTGTTTGTTGTCTTCTATTCTTTTCATTTGTTTTTATTATTCTATTCATTTCTATTCTATTCTTTTATACTCCTTTAATTTATATTCTGTTTTATTTTACTCTTTTATTCTTATTTTATTTTATTTAAGTAAAGGAAGTAGTGCTGCGCTGTATATTAGGGGTGTACTGTATAGATCCAAACAAGAGAATATAAAGTGCTTAAAGAGACAACATTCACTTAGTAGTGTAAAGTGACTGGTGGTGCATCATGTGCAAGTGGATATAAATTCATAAACAAAAATAAACGAGAATAAAGTCACATGTGAAGAGAGCTTGGTAACAGTGCTATTTCATAGATAAAATGACCAGTATGCTGCTAGTAAGATATCTTCAGATAAACGATTCATAAAAGTCCAAACAAATCAGATAAAATTGCATAAAGTTCAATAAATAGCATATGTTCCCATAAAGTCGCATAAAATCGCATAAAGGTGCATAATAAAAACGTTGATATAAATGAAATAAAATGGTGAAATTTAATAAATAGCAGTGGTGTAGGTCCGTGAGGTGCGTCCTATCTCAACTTGACCTAAGGTGCAGTATGCTGTGACTTCGGTGTCATAAAAGGATTGTGGGTGAATCAAGGGTGATGTTGCTAGTGCATGAATATTTATTCTCCAAGGGGTGGTGCATTCGGTGATTAAGCAATTTCCTGTTCTTCTCCTGGTTAAAGAATTATTATTTTATTTTATTTTATTTATTCTTTTATTCTATCCTGTTTTGTTTTACTCTATTCTTTTCTAAATGTATTATTTTCGGATTTATTCTTTTATTTTCTATTCTATTCCTGTGTTTTCTATTCTATTTTATTATATTCTTTTTTTTTTTTTTTGTTTTACGCTTTTCTTTCCTATTCTATCCCTTTATTTTCGATACTTTTGTATTATATTCTTGTTTTCAAATTTAAATTTGGAATTAGAATTCGTTTTCGAATTTTGGCCAAAATTCTAATGCCCCGTACACACGGTCGGAATTTCCAACGGAAAATGTCCGATCGGACCATGTTGTCGGAAAATCCGGCCATGTGTGGGCTCCATCGGACTTTTTCCGTCGGAAATTCCGATCCGGCTCTCAAATTTTCTGACAACAAAATCCGATCAGACTCTTTCCGATCGTGTGTAGAGAATTCCGACGGACAAAGTGCCACGCATGCTCAGATCAAATTAGGAGACCAAAGCTATTGGCTAATAGCCTCTACGTAGTTCCGTCGTACGCAACGAACGCCACCACATTCAGAATGATCGGATTTTACGACAACTTTGTCCGAGCGTGTGTATGCAACACCAGTGTCGGACAAAATCTTTCGGAAAAAATCCGACGGATTTTGTGGTCGGAATTTCCCACCGTGTGTACGGGGCATTACTCAAATTCTAAATCAGTTATTTCAGATTTTTTTTAAAAAATTGTTACTATTGTAATTTGAACATTCGGATACATCAGAATTTCTGAATATCGAAAAACTAGACATGTGTGGTTAATTTCCCTTCGAATCGAAATTCGGACTAATATTAAGTGAAATTAAAGTGAAAACTTTACCCAGCTCTACCACTCCTGCTAGCTGCCACCATGAAAAAGTAAAGTTTAAAAAATGATCATTGCTGGAGTGCTCCAATCAGCTCCTGCTGCACAGCTAAAGGTGGGTTCAATGCAATCCAGTGGCTAGCTGTGTGTAGAGGTACTGCTTGGCTAGTTCTGTGAAAGCAGCACAAGGGATTGAGTCCATTTATATATATATATATATATCATTAAAAGTGTTTTGATATATTTTTTCAATGAGTACAACAATTTCCTGTTGATCCTACCAGAAATCTTATGAGCCGATAACTTTCCGTGCTGCACTGTTATTAGTTATATTGTTCCCAGCTTTTTCCGAGGACTACAGCACAGCTCCCTATTATGTTATAGAAAAGAAGAGAGGGGGAGGTTTCCTGTAGTCCCAACACACTTCCTGTCCTAGGACAGGAAATATGTCACTGACAGGAACATCAGGTGAAAACCAAGGTGAAAAAAAGCCTGAAGAAAGAAAACTAATGAATCCACCACATCTACTGCACTATATTACATTTTTGCTCTTTGGTTACGATATACAGTACCTAAAGGAAACCCGACAGAGAGGATTATTAAAGCTTTCTCTGCAGTAAAGCATATATTAGAGCACTCTGGTAGAAGGAAGCACCTAATCGGGGTGCCATGCGGTTCCATCAAACAGTGCCTCCTGCCCTCCAAACCGTTCTGAGATGGAGAGCTAATACAAGCCTTAACCCCAATCATCATACACTGACAAGAGGTGGGAATAGAACCAAAGGAATGACTGTTTATTGAAACTCAGATACATACTTTATACCCCACAGGAGGACATTCCCCTCCTCATCATTAGCATGACAATGCAAACTTCAAACACCAATCCAATTACCAGCTAACAACTTATGCCCCCCCCGTACACACGAGCGGATTTTCCGTCGGAAAAATCTTGGATGGTTTTTCCGACGGAATTCCGCTCAAGCTTGGCTTGCATACACACGGTCACACAAAAGTTTGCTGAACTTTCGACCCTCAAGAACGCGGTGACGTACAACACTACGACAAGCCAAGAAAATTAAGTTCAATGCTTCCGAGCATGCGCCGAATTGTTTCCGAGCATGCGTAGGAATTTTGCACGTCGGAATTGCTACAAACGATTGGATTTTCCGATAGAAACTCTTTCTGTCGGAAAAATTGAGAACATGATCTCAAACTTTTGCTGGCGGAAATTCGGCCATCAAAAGTCAGATGGAGCCTACACACGGTTGCATTTTCTGACCAAAAGCTCTCATCGGTCTTTTGCTGGCCGAAATTTCGATCGTGTGTACGCGGCATAACAGTGATCTTAATTACACAGTAATCTAATTAAAGAAACATACAGTGGTGTGAAAAAGTGTTTGCCCCCTTCCTCATTTCCTGTTCCTTTGCATGTTTGTCACACTTAAGTGTTTTTTCGGAACATCAAACCAATTTAAACAATAGTCAAGGACAACACAAGTAAACACAAAATGCAATTTGTAAATGAAGGTGTTTATTATTAAAGGTGAAAAAAAATCCAAACCATCATGGCCCTGTGTGAAAAAGTGATTGCCCCCCTTGTTAAAACATACTATAACTGTGGTTGTCCACACCTGAGTTCAATTTCTCTAGCCACACCCAGGCCTGATTATTGCCACACCTGTTCACAATCAAGGCATCACTTAAATAGGAGCTGCTTGACACAGTAAGGTCCACCAGAAGATCCTTAAAAGCTACACATCATGCCGAGACCCAAAGAAATTCAGGAACAATTGAGAAAGAAAGTAATTGAGATCTATCAGTCTGGAAAGGGTTATAAAGCCATTTCCAAAGCTTTGGGAATCCAGCGAACCACAGTGAGAGCCATTATCCACAAATGGCGAAGACATGGAACAGTGGTGAACCTTCCCAGGAGTGGCCGGCCGCCCAAAATTACCCCAAGAGCGCAGCGACGACTCAGCCAAGAGGTCACAAAAGACCCCACAACAACGTCCAAGGAACTGCAGGCCTCACTTGCCTCAGTTAAGGTCAGCGTTCATGCCTCCACCATCAGGAAAAGACTGGGCAAAAATGGCCTGCATGGCAGAGTTCCAAGGAGAAAACCACTGCTGAGCAAAAAGAACATCAAAGCTCGTCTCAATTTCTCCACAACACATCTTGATGATCCCCAAGACTTTTGGGACAACATTCTGTGGACCGATGAGACAAAAGTGGAACTCTTTGGAAGGTGTGTGTCCAAGTATATCTGGCGTAGAAGGAACACTGCATTTCAGAAAAAGAACATTATACCAACAGTAAAATATGGTGGTGGTAGTGTGATGGTCTGGGGCTGTTTTGCTGCTTCAGGACCTGGAAGACTTGCCGTGATAAAAGGAACTATGAATTCTGCTGTCTACCAAGAGATCCTGAAGGAGAATGTCCGACCATCTGTTCGTGTACTCAAGCTGAAACGAACTTGGGTTCTGCAGCAGGACAATGATCCTAAACACACCAGCAAGTCCACCACCGAATGGCTGAAGAAAAACAAAATGAAGACTTTGGAGTGGCCTAGCCAAAGTCCTGACCTGAATCCTATTGAGATGTTGTGGTATGACCTAAAAAGGCCGTTCATGCTCGAAAACCCTCTAATGTAACTGAATTAGGACAATTCTGCAAAGATGAGTGGGCCAAAATTCCTCCAGGACGCTGTAAAAGCATCATTGCACGTTATCGCAAACGCTTGGTTGCAGTTGTTGCTGCTAAGGGTGGCCCAACCAGTTATTAGGTTTAGGGGGCAATCACTTTTTCACACAGGGCCATGATGGTTTGGATTTTTTTTCACCTTTAATAATAAACACCTTCATTTACAAATTGCATTTTGTGTTTACTTGTGTTGTCCTTGACTATTGTTTAAATTGGTTTGATGTTCCGAAACACTTAAGTGTGACAAACATGCAAAGGAACAGGAAATGAGGAAGGGGGCAAACACTTTTTCACACCACTGTATAGCATCCCACAATAGTTTGCTAACAAGGTGGAGTGGACACAATACTAGCAGACAGACAGAAACAATAGGCGACCCAATTAACCATGGGAAAGACACAACTTGACTATTCTAGGGGACAGAATACACATCAGAAGTTATACAGTGTCCTAGCTATATATATACAGCTATAGATATACAGTGTCTGATACAGCGGATTTAATTTATCTTCATAGAACTCTTGAGGATTATGGTTGATAAATATTTCTGTCCCAAGTGAAGGAGCCTTTCTAACCCAGTCTGGAGGAGGGCCACCATATTCCCTTTGATCATTAACCTGTACAAGATTAATATTACCTCTTTCCATCCACTCCAGAAGGAAAGATTTATGGTCCTTATTCAGGGCTGTCCTGGTTGGGTGTCCCATTACCTTTTAACCCTGGTGAGGCTGTCATATGAATGGAATTGGGCAGCTCTGATGGAATTTTGGATTCTTGTAAACTCTTTGCAGGTTGTAAGTCGGTCCAGGTGAACGCGGAGAGCCGGACGCTGGAGGCGGAGATGCTGAGCAGGCGCTGTGTGCTCATGAGGATCACAGAGTTCTCAGTGGAGAGGTGGAGCCGGGTCCTGGCCCAGTCCGTGGCTGCAGTGCTGATACTGGTCCCCCCTGAGAGCCCAGCAGAGCTGCAGGGACCAGTACAGGTACGTCACCAGGAGGGACATTAGAGTGTAAGCTCCTCTGGTACAGAGACTGATGTGATTGACATATACCGCAGTGATGTACAGAGAACACTGAGCCAGAGCTATATAAATGTATAATAATAGTGTGTGATTGTGGGGGGGGGGGGACATTAGAGTGTAAGCTCCTCTGGTGCAGAGACTGATGTGACTGGCTCAGTGTTCTCTGTACAGAACTGCGGTATATGTCAGAGCTATATAAATGTATAATAATAATAATAATAATAAGTGTGTGACTGTGGGGGAGGGCATTAGAGTGTAAGCTCCTCTGGTGCAGAGACGTATGTGACCGACTCAGTGTTCTCTGTACAGAACTGCAGGATAAACCAATCACATCAGTCTCTGTACCAGAGGAGCTTACACTCCAACTTCCCCCCCCCACAGTCACACAGTATTGTTGTTATTATTATACATTTATATAGTTCTGACATATACTGCAGTGCTGTACAGAGAACACAATGTCAGAGCTATATACAGTGGAACCTCAGATTATGAGCATAATCCTTTCCAGGAGTATGCTCGTAATCCAAAGTACTCGCATATCACAGCGAGTTTCCCCATTGAAGTCAATGGAGACGAAAATAATTAGTTCTGCATTGACTTCAATGGCATGCAATACCGCATGCGGCCAGAGGTGGGGGGCGACAGAGCCTCGGAAATGGCCAAAAAGGCCCAAGTACACCTCGGCTGACCTCGGCAAACCTCGGAAAGACTTTGTTCCTGAGATTTGCTGATGTCAGCTGAGCTGTCCTCGGGCCTTTCTGTGCATTTCCGAACCACGCCGATCTGCGACTTTGGCTCTGCTCGGCTCCGGCGCCCCCCCCCCCCACCTCAGGCCAAACGTGGTTCTGCACACCGCTTTGGCCTGAAACGTGCTCGTTTTGCGAGACAACGTGCTCGCAAACCGAGTCACAATTTTTAAAAATACAGTGCTCGTATTGCGAAGCGCTCGTTAACCGCGCTACTCGCAATCCGAGGTTCCACTGTAAATGTAAAATAATAGTGTGTGACTGTGGGGGGGGGACATTAGAGTGTAAGCTCCTCTGGTACAGAGACTGATGTGACTGGCTCAGTGTTCTCTGTACAGCGCTGCAGTATATGTCAGAGCTATATAAAGAAGTACATGCTCCCAGACCACAGCTCCAAGATTTAGTGACCTTCTGTGTGTTCTGCACAGGAATTTGTGGAGCGCGAGATGGAAATCCTCAGGAATGAGACGCTGTTTCCCGTCTATTTTGCGATAGAGAATACTGCTCTTCTGGAAATGTATGAGGAGACGAGGTCCGTGTCTCATTCTCTGACCTCTGCCTCAGCCTGGGAAGGTAAGTGTTAAAGCGGTTGTAAACCACGGCTGCGTGGCTCGTGAAAAAAAAAAAAAAAAAAAAAAAAAAAACACCTGCAAGGCAATGGCATAATGTGCTAGTATGCATTGCATGCTAGCACGTTATTAAATAAGTACTTTGGATAGAAGCCCTCCAGCGCTGCCCTGTCACCGCTGAGAGGGCTGACACGTTCCCCTCGTCTTTCTTCAGGGTTCACGTGCTCCGGCTGTGTTATTGGCGGATCGGCAATGACATCACTCCTCAGTTTCGGCACGAAGCTCTGAAGGTCCGGAAAGGACCTTGTGCTGGTGACATAACTGGCTGGATCCAGGGTCCTGGTTCTGTTCACCCCAGAACATCTCGAGCAGGCAAAAAGTTCTATGCGAACTCCAAGTCTATGGAACACGAACAGGAAAAATCAAAAGTCCTAATTTTAAAGGCTTATATGCAAGTTATTGCCATAAAAAGTGTATGGGGGCCCGGGTACTGCCATCAATGCAAAAAAACTTTTTAAAACAATAGTTTTTAAAGGAGCAGTGATTTTAATGATTCTTAAAGTGAAACAATAAAAATGAAATATTACTTTATATATCATGCCGGGGGGGGGGGTCCCCTTAGTCTGCCTGTAAAGTGGCACATCTGTGCGATGTGTCGAACATGCTGCAGCAATAATGACATTTCTAAATGAAAAAATGTAATTTAAACTTGCTTGCAGATGTAAATATAATATAGATGAAAAAAATGGCGTGGATTTTAAGAGGAACCCCACGCCAAAAAAAAAAAAGGGCGTGGGGTTCCACGCCAAAATCCATACCAGACCCCTATCCGAGCATGCAGTCTGGCAGGTCAGGAAAAGGGGGGGGGGGATGAGCGAGTGCCCCCCCCCCCCTCCTGAATCATACCAGGCCACATGAATCATGCCGCCCGACGGACCCAAAAAAATAGCAACAAAGTTAAACGCTCCGCCTCCATGGGAGGCCTCCCGCTGACTGCTCTCTCATTGTTTTGACAGCTCTTATATAGGCAAGGGGCGAGGCCACCCATGATGTCACATGATGTCAGAAGAGGGTGATACCCGATACCCATTCACCCATTTCGGATAATTCGTAACTTTGGATAAATTAGTTACGTTCACTAACAGCCAAATTTGAAAGGAAATTCCAATACCTATAATTTAACCGCTTAAGGACCGCCTCACGCCGATATACGTCGGCAGAATGGCACGGCTGGGCACAACCACGTACCTGTACGTGACCCTCTTAAAAAAAACGTGAAAAAAAAAAAAAAAAACCTGCAAGACAAAGGCATAATTAGCTAGTATGCATAGCATACTAGCTAATTATGTATCACTTACCTCAGATCGAAGCCCCGCATCGGTCCTCTTCTCCCCCTCCGACATGTTCTCCCAGAGTGACTTCCGGGTATCGCGGCTCCGGCGCTGTGATTTGCCAGAGCCGCGATGCCGTCACGAGAGCGGCACTGTACAACTGAAGCATCGGCATATAGCGCTGTTGCTTCAGTTGTCGCAAGTGCACATGTGCCGCATGACCTCGGCACATGCAAATACAGGTATATCTCCTAAACCGTGCAGGTTTAGGAGATATCCTTGTTAGCTACAGGTAAGCCTTAATATAGGCTTACCTGTAACATAAAGTTGTAAACAAGGGTTTACAACCACTTTAAAAGCCCAGCCGCGGGTCGCGCGGGCACCGACGGACGGCGCGCTCGTGACCTGGTCCTGAGCTCCGTGACCGTGGGACGGCCCCATTTTTTGCGGATATTTATTATAGCAAAAAGTAAAAAATATTGCATTTTTTTCAAAATTGTCGCTCTATTTTTGTTTATAGCGCAAAAAATAAAAACCGCAGGGGCGATCAAATACCACCAAAAGAAAGCTCTATTTGTGGGAAAAAAAGGACGCCAATTTTGTTTGGGAGCCACGTCCCATGACCGCGCAATTGTCAGTTAAAGCGACGCAATGCTGAATCGCAAAAAGGGGCCTGGTCCTTTGGCTGCAAATTGGTCCGGGGCTGAAGTGGTTAATAGTAATAGTTAAGTTATTATTAGTTAGTTAGTTATGATCGCAATTTGAAAATTCATAAATTTCGAAATTTGAAAATAAGAAAGAAAATCCCAAAGAATAACAAATGACCCAAAAAATGAAAAAATAAAAAAAAACTAACAAATTTTTCGTCAGTGTACATGCCTACTTTTCTTCTTCACAAACCCAACTATGGCGACAGCTAGTTGCCAATTTCTGGAACTACACCGGACTCTCTGGTGACCCTACCCTAAACCACTACTTCCTAAATTTTGCACTGAAATCACATCAGCTTCGATTTCTTGTGTGGATAAAACATTGACAAAATGTTATTGAGAAAAAGCAAACATCATCAAATTGATGGCCCGCCAATACTGGCTCTACTGTGTCTCGCCAAGCTGTCCGAAGAGAAGTCATCTCTGTGAATTTTTAGGGCTTCAGGATTCTAATTCTTTCTTTTGTAGTCTTGTTTGGGATGGTGATGGGAAGCGGCTTCCAGATGACGACCAGCGAGGTACAAAGTAAACCCATTGTTCACCCCGTCATCATCACCCTGGAGGTACGTGGCTCCCCCCCGTTGTCAACTCCCATGTGCAAGAATGAATGTTATTCTGGCTCTGCAGGGGCGGTCATCTTGTCCATTTACACTCAGAGACACATTAATATCAGTTATTGTGATTATTTTCACAGGGACAGCTGATGGGACGCGGCGGTGATACTGCTGAGCTGCCTTCCGTTGTGATTGTCGCCCATTATGATTCATTTGGAGCCGCTCCGGTAAGTGACTGACGAGGAAATAACATACATCATCCCAATGGAAACTGTGGATAAAAAATTGACATATATGATGCAGTTAAGTACCTCTGTATAGTATTCCCCTTTACTCCTCCCCCAGCAGCTACATGCAAAAGTATGTAAGGGGGTGAGGAGCTGGGTCAGCACAGACATTGTATAATCCCAAAAGAAGAGAGGGCTATGACATGCAAGGAGGGAAGGGGGGATTGAATGTTCCTGGAACAGTCAGAGTTTCTAGCAAACATAGAGGCACATTGCAACTGAATATAAAAAAAAATAAAAACATGTAAAGGAACAGTACTGAAAGTAATCATTCAATTTTTGTCTGCTTTTACCTGTAATTTTCTATGCTAGTGACAGGGTCTCTTTAAAGCCAAATCGGAAATGGTTCCACTGGACTTTTCCTGTTAAAACTTAATTTCGGGCAGTAAAGTAATAATAAAACTGCTCCTCCCCCAAAGCTGAAGAAGCATCTAAAATAGGAAATAGGAAAAAACGGCGTGGGGTCACCCCCAGTACATACCAGGCCAAAATGTAAAAAAAAACAGCGTGGGGTCCCCCCCAAAATCCATACCAGACTCTTATCTGAGCACGCAGGCTGGCAGGACGAGCGAGCGCCCCCTCCAGAACTATACCAGGCCACATGCCCTCAACATAGGGGGGTGCTTTGAGGCAGGGCGGTTCTGCCCCCCCCCCTCACCCCAAAGCACCTTGTCCCCATCATGTTGATGGGGACAAGGGACTCTTCCTGACAACTCTGGGCTGTGGGGGTCTGCAGGCGTGGGGCTTATCGGGAACCTGGAAGCCTCCTTTAACAAGGGGGTTCCCAGATCCCAGCTCCCCCTATGTGAAGGAGTACCCCTACCCATTCACCAAAAGAAAGTGTCAAAAAAGAATAAAAACAATAGACAGTTTTGTTGGCAATTCCTTTATTACAAAAAAAAAAAAAAGTCCCCCCCCCCCAATGTAGATCCGCTGCCACCGCAGGACCCCCAAAAAAATCTGCTCCACTGTCATTTAAGGCTGACCACCTACTGCAGGTTCCGCCGTTTGAGGTTTCTTATATACCTGTAGGTAAGGGGAGGAGCCATCTGGCGACGTCACCTGGTGGCACAGCCCCCTTGCAACATCGCTGAGCCAGCATGCACCGGTCAGTGATGTCTCAAGGGGACGTCACCAGGTGGCTCCACCCTTTACCTATTTAGAAACTTTGAGATGGCAGAGCCTGCAGTAAGCGGTCAGTCTTCATTGACGCCAGAGCATTCTTTTCTTTTCTTTTTTCGGGTCTGGCCGGCATCGTGATTGATGATGGATCTACATCGGGGGACATTGTTTATTAAAAAGATAAATGTAAAAATTTAAAAAAGGAATTGTCAAAAACCCTTGTAGTGTTTTTATTTATTTTTTACAGTTTTTTTGGTGAAAGAGTAGGGGTACAATGTACCCCTACTCATTCACATGGAAGGGCTGGGATCTGGGGGCTTCCAGATTCTGTTAAAGGGGGCTTCCAGATTGCGATAAGCCCCCTGCCTGCAGACCCCCACACCCAGGGTTGTCGGGAAGAGGCCACCCTCTGCCCCAAAGCACCCACCCCCCATGTTGAGGGCATGTGGCCTGGTATGGTTTAGGAAGGGGGGTGCTTTGGGGCAGAGGGGGCCTCTTCCCGACAACCATGTGTGGTGGATACGGGTTTAGTATGGATTTTAGGGGGGACTCAAAGAGCCCGGTATGGACTGGGGGGGGGGGAACCCCACGCTGTTTTTTTTTCTTTTTTTTAAATAGCTAGGTACCGATAATTGCAACCGCGTGTCAATTTAAATGTGATTAAATTTTTTCTTTTGAAATTTCATTTTTGCTTCAGCAGGTTCTATACATGCTACAGAGGCGCAACTGTGCAGGCAGGCTAAGGGGATCCCCAGGCACTATATTTAAAGGCATTTTTCATTTTTATTGTTTCACTTTAAGCATAATTAAAATCATTGCTCCTTTAAAAACAATCTTTTTTTTTTAAATGTTTGCATTGATACATGTCCTACAGGGCAATACCCAGACCCCCTTACCCGTTTTATGACCAATTACTTGCACACAAGCCTTCAAAATGGGGACTTCAATGGAGTTTGCGGTTCAGGCCAGAACTTTTCCCCTGTTCAGGAGTTCTTCTGCAAATAAAACAGGGGGGTGTTTGGCCCATCTCTACCCACTAGCAGTGATGGGGCATTATTCCTCCCACTGACATCAATGATGGGACATTATTCCTCCCAGTGACACCAATGATGGGGCACTATTCCTCCCATTGACACGAACAATGGGGCACTATTCCTCCCATTGACACGAACAATGGGGCACTATTCCTCCCATTGACACCAACAATGGGGCACTATTCCTCCCATTGACACCAACAATGGGGCACTATTCCTCCCATTGACACCAATGATGGGGCAGCATTCCTCCCACTGACACCAATGTCCAACCCCCCTAAAGTCGGAAAGGATGTAAACTGGCCCTTTGTTTAAAAAGTTTGGAGACCCCTGTTATAGAGTCTTATATAGGCTATGCTGTACAGCCATATGTTACCCTGCCTACATCATCAGGCCTGTACTGTAATCAGAGAAGATGACCAGACAGACAGCTGAAATACTGTGTAATGTTGCATCTGCTGGGGAATATCCAGCATTAGATCCTTCCTTAGCAGGTGTAGGAAGAGACCTTTTTTTTATTAATACTTTACTCCAGTGGCGTCGCTAGGGGGTGGCTTTTGGGGCTATAGCCCCGAATCTGGGGCCCATAGCCCCGAGTCTCTGCAGTGGTCCCCAAGGGGAGGCTCTCTGGGCACCCTGATGTAAGGGGGAGGCTCTCTGGGGACCTTGATTTAAGGGCGAGGCTCTCTGGGGACCCTGATTTAAGGGGGGGGGCTCTCTGGGGACCCTAATGTAAGGGGGGCTCTCTGGGGAACCCTGATGCAAGGGGAGGCTCTCTGGGGACCCTGATGCAAGGGGAGGCTCTCTGGGGACCCTGATGCAAGGGGAGGCTCTGTGGGGACTCTGATGTAAGGAGGAGGCTCTCTGGGGACCCTGATGTAAGTGGGGGGGGGCTCTCTGGGGACCCTGATGTAAAGGGGAGGCTCTCTGGGGACCCTGATGCAAGGGGGGACCCTGATGTAAGTGGGGGGCTCTCTGGGGACCCTGATGTAAGGGGGGCTCTCTGGGGACCCTGATGTAAGTGGGTGGCTTTCTGGGGATATATACACACACACATATATTACTGTATATACATGTGTATGCCCACCCAAGCATATGACTTTCTTTACTACGCTGCTATGGGCTCTACCCCCAGATCTTTTGTAGACCTAGCAACGCCCCTGCTTTACTGTCTTGCATTAGGCACTTTAATCCTAAGCCATGGAATAGGCTGAAATTCCTAACAAAAATCAAATGAACCTTGGGTAGACCATGTGGCCCATGCCTATCACATGACTTGTTGCAGGAGTAAGGCATTCCCATGGGCAAATCTTGATGATAACTACATATCTCATCTCTTTGGTATCCCTGGCAGTACTTGGCTTATGGAGCGGACTCCAAGGGCAGCGGGGTGTCAATGCTTCTGGAGATGGTTCGCCTCTTTCACCTACTGTACAGCGACTGGCGGACTCAGCCCAGGTCTGCATTGTCTTGTTTTTAAAGGAATAGTTCTCTATAGAATGATAGATAATTACACAATAACAAATACTGATGTACATAGGTGGGCAGATATGGATAAGACAGTCCATTGAGATACGCATGTAGATTTGTTGTGTTTTATTCAAGGTATAACATGGTGTTCGCTCTAACCGGAGGTGGGAAGTTCAATTATCATGGAAGCAAACGATGGATAGAGGAACATCTGGACCATTCTGGTATGTGCATACCGTGGACATTGCTAGAGTCTGGCACTTAGGGTATGTGCCCTGGGTATTCTGGGCCTCCTTTGCAGTAATTATTGTAGTCTTCCCCATAAATGGTTCCTAGACAAACACATTCATTTTGGGTCATATTTTTTAAGCAATAATTATACATTTAAACCGGACCTCCAGCCTTACCTTTAGTCTTGCACAGTTTTAATCGGCTCCTCTCCTGCACTGAAATCACTTACTCTGATTTCACTGCACACTGTGAGCTTCTCATATGCAGAAAATCCACTTTGACAAAATGTATCTACAGAACAAAGTCTGAAGTGCTGAGACAATGACCGAGGAAACCGCTCAAGGCAGTTTTATAAATACAAAAACTATCCAAATCCAATTATTAAAAAGCAAAGTAACAATCGTGTTCTGTTTAAAATAAAAATCCCTACTGAACGAATCAAGCAGCTAACCTATACATTTATTGAGCGTCTCCATACACCTCGCTCACACCAAAGACAGGACTGAAATAGAACAGATAAAAATCTGCTGGCTCGGGTTTAAACCAACCATATCTATTGCCTAGAGTAGGGGTCCTCAACCGTAGTGAGACAGGGGCCTGGGATATTTTTCAGAAACTTTCCATGTCCCAACAATCAACCATATCTGTTACCTAAGGCAGGTGTCCTCAAGCCTAGTGAGACTGGGGCAAAGGAAATTCTTCCAAAACCTTCCATGCCCCAACAGTCAACCATATATTCTGCCTAGAACAGGGGCCTTCAACCCTAGTGAGACTGGGGCCCATGAAATTCTTCCAAAACCTTCCATGCCCCAACAGTCAACCATATCTGTTTCCATGCCCCAACAGTCAACCATATATGTTGCAGAGAACAGGGGTCTTCAACCCTAGCGGGACTGGGGCCCATGAAATTTTTCCAAAACCTTCTATGCCCCAACAGTCAACCATATCTGTTGCCTAAAACAGGTGTCCTCAACCCTAGTGGGACTGGGGCCCATGAAATTCTTCCAAAACCTTCAATACCCCAACAGTCAACCATATCCATTGCCTAGAACGGGTGTCCTCAACCCTAGTGGGACTGGGGCCCATGAAACTCTTCCAAAACCATCCATATCCCAACAGTCACCATATCTGTTGTCTAGAGCAGGTGTCCTCAGCCCCAGTGGGACTGGGGCCCATGAAATTCTTCCAAAACCTTCCATGCCCCAACAGTCAACCATATCCATTGCCTAGAACAGGTGTCCTCAATCCTAGTGGGACTGGGGCCCGCATAGTTTCTCCAAATCCTTCCATGCCCCAGCAGTCAACCATATCTGTTGCCTAGAACAGGGGTCCTCAACCTTAGTGGGACCAGGGCCCAGTAAATTCTGATGTTAGGACCCAGTTAAAAGGGGTCACCGGGGGCCTGGGAAGAGGTCAAAAAGGGAGCCTTCAGTCGAAAATGTTACTGTAATTTTAATAGGAGACAATGAAAGAATAACCCCCCCCTCAAATCATTGGTGCCATTGGGATAGTGGCTCCCTGAGGAGAACAGCTCCAAAATCATTGGTGTTAATGGGATAGTGACCCCCAGAGACTAGCCCCAAAATCATTGGTATCAGTGGAATAGTGCCCCCTCCTCTCATTTCATTGTTGCTGGTTAGATAGTGGCCCTCAGGAGAGAATACCTCTTTAAATCATAAGTGTCAGTGGTGGCTCCAAGTGGAGAATAGCCTTCAAATCTTTGGTGTGAGTAGCATAGTGGCCCCTAGGGGAGAATGACTCTTTAAATCATTGATATCGGTGGAATAATGATCCCAATGGAATATCCCAAATCACTGGTGTCAATAAAATAGTGGTCCCCAAGGTAGAATAGCCCCCAAATCATTAGTCTCAGTGGGGCAGTAGCCCTCCCGGCGAGAATATCTCCTCAAATCATTAGTGTCAGTGAAATGGCTCTAAAAAGAATTGGTGTCCGTGGGATAATGGACCACTTTCCGAGCCTGATGTGACAGCAGTAACTGCTGGAGCAGACAGAAGGCTGCGGATCGGGAGGAGGTAGTTCTGAGAATAGAGTGGCAATGGGAACCTATGGGTGATGTCACAGTTCTGGGAATTCTTAGTCATTGTCAAGCACACCCCTTTTCCTCCCTCCCATTTAGAATGGCTGCTGCAGCTAGGAGGTCTGAGGAAATAAGTTGAAAAACTGGCACTGTTTAGTTTACTAAGATATACCATCAGCAGTTTGAATGGTCCATTGCCATGACTATTGGATTCACTGATTTGGGGTAATTCACTGTACTCTTATACTTTCTCTCCTAGAAACCAGTGTCCTCCATGAGAACGTGGCGTTCGTCCTGTGTTTGGACACCTTGGCCAATGGTGACTCTCTCCACCTTCACGTCTCTCGGCCACCACCAGAGGGCAGCGCACAGTGGGAGGTCCTGAGGCAGCTGCAACTGGTACACCAACCATTTCTAATATGTGATGACTGGGAAATGTCAGCTTTTTTTGGTACACCTAAAAGCTGAGCCTGTAATTCTGCAAGCCAGGGATTCCCAACTCCACACAAGTGGTGCTTTCTTTTTTTATGTGTTTTGCGATTCTTATTTTACCACTGTATATAGCTGGTTGTTAAACAGTGGGGCAGGGAATCCGTCCGTCACGTCCTTAACAACCGATGAGTCATCATCATCATCATACATTTAGCTGAAAGCTAAATGTAAAAAAAAAAAATCCTGAAAAAAAACGCCAAAAAATATAAAAAATGGCGTGGGGTCCCCCCCAAAATCTATACCAGACCCTTATGCGAGCATGCCGCCCGGCAGGTCAGGAAAGGGAGGGGACAAGCCAATCCCCCCCCTTCCTGAACAATAACAAGCCACTTGCCCTCAACATGGAGGTGGGCGCTTTTGGGGAAAGAGGACTATGCGCCCCCCCACCCCCAAAGCACCTTGCCCCCATGTTGATGAAGACAAGGGCCTCTTCCCGACAACCCTATCCGGTGGTTGTCAGGGTCTGTGGGCCCACCTGTGCCCACCCACCTGTGCCCCCTACAAGTGCCACCTAGCAGTAGGCAATAGTGCTGCCTACCAGTGCCCACCAGCGCCACCGACCAGTGCCCACAGTGCCACCTTTCAGTGCCCACAGTGCCATCTGTCAGTGCCCACAGAGCCATCTGTCAGTGCCCACAGTGCCTCAAGAACAGTGCTGCACATCAGTGCCACCTATCAGTGCCCATCAGTGTCACCTACCATTCCCCAGCAGTGCCACCCATCAGTGCCCATCAGTGCCATTTATTAGTGGTACCTATCAGTGCCCATCAGTGCCACCCATGCGTTCCACCCATGCGTTCCACCCATCAGTGCCATCTTATCAGTGGCCATCAGTGCCGCCTTATCTGAGCCCATCAGTACTGACTTATCTGTCCCCATCAGTGCCACCTTATCTGTGCCTATCAGTGCCACCTTAACTGTGCCTATTAGTGCCCGTCAGTGCAGCCTATCAGTGCCCACCAGTGCCGCCTCATCAGCGCATATTAATGAAGCAGAAAAATTACCTGTTTTGGGTACAGTGTTATATGACCGCGCAATTGTCATTCAAAGTGCATCAGCGCTGAAAGCTGAAAATTGGTCTGGGCAGGAGGGGGGTTTAAGTGCCCAGTAAGCAAGTGGTTAATAACTATCAAGGGGTGTGTTCAGAAAAAGCACACCTTTCAATAACTATCAGGGGGTGGGCACAGCCAAAACACACTCCTTGATGGCTCTCATGGGATGGGCTCAGACAAAGCACACCTCTCAATGGCTCTCAGGGGTGGGCACAGCCAAAGCACACCCCTGATCGCTCTCAGGGGGCTCGCACTGACATGTCTCACATATCAATAGCTCTCCGGGGGCGGGCACAGACAAAGCACACCTATTAATGACCCTCAAGGGACGAGCACAGCAAAAGCACACTTCTTGATGGCTCTCAGGAGGTGGGCACTGACAAAGCCCAACCCACAATAACTCTGAGGGGGTGAGCACAGCCAAAGCACACCGCCCAATGACTCTCAGGGGACGGGTACAGCCAAAGCACCTTTCTTGATGGCTCTCAGGGTGTAGGCACAGACAAAGCTCACCTCTCAATAACTCTCAGGGGATGAGCACAACCGAAGCACACTTCTTCATGACTCTCAGGGGCCGGCATAGACAAAGCACACCTATTAATGACCCTCAAGGGACGAGCATTGCAAAAGCACACTTCTTGATGGCTCTCAGGATGTGGGCACTGACAAAGTCCACCTCTTAATAACTATCAGGGGCAGGCACTGCCAAAAGACAATTCTTAATGACTCTCAGGGAGCGGGAACAGCCAAAACCCACTTCCTGATGGCTCTCAGGGGGCGGGCACTGATGAAGCTCACTGCCCAATGACTCTCAGGGGACGGGTACAGCCAAAGCACATTTCTTGATGGCTTTCAGGTAGTTTGCAGAGTTAAAGCCCACCTCTCAATGACTCTCAGGGCGCATGCTCAGATGAAGCACACCTCTAAGAGCAAACTGTGTGAACTTCCAGACTTTAAAGTAGCTGCAGTTTTGTCTTTCACTGGTTGTCTTTTCTTGCAGCTCGTATTCTTGTACTGACTAGTACCCTTTGCCATTCTCCAGGTCACCCAGTCTCCTCCATTTCTGGGTCTGAATTTTTCACTCATCCACAAGAAGATAAATTTAGGGGAGAATTTCCTCGCGTGGGAACATGAGCAGTTCAGCATGCGCCGTCTCCCAGCTTTTACTGTGTCTCATCTGCGCAACCACAAGAGCGGGATGAGGAAGTCTATACTGGACACCAGGTAATCCAGGGTATTGGTTATGGATACCACAGCATGCAGCCAGGAAATTAAAGGAATGAAGTGTAACCCCATTATATATATATATATATATATATATATATATATATATATATATATATATATATATACACACACACACACACACACACACACAAACACATATACACACACACAGTATCTTACAAAAGTAAGTACACACCTCACATTTTTGTAAATATTTTCTTCTATATTTTCATGTGACAACACTGAAGAAATGACACTTGTCTACAATGTAAAGTAGTGAGTGTACAGCTTGTATAACAGTGTAAATTTGCTGTCCCCTCAAAATAACTGAACACACAGCCATTAATGTCTAAACCGTACTAAAGTGAGTACACCCCTAAGTGAAAATGTCCAAATTGGGCCCAAAGTGTCAATATTTTGTGTGGCCACCATTATTTTCCAGCACTGCCTTAACCCTCTTGGGCATAGAGTTCACCAGAGCTTCACAGGTTGGCACTGGAGTCCTCTTCCCCTCCTCCATGATGACATCACAGAGCTGGTGGATGTTGGAGACCTTGCTCTCCTCCACCTTCTGTTTGAGGATGTCCCCCAGATGCTCAATAGGGTTTAGGTCTGGAGACATGCTTGGCCAGTCCATCACCTTTGCCCTCAGCTTCTTTAGCAAGGCAGTGGTCATCTTGGAGGTGTGTTTGGGGTCGTTATCATGTTGGAATACTGCCCTGCGGCCCAGTCTCTGAAGGGAGGGGATCATGCTCTGCTTCAGTATGTCACAGTACATGTTGGCATTCATGGTTCCCTCAATGATCTGTAGCTCCCCAGTGCTGGCAGCACTCATGCGGCCCCAGACCATGACACTCCCACCACCATGCTTGACTGTAGGCAAGACACACTTGTCTTTGTACTCCTCACCTGGTTGCCCCCACACACGCTTGTCACCATCTGACACCAAATAAGTTTATCTTGGTCTCATCAGACCAAAGGACATGGTTCCAGTAATCCATGTCCTTAGTCTGCTTGTCTTCAGCAAACTGTTTGCAGGGCTTTCTTGTGCATCATCTTAGAAGAGGCTTCCTTCTGGGATGACAGCCATGCAGACCAATTTGATGCAGTGTGCGGCGTATGGTCTGAGCACTGACAGGCTGACCCCCCACCCCTACAACCTCTGCAGCAATGCTGGCAACACCCATACATCTATTTCCCAAAGACAACCTCTGGATATGATGCTGACACGTGCACTCAACTTCTTTGGTCAACCATGGCGAGGCCTGTTCTGAGTGGAACCTGTCCTGTTAAACCGCTGTATGGTCTTGGCCACCTTGCTGCAGTTCAGTTTCAGGGTCTTGGCAATCTTCTTATAGCCTAGGCCATCTTTATGTAGAGCAACAGTTCTTTTTTTTCAGAATTCTTTGAGCGTTCTTTGCCATGAGGTGCCATGTTGAACTTTCAGTGACCAGTGAGAGCGATAAAACCAAATTTAACACACCTGCTCCCTCATTCACACCTGAGACCTTGTTGTAACATGAGTCACATGACACTTAGGGGTGTACTCACTTTTGTTGCCAGCGGTTTAGACATTAATGGCTGAGTTATACACGGGCCGGACCGTTCGCCCATCCCTATCGGTTAGTCGATTTGGTGGGGTGCTGTTGGTTAGTCAATTGGGTGGGGTGTTGTTAGTTAGTTAGTCTATTGGGCAGGGTGGTGTTGGTTAAACTATTGAGTGTGGTGATGTTGGCTAGCCTATTAGGAGGTATGGTGTTGGTTAGTCTATTGGATGGGGTAGTGTTGGTTTGCCTTTTGTGTGGGGTGTTGTTGATTAGTATGTTGGGTGGTGTTGGCTTATCTATTGGGTAAAGTGGTGTTGATTAGTCTACTGGATGGGTTGTTGTTGGTTAATCTATTGGGTGGGATGGTGTTGGTTTGTCTGTTGGGTTGGGGTGGTGTTGATTAGTCTATTGGATGTGGTGGTGCTCTTTGGTCTATTGGGTGGTTAGTGGTGTGGGGTGAATTATTTTTGTTTCCGTTATAAAATTTAGCAAATAAATAATCTTTCTTCATAAATTAGGGTCAAAATTTATTCTGCTACATTTCTTTGGTGAAAGAATCAGTGTGTGTTATTTAGTCTGTAGGAGTCCACAAACTATGGGAGACACATCAGAAAATTGATCAGTCCCGATGTACTGACGGCCTATCTTATTTCTTGGGGCCCAAAAATGTCAGGGTAGTAAAATGTCCCCCAAATTACCCCTTTTTGGAAAGTAGACAGTCCAAGGTATTTAGTAAGAGGCATAGCTGTTTTTTTGTCATCATTTTTTGGTAAATAAATAATTAATTTTTATTTATTTTTTTAACATACTGTCACCAGCACATGACAGTGTCATCATATAAACAGGCATGGCAGTGATCAGGGACACTGGGGACAGTACACAAAAATAATAATAATTATATATATATATATATTTATATTAATTACACATTTTTTTTCTTTCTTTTCTTTACGTTTTTTTTTTACCACACTTTGAACAGAACAATATAATATAGTAACATTGTACTACTCTAGGGAAATTATCAATATTTTATTTTATTTTTTTTACACATTATGTTTGCTTATAGCAATGAATATCATTGCTATATGCAAGCATTTTACAGAATTAAATCGATTCAGTTAGTTTTGTTGTGATTAGCTGTGATTGGCCACAGCTGATCACATTGCACAGATGGGCCATGATTGGCCCCCCTCTGTACCATGTGATCACTGTGACCAATCACAGCCAGCAACACAATTGCATACAATGGATGACTTGAAAGGAAGCCAGCCATTGTTCACAACTGTCATGTGACCTGCTGTGATTTGTTACAATGGTCACATGGTACCGGCAGCCGGCCGGTACAGCGATCAGTCATTGGCTGTGTCCGGTGGACGCAGACAGTGACAAATTGTGCCGCAGTGTGACCCTCCGATCAGGAAGGTACGTCATATGATGTCCACTCAGATCAATGAGAGGCCTGCCTTGGCTTCATTCACCAATAGGCTGGGCGGGAACCAGTCCATCTTTTCTTTAAAAAAAAAAAAACATCACTTCCATTGTGATATCACATAGGTGTTTTTTTTAGCTCTCTTGTAGCAAAAAAAAAAAAAAAAGGAAAAAAAAATGTAGTTAAATTAAATAACTAAAAAAAACATCCAAAATATTTTTTGTTACCCCCCCCGCTCCCACATACTTGCTCAACTGAAGGTACAAGTGAACCTATATATGGGAATTACAATTGGGTCACACATATTAGCTATTGAAACTAAAACTGAATGATTGACTTTGTGATAACAGCAACTAGTCTATCTATACACTAATAACTGTACATCATGCCAAAAGTGACAGTTCCAATGACCATATGACCTCATCAAAGAACATCTGAATCAGTAACCAACACTGTCACCTTGAACTATTTACACTCTCTCCCCTGTCGTTTCTAGCTGAGTTAGCCTATTAAGGGAATTTTGCTTCATACCCTCTTTCCCTCTTTTCCCGTGTTTTTTCTCCCCACAGGCTCGAGCCCCCTAGGGATACTCGTGATATTTAGCCTAACTAATTGGGTCTTGTAGGAGATTTCCTACTTATAAAACCTATTGAAATTTAGCTGCAAGGTTCAGCACTGGGCAAATATATCACGAGTTTTCCTTGGCGTCCGGACGATTATATGTAATCCATGTTATATGTTTGTCATGTCCCCCCAGTATGTGATTGCTTGCTAGCAAATGTATATAAGTCTAGCCCCACTTTTTATGCTTCAAATTAAAGTTTCATCTATATATGTGATTGAATAAGATCCAAGAATAAATGTACACATGATTTTTTCATTTAAAGTCTTTTCTAATCATTATTTTTTCTGATTCCATTGACACATGCAACTATTCAATGAGCCCATAGCGTAATACCGTCAAGCAAGTTAAAATTTAATGAACATATAAAATGGGTACTCACATGTACAAAAGCTTATTTAGGCATGTATGAAAAGAAATTGGCAGTAGTGGCATCAGCAAATCTTTTTCCGACGCGTTTCGCCTTAATGAGGCATCATCACCCCCAGATGATGCCTCATTAAGGCGAAACGCGTCGGGAGAAAGATTTGCTGATGCCACTGCTGCCAATTTCTTTTCATACATGCCTAAATAAGCTTTTGTACATGTGAGTACCCATTTTATATGTTCATTAAATTTTAACTTGCTTGACGGTATTACGCTATGGTCTCATTCTCTCTTTATTGGTAATACCATTGGGGGATGAGCCACATACTATACCTGCCTACTACTCCTACTTTCCATCAACCACTCAACGCATAGTCTTGTCGTCGGTTACCAGACATCACAAATTGGAACAACTGCCCACATCGGTGTATTGCAAACACCATACAGCAATTTTGACTCATATGGCGTAAGCCTACCTGAGTCCACGATAGTCGGTAAGCCTTCCATTAATCGGTGACGGAGTACATCAGACAAGCCGCACAAGTCACTTTATGTTTTACTGTATTCACTTAAGTCACTATTATGGAGTAATATCGATTTTTATAACAATTATTTTTAAATTTTGAGACACTACACTGTTTATTTGTGATGGTCTCAATTCAGTCACGTTTTGTCTGTAATCACCATTTGTAATTTAATGGATATTCTATATGGAATATAGTTCCACTATTGGTCACTTATATTTATTTATTTTGGTGATATATAATTTTTAAAGAATTTTTTCTATTATTATATATTATTTCACAGTATATGTTTAATAATCACTATTGAACACTTTGAACGCCGCACTATATACTTATTCACGCTTTTTGATTTAACATATTATTGTTGTGCAGGCTGCTGAATCTATTTATGTGTAGATATCGCAGTTTCTTCCCCCCCCCCCCCCCCCGTATTCAATGAGCCCCACTATTTCTTGTCTCTTACTATTTGAGGCGTTCTTTTTTACATAGGTATCACTGCACATGGGTTTAATAAACTGTTGTAGTAACATTATGCAACATAAAAAAAATTGCAACTACAATCATTTTATTCTCCAGGGTCTCTGCTTTCAGAAAATATATCATGTTTTGGGGGTTTTAATCTTCAAGCCTAATTTTATTTTTATAATACGTGTGCAAAAATGAGAAAGCAGCTCTGGTAAGGCAGGAGTTAAAACTGTCTGCCATGGCACCTCGGCTGGTTATAAATGAAATCACATTGGTGCCCGCTGTTATTATTTAATTTCCTCCCAGCTCTGGAAATGCCGGGAAGACGGACCGTCACCGTGTAATGACAAATTCCCCCAGCCGGGAGTCTCCGGGAACACACACCGATAAAATAACCCCCATGTGATATATGGAGAATGGCGGCCACAAATCACACACAGGATGTAGAAGAGACACTCGGAGCGCTAATAAAATAAACGTGTTTATACGCTACGTGCCAACCGCTGAGATCTGGAGATATTTATTGGAAGCACTGTAGCCAAGGGCCGGTGTATAGGGAGACATTGTACACTGATAGAGAGACTCTACAGGGAAAAATATATTATGATACCAGTAGAGGCAGGGATAGATGGAGGCTAGAGATATAGATAGAGGATAGATGGATAGATAGATAGATAGATAGATAGATAGATAGATAGATAGATAAATAGTTAGAGGATATATAGATAGATAAATAGAGGATAGATAGATAGATAAATAGAGGATAGAGGATAGAGATATAGATAGATGATGGATAAATAGATAATTAGAGGATATATAGATTGATAAATAGAGGATAGATAGATAGATTCTAGACATATGCAGAATGGAACAATGTATTTATTTTCGTTTCAGATAGATTTGTTACTAATTTAATTTCAGTTGATTTGTTTCAGAATTTGTTTAGTTTAGTTTGATTTACAAATTTTCTAATGAAATCCACATTTTCAGAATACTTCAAATTCAGATTGGTCAAAAAAAGATTGACCCATGTGAATTCTCTGTAAAGAATAACTGGGTTGTTAACCACTTCAGCCCCGGACCAATTTGCAGCCAAAGGACCAGGCCCCTTTTTGCGATTCGGCACTGCGTCGCTTTAACTGACAATTGCGCGGTCGTGCGACGTGGCTCCCAAACAAAATTGGCGTTCTTTTTTTCCCACAAACAGAGCTTTCTTTTGGTGGTATTTGATCGCCCCTGCGGTTTTTATTTTTTGCGCTATAAACAAAAATAGAGCGACAATTTTGAAAAAAATGCAATATTTTTTACTTTTTGCTATAATAAATATCCCCAAAAAATATATAAAAAAACATTTTTTTTCCTCAGTTTAGGCCGATACGTATTCTTCTACATATTTTTGGTAAAAAAAATCGCAATAAGCGATTATTGATTAGTTTGCGCAAAAGTTATAGCGTTTACAAAATAGGGGATAGTTTTATAGCATTTTTATTAATATTTTTTTTTTATTAGTAATGGCGGCGATCAGCGATTTTTATTGTGACTGCGACATTATGGACACATCGGACATTTTTGACACATTTTTGGGACATTGTCATTTATACAGCAATCAGTGCTATTTAAATAGCACTGATTCCTATGTAAATGACAGTTGTAGTGAAGGGGTTAACCACTAGGGGGCGGGGAGGAGTCAGTGTGACGTGTTGTGTTTTTTTTACAGTAGGGGGGCGTGGCTGTACATCTGACGTCATTGATCGGCGTTCCCGATGACAGGGAACCGCCGATCACTGACAGTCAGTGTAGGAAGCGCGGGGAGAGGTTTGTTTACATAGACCTCTCCCCGTTCTTCAGCTCCGTAACCCGATCGCGGGATACCAGCGGCAATCGGGTCCGCTGGTCCCGCGGCCGTGGTCACGGAGCTCCCGACCGGGTCGCAAGCGCCGCTGGCGGCGTGCGCGCGCCCCCCGGGCAGGCAAATTAAAGGGGACGTACCCATACGTGCTTTTGCCTGCCCGTGCCATTCTGTAGACGTATATCTACATGAGGCGGTCGGGAAGCGGTTAAGGAGCAGGCTGGGAAGATGCCGCCGCGTCCTTAACAACAAATGACTCATCAGCTGTCAACAGGCTTCCCCAATGATAATTTACCCTTGCTCCCCCAAAACCACCGGGCAAGGGTTGTGGGGAAGAGGCCCTTGTCCCCATCAATGACAAGGAGTTTTGGAGGGGGTGGGGCAGAGCCCAAAGTACTCCCCCATGTTGAGGGCATGTGACCTGGTATGGTTCAGGAGGGGGCCTGGGGATCGCTCAATCACCCCCCTACCTTTCCTGGCCTGCATGCTCCGATAAGGGTCTAGTATGGATTTTGGGTCCCCCCGCCCACCCAAACCATTTTTTTTTTACATTTTGTTGTGGGTTTCCCTTTAAAATCCATAACAGACCCGAAGGGCCTGGTATAGATTGGGGGGGGGGGACCTCACACTGTTTTTTTTTTTCTGAATTTCTATTTGCCAGCAATTGTATTTACATTTCAGCTCTCGGGAGGGTAGCCCGCGGACAGCTGAGGAGTCATCTGTTGTTAAGGACGCGGCGGCCGGCTTCCCGGGCCTGCTCCTTAACAACCAGCTTTTTTTCACACAGAATAAAAAATTGGTTGATCATTTTTTTTACCGATCCGAATCATTCCGGAAATTTAAAGTGCGTTATAAAACAAATATACGAAAGGAAACTAACTGAATTTCAATTAAATTCTTACTACTTAATTCGGATACATCCGAAACGGATTGCACGTCTAATCAAATCTATCTGCCCATCTGATAGATAGCACTGAGGGAGATGTCCTTGTGCTTTGACAAAATGCCAACATGAATCTATTGAATGTTCGCCTTTCAAGCCCTGTGAGTGCTGCCACATTTTTTTGGAATAGATAGATAGATAGATAGATAGATAGATAGATAGATAGATAGATAGGACATGCAAGGGCATTTTTTCTTTGGTAGAGATATGTAGACATACACTTTACAACCAAAAGTCTGTTGATACCTCACCATCACACCTGTATAAAATGATTGGACATCCCATCCAAAAATCCCGCCCATTATGAAGTTCCTTCCCTCCCCCATGGCCATCAAAATAAAGTTGATCCCCTTTGCAGCTACAATACCCTCCTTATTTCTGGAAAGGCTTTGCTCAAGATGTTGGGGTATGTCTGTGTGAGAATGTGCACCCATTGGGGAGCCCAGGTACTAATGTTGGATAAGAAGACCTGGTTCACACACCGAGCCCCACATTGGGCGCCAAAAAAATGCAAAAAAACAATTACCTGGCTTGCAGTGTTCCAATTCATCCCTGAGATGTTTCCAGACACTTGAGTTCCTCCACACCAACCATGTCTTTATGGAGCACAGGTGTTCAGTAGAGTTGAGGTCAGGGCTCATACAGGACACTCTAGATCAGGGGTCTTCAAACTACGGCCCTCCAGTTGTTCAGGAACTACAATTCCTATCATGCCTAGTCATGTCTGTGAATGTCAGAGTTTTACAATGCCTCATGGGATGTGTAGTTCTGCAACAGCTGGAGGGCCGTAGTTTGAGGATCCCTGCTCTAGATCCTCCATGCTAAATTGGTCCAACCATGTCTTTATGGAGCTGGCTTTGTACACAGGGGCCCAGTCATGCTGGAACAGAAAAGGTCTTCACCGAACTGTTACCACAAGGGTGGTGGAGCGCCATTGTCTACAATTTCTTTGTATGATGTAGTATTACCAGTACCCTTCATTGGATACACCTGAACTCCATAATTTGGAGGAGGGTCAGTGATGGTAATGAGGTCTAGGCACCCCTAAAACTAAATCAGATACACCATGGTTTCTGAATATTTTTTTTTTTTAATTTGTCTGTATGCGACACAAGTTCAAATCTTTTAGTTTGTGTTAGTCATAATTCCATACACCCCCCTACCAGGCATTCCATTAAACTTTCTAAGCAGAGGTTCCTAAAGCCAGCGGTATCATGAATCCCACCGCTGCCACCAATATGTGACAACAGCACCTGGGGTCTGACACCACAGTTGTCACAGGGTCCATACAGTTCTGGTCATGTATGTTGGTGGCTTTTGGAGATATAGGTAGGTGTTATGGTCAAGTGTCTACCACTGTCTGGCTATATGATGTATACAAATACAGTGGACCATTCTTTTTTTTCTGATGTTTGGCAGGCTTCGGGTGGACATGAGGAGGCTCAGGAGGAACACAGAGGTCCTGTGTGAGGCTCTGGCTCGGGTTCTGTACACAGACACCGCAAAGGTAAGATAGACTTGTTGATATCAGGTCTCTCTTTATGTGCTAAACGGGAACAGAGGGATGATCGTATTAGTCTGCTGCTGTTCCTTCACAGTCCAATCACAGGCTGGGGGTGGTTAGGTGACCAGCCATGTTGCTTATCGGCAGTACATAAAATCAGGTTGCCAGGCTGGCTGTGCAAATCTCAGAACTGGATGGACAGAAAAATAAATCCGGTGACAGTTAATACTCTGGTATATGTATTCCATCTGACTGCTTGGCACAGTGGGCTCCAAACTGTGGCCCTTTGCTTGCTTTTGTCTGGCCCTTGGGGCACTATTTAATTCACTAGCACCAATGAAGGGTACAGTTCCTACCAATGACACCAACAATGGGGCACAGTGCCTACCAATGACACCAACAATGGTGCCCTATCACACCAATGATGG
Source organism: Lithobates sylvaticus (assembly GCA_028564925.1). Lineage (NCBI taxonomy): Eukaryota > Metazoa > Chordata > Amphibia > Anura > Ranidae > Lithobates > Lithobates sylvaticus. Next base: position 763,772,607 of record CM053026.1, on the reverse strand, counting down.
GGCACAATTGCTCCCAATGACACCAATGATGGGGCACAATTGCTCCCAATGACACCAATGATGGGGCACAATTCCTCCCAATGACACTGATGTTGGGGCACAATTCCACCCAATGACACCAATGATGGGGTACAATTCCACCCAATGACACCAATGATGGGGCACAATTTCTCCCAATGACACCAATGATGTTGCACAATTCCTCCTAATGATGGGGAACAATTCCTCCCAATGACGCCAATGATGGGGCACAATTCCTCCCAATGATGGGGAACAATTCCTCCCAATGACACCAATGATGGAGCACAATTCCTCCCAATGACACCAATGATGGGGCACAATTCCTCCCACTGACACTGTTGTTGGGGCACAATTCCACCCAATGACACCAATGATGGGGCACAATTCCTCCCAATGACACCAATGATGGGACACAATTGCTCCCAATGACACCAATGATGGGGCACAATTCCTCCCAATGACACTGATGTTGGGGCACAATTCCACCCAATGACACCAATGATGGGGTACAATTCCACCCAATGACACCAATGATGGGGCACAATTTCTCCCAATGACACCAATGATGTTGCACAATTCCTCCTAATGATGGGGAACAATTCCTCCCAATGACGCCAATGATGGGGCACAATTCCTCCCAATGATGGGGAACAATTCCTCCCAATGACACCAATGATGGAGCACAATTCCTCCCAATGACACCAATGATGGGGCACAATTCCTCCCACTGACACTGTTGTTGGGGCACAATTCCACCCAATGACACCAATGATGGGGCACAATTCCTCCCAATGACACCAATGATAGGACACAATTTCTCCCAATGACACCAATGATGGGACACAATTTCTCCCAATGACACCAATAATGGGGCACAATTCCTCCCAATGACACCAATGATGGGGCACAATTCCTCCCAATGATGGGGAACAATTCCTCCCAATGACACCAATGATGGAGCACAATTCCTCCCAATGACACCAATGATTGGGCACAATTCCTCCCAATGATGGGGAACAATTCCTCCCAATGACACCAATGATGGTTTGGCCACCCTAAAGTCTAAATTCTGAATTGTATTGTAGTATGTATCCCTGCGCCTGCCTAGTATGTAATAAAATGGTCTAGTACTGCGGCAAGCACTGATAGGAGATTTCGGGTCCAAAGATAGATATGTAAAATAGAGAGGTAGTGCTGCGCTGTATATTAAGTTAAAGAGACTGAATATATAAGTGGAAATATAAAGTGCTTAAGAGAACGAGTTTACTTGCGCTGGCAAGTGGCAATAACCTTAAATGTTACCTTGACTAAAAGTGCATAAATAAATAAAGTGAAAGCACTATAAACCAAATCCAATAAATAATATTATATCTTCATACATAAAAGTTCATTAAACAGACGGTGTAGGTAAAATAAAATCGCTCCAATGAAATTGCTCCAATAAAATCGCATTAAAAATGTGTGTTAAATGCTTTTTTAAAAATAAATTCCTTTAAATAGAACATGTATTTTATGCATTAAATACTCCAGTGCCAACAAAACGGTATATTATGAGTGATAAATAATAATAAAGTGATGTCAGTCCGTGAAGTGAACCCCCTATCTGCTAGGGCTACAGTGCAAGCTGTTGTGACAATGGTTGTCAATCCAGAATTGGTGAAGTGATATCGGTGCTGGGGGTCACTCTCAAACGAGTAGTGCAAAATATTAGTATAGCGACTTCTGTTCTTCTGTGGGGTATGGTATAGGTGTCCCCTTACCTTACCGCTGTAAGGTAACAGCGTGTGTACATATATTGGCTCCCAAAGGGCCTCTGCTCTCCCTGGATGGCGTCTTCCTCTGGTTCCAAGTGGGTGCGTCTCGTAGTGGGCGTCCCTTGTTTGATCTGGTGTGTGTACCTCACAAACAGGTAAAAGGGATGCTCGATAGTGTAGTAGTTTTTAAAAATAAATGTATTTCAATGATATAACAAATAAGAACTCACATTTTGGTGTACATAGAGAGGCATGTAAAAACGAGCAGCGAGCTCGTACCTCACTTCCGTTATCTCTGAACTCCCGACGCGTGTTCGTCACGGTCATGTGACTTCATCATGAAGTCACGTGACCGTGACGAACACGCGTCGGGAGTCACCTACTAACCTACTAGTCACCTACTAACAGAAGTCACCTACTAATATTTTGCACTACTCGTTTCAGAGTGACCACCAGCACCGATATCACTTCACCAATTCTGGATTGACAACCATTGTCACAACAGCTTGCACTGTAGCCCTAGCAGATAGGGGGTTCACTTCACGGACTGACATCACTTTATTATTATTTATCACTCATACTATACCGTTTTGTTGGCACTGAAGTATTTATTGCATAAAATAGATGTTCTATTTAAAGGAATTTATTTTTAAAAACGCATTTAACACACGTTTTTTAATGCGATTTTATTGGAGCAATTTCATTGAAGCGATTTTATTTTACCTACAACATCTATTTAATTAACTTTTATGTATGAAGATATAATATTATTTATTGGATTTGGTTTATAGTGCTTTCACTTTATTTATTTATGCACATTATGCACTTTTAGTCACGGTAACATTTAAGGTTATTGCCACTTGCCAGCGCAAGTAAATTCTGAATTGGCCCTTTGTTTAGAAAGTTTGGAGACCCCTGGCTTAGCTGTTAGCCAACCCCTTTAACCCTTGTCGCCTGCTGGCCCGTTAAGAGTTAGTAAGGCTTCTCCGTCATGTGATCACTGATATTGGCTGTCACAACGATCACATGATCGGGAGCCTATCCTACTGACTCCCGATCATCACCATGTGACAGGAAGCTGTTGGTGACAGCGCAGTCACAGTGCCGAGGGCTCATGATTGAGCACACTCCCAGCACACTTAATAGCACAGAATAAAGGGCAACTCCATGCGGTCACATATACCCATAAGGATGGCAGAGAGGGGGTTAAGCAGTTTAACTACCCCTGAAATATGAATTTTGGGTGGAGTGATGCTTTAAGTGCTTCCTGCAGGCAGTGCCCCATTTCCTATAAATACAGTCAGTGCTCCACGATAACCCCTCATGCTTTTTCTCTTTTCAGCTTCATAAATCCCATTTCAGATCCATTACCAGATATTCCGCAATAAAAGGCAATCGTGTGATGACGCAGAACAGCGGAAAGATCAAACTGCCGCTCTGCATCGCCGTGCCCGCATCTCACAGCTCATTACCCTCCCGAGAACAGCAATAAATGAATAGTTTGAAGTGTTATAATGACAGAAGTGGAGGGAGTCAGATGTTCTGATGAATCTTCAGCAGTACATGACACCATCATCTGCTGACCGCGTTCATCAGTGCTGGGGAAAGACAATGGAGGCCCCGCAGCACCCCCTGGTGGCGGAGATCAGTATGACAGTCAATGAAGCTCAGTTACATTTTTGGGGTCATTAAGACATCCACACTCAGCCAGAGCTATGTGGAACCTTCAGAGGTTGCTAGGTGTTCTCTGACATGTGGCTAATCGCCCCCCATGGCCAAAGCAACTTGGCAGATTCAGCGACATGACATCAATTTTCTTTTTAGCTTTCTGTGAGGGGGGCATTCCGACCACCACTGAAGGGGGTTCCATTCTTCCCACTGATCACCAATGTAAGGGACATTCTTCTCACTGACCTCCAATGTAAGGGACATTCTTCCCACTGATCACCAATGTAAGGGACATTCTTCCCACTGATCACCAATGTAAGGGACATTCTTCCCACTGATCACCAATGTAAGGAACATTCTTCTCACTGATCACCAATGTAAGGGACATTCTTCCCACTGGTCACCAATGTAAGGAACATTCTTCTCACTGATCACCAATGTAAGGAACATTCTTCCCACTGATCACCAATGTAAGGAACATTCTTCTCACTGATCACCAATGTAAGGAACATTCTTCTCACTGATCACCAATGTAAGGAACATTCTTCTCACTGATCACCAATGTAAGGAACATTCTTCCCACTGATCACCAATGTAAGGAACATTCTTCCCACTGATCACCAATGTAAGGAACATTCTTCTCACTGATCACCAATGTAAGGAACATTCTTCTCACTGATCACCAATGTAAGGAACATTCTTCTCACTGATCACCAATGTAAGGAACATTCTTCCCACTGATCACCAATGTGAGGAACATTCTTCCCACTGATCACCAATGTAAGGAACATTCTTCCCACTGATCACCAATGTAAGGAACATTCTTCTCACTGATCACCAATGTAAGGGACATTCTTCTCACTGATCACCAATGTAAGGAACATTCTTCTCACTGATCACCAATGTAAGGGACATTCTTTTCACTGATCACCAATGTAAGGAGAATTCTTCCCACTGATCACCAATGTAAGGAACATTCTTCCCACTGATCACCAATGTAAGGAACATTCTTCTCACTGATCACCAATGTAAGGAACATTCTTCCCACTGACCTCCAATGTAAGGAACATTCTTCCCACTGATCACCAATGTAAGGAACATTCTTCTCACTGATCACCAATGTAAGGGACATTCTTCTCACTGATCACCAATGTAAGGAACATTCTTCTCACTGATCACCAATGTAAGGAACATTCTTCTCACAGGAACAGGAACTCTTCATAAAGCGTGGGTATTTATTTGGAGAACTATTAATAAAAGTTAGTGTGGCTATAAAGAGTCTGAGGTCTCACACTGCCCCCTAGTGCTCATATTGCAGTATGCATCACTAGTATATATTATTCTATTAATTTGTTGTGGTTTTTTGTTTTGTTTTTCAGGGAAATCTGCAGAACCTGCAAATCTTTAAAGGAGCGCTGGTATGTTATATATAACACTTTTCTAGTAGGAAGAGATGTGCACTTATTTTTTTTTTTTTTAGCATTGCCTCTTATTACAGCTATTGTATCACTTAAAGCTAATGTGTAATCCCTACCAATGAACTTCTCTTGTCTCCCCCATTTGGTCTATTAAATATACCTTTAAAAGTGTTTTGTTATATCTGTCCAATAAGTGACAGAAATACCGGTTGATCCTGCCAGAAATCTTCTGAGCTGATAACTTCCTGTACTCTGTGTCTCTGCTGCACTCCTATTAGTTACATTACCCCAGCTCTCTCTAAGGTAAGGTTATCAGTTTTTCTAAATGTAATTCAGGGTCACCCAACTAAGAACTCCCCCATTTATAGACACAATCACAAAGCCACACCTCCATTTTAACCCACCCTAAAACAATTGTTCAAAGTCTTTCAGAACAAGAGGTCGGCATTTTAAGCATGCCACTGTGAATTGTGGGTGTGGCCAAATTGTTGGAACAGTGGGAGGGGTTTAAAGGGGAATGGTTTAAGCCTACTCTGGTCTGGGTATGGGGTGTGTAAAACCCAGAGTGCAGAGGTCAGGGGGGTGCAGCGCACAGAGTGCAAGGGTCATTAATGTATTGTACAAGGGTCAGGTGTATGTAATTCACAGATTGCAGGGGTCAAAATTGTGTAACGTACAGAATGCTGATTTCAAGAACAAGTAAAGCACAGAGTACAGGAACCAGGAGTAAGGAACACACACAGAGCAGGGATCAAGAGTATGCAACACACAGGGGCCAAAGGTCAGGAGTAACACACAGAGAGCAGAGGTCAGGAGTAAGCAAAACACAGACAGAAGGAGGCAGGGTAAGTAATTCACAGAGAGCAGGGGTCAAGAGCTAGTAATGCACAGAGAAAGATGTGAGGAGTATGTAAGAAAGAGTAAGTAAGACAAAGTGTGCAGGAGTCAGGAGTAAGTAATACACAAAGAGCAGAGGTCAGGAGTAAGTAAAGCACAGAGAGCAGAGGTCCAATGTAAGTAATGCACAGCGATCAGGGGTCAGGAGTAAGAAATGCATATATATCAGGGGTCAGGAGTAAGTAATGAATGGAGAGACGAGGTTAGAAGTAATAATATATGGAGAACAGAGGCAAGGAGTAAGTAACGCAGAGTGCACGGTTTAGAAGTAACACATGGAGAGCAGAGGCAAGGAGTAGGTAACACACAGAGAGAAGATGTGAGGAGTAATGCAGGAAGAGTAAGTAAGGCAAAGAGTGCAGGGATCAGGGGTAAGCAATGCACAGAGATCAGGGGTCAGGAGTAGGTAATCCACAGAGATCATGGGTCAGAAGTAATGCACACAGAGCAGAGGTCCAAAGTAAGTAATGTACAGAGATCAGGGGTCAGGAGTAGGTAATGCACAGAGAGAACATGTGAGAAGAAAGTAAGGCAAAGTGTGCAGGGATCAGGAGTAAGCAATGCACAGAGAGCAGAGGTCAGGAATAAATAATGTACATCGTGCAGAGGTCCGAACTAGGCAACATAAGGAGAATAGGGGTATAAGGTGTAAGTAAAGCAGAGACAGCAGGTGTCAGGAGTAAGTAATTCACAGAAAGATGGGAGGAGTAAGCATGACAAGGTGTGCAGGGGTCCGGTAATGCAGACAGAGTGGAGGTCTGGAGTACCAATAAAAAAAGAACAATAGTAACACAAGATAATAGCAGACAATCTGATATCCCTCTATGGTCAGAGAGGATGTGGGGGGAGGGAAGTCGGAAGCTTGAGAATGCAGATGCAATACAAGTAATATTTTGCACACTTGCTCTGGTCACCTCTGGTCTGTGGGACTCCATGGCCAAAATCCAGAAAAGAAAACCCCATCTGCCGCACGAGTATTTCTGTGAATAAACAATGGGCTGCAAAGTTCATCAGCTCCATTATTAAGCCCCATACACACGGTCGGACAATCCGCGGACCAGGTCGGTTGGATCCTGTCCGTCATACTTTGTCTGATGTTGGTTTTGCGTACACACGGTCGGACTAAGTTGTCGGAAAATCCGATCATTCTGAACGTGGTGACGTTTGTTGCCTACGACGGGACTACGTAGAGGCTAGTAGCCAATAGCTTTGGTCTTGTAATGTGATCTAAGCATGCGTAGCACTTTGTCCGGTCGGACAACCATACACACGATCGGATTTGGTGTGATCGGACCGTGTTGTCGGCAAATCTTTCCAGCAGGAGATAAGACTTTGTCCAGACAATCCGACGTACACTGTCCGATGGTGCATACACACGGTCTGATTTTTCAACAACATTGTCCGATCGGACAGAATCCATGAAAAAGTCCGACCGTGTGTATGGGGCTTTAGAGTGGCTGAGGCCCCGCACAGTGTCATCCTAGCACCGCACTCCATCGTTCCTCGGGGACAGATCTGTCAAAACAAATAGCATTAAAGAGTCTGGCGGTCCTGATCTGTGTACTTATGGCTCCGAATATAGAAACAAGCAGCATGACAGCCAGGCAACTGACATTTCCATAAGGAAAGTCAGCAGTCACGTATTCCTCATGGCACATTTCCTTTATTGAAAACCTGTCAGCTGTTCAAAATGGTCTAAAAGATGATCTCTGGCCAAAACTTTGTGTCGTCATCTGAGCACTATCAGATCAATTGAAAGCAGAATGAACAATATTAATCATTGACCACTAGATAGCAGCATTGCACCAGATATAGAACACCAGAAATCTATCAGACAACTAGAAAACAGGATAAAACACAATACTCATAATGGACCACTAGATGGCAGCATTGCACCAGATATAGAACACCAGAGATATATCAGACAACTAGAAACCAGGATTAAACACAATAATCATAATGGACCACTAGATGACAGCATTGCACCATATATAGAACACCAGAGATATATCAGACAACTAGAAACCAGGATAAAACACAATACTCATAATGGACCACTAGATGGCAGCACTGCACCAGATATAGAACTCCAGGGATCTATCAGACAACTAGAAACCAGGATAAACACAATACTCAAAATGGACCACTAGATGGCAGCATTGCACCAGATATAGAACACCAGAGATATATCAGACAACTAGAAACCAGGATTAAACACAATACTCATAATGGACCACTAGATGGCAGCATTGCGCCAGATATAGAACAACAGGGATCTATCAGACAACTAGAAACCAGGATAAAACACAATACTCATAATGGACCACTAGATGGCAGCATTGCACCAGATATAGAACACCAGAGATATATCAGACAACTAGAAACCAGGATTAAACACAATACTCATAATGGACCACTAGATGGCAGCATTGCGCCAGATATAGAACAACAGGGATCTATCAGACAACTAGAAACCAGGATAAACACAATACTCAAAATGGACCACTAGATGGCAGCATTGCACCAGATATAGAACACCATAGATCTATCAGACAACTAGAAACCAGGATAAACACAATACTCATAATGGACCATTAGATGGCAGCATTGCACCAGATATAGAACACCAGAGATCTATCAGACAACTAGAAACCAGGATAAAACACAATAATCATAATGGACCACTAGATGGCAGCATTGCACCAGTTATAGAACACCAGAGATCTATCAGACAACTAGAAACCAGGATAAACACAATACTCATAATGGACCACTAGATGGAAGCATTGCACCAGATATAGAACCCCAGAGATCTATCAGACAACTAGAAACCAGGATAAAAACACAATACTCATAATGGACCACTAGATGGCAGCATTGCACCAGATACAGAACACCAGAGATCTATCAGACAACTAGAAACCAGGATAAACACAATACTCATAATGGACCATTAGATGGGAGCATTGCACCAGTTATAGAACACCAGAGATCTATCAGACAACTAGAAACCAGGATAAACACAATACTCATAATGGACCACTAGATGGCAGCATTGCACCAGTTATTGGATGTCAAAATACTATAAGGCCACTACAAACCAGAATAAACACAATAATCATAATGGACCACTAGATGGCAGCATTGCACCAGATATAGAACACTGGGGATCTATCAGACAACTAGAAACCAGGATTAAACACAATACTCATAATGGACCACTAGATGGCAGCATTGCGCCAGATATAGAACAACAGGGATCTATCAGACAACTAGAAACCAGGATAAAACACAATACTCATAATGGACCACTAGATGGCAGCATTGCACCAGATATAGAACACCAGAGATATATCAGACAACTAGAAACCAGGATTAAACACAATACTCATAATGGACCACTAGATGGCAGCATTGCGCCAGATATAGAACAACAGGGATCTATCAGACAACTAGAAACCAGGATAAACACAATACTCAAAATGGACCACTAGATGGCAGCATTGCACCAGATATAGAACACCATAGATCTATCAGACAACTAGAAACCAGGATAAACACAATACTCATAATGGACCATTAGATGGCAGCATTGCACCAGATATAGAACACCAGAGATCTATCAGACAACTAGAAACCAGGATAAAACACAATAATCATAATGGACCACTAGATGGCAGCATTGCACCAGTTATAGAACACCAGAGATCTATCAGACAACTAGAAACCAGGATAAACACAATACTCATAATGGACCACTAGATGGAAGCATTGCACCAGATATAGAACCCCAGAGATCTATCAGACAACTAGAAACCAGGATAAAAACACAATACTCATAATGGACCACTAGATGGCAGCATTGCACCAGATACAGAACACCAGAGATCTATCAGACAACTAGAAACCAGGATAAACACAATACTCATAATGGACCATTAGATGGGAGCATTGCACCAGCTATAGAACACCAGAGATCTATCAGACAACTAGAAACCAGGATAAACACAATACTCATAATGGACCACTAGATGGCAGCATTGCACCAGTTATTGGATGTCAAAATACTATAAGGCCACTACAAACCAGAATAAACACAATAATCATAATGGACCACTAGATGGCAGCATTGCACCAGATATAGAACACTGGGGATCTATCAGACAACTAGAAACCAGGATAAACACAATACTCATAATGGACCACTAGATGGCAGCATTGCACCAGTTATTGGATGTCAGAATACTATAAGGCCACTACAAACCAGAATAAACACAATAATCATAATTAAACACTAGGTGGTAGTATACAGAATATCTGAACACTATCTGACTCCTAGACACCATAATGAACACAATCATCATTTAAAAGTAGAATTCCAGGGTGATACTAATAGCAGTCTTAAACCCGGAAGCAAACAGAAATTACATTGCAGCCTAACAATTCTTAAAATGTGATGGCTGCATTCGTTTTCCCTTTTATGCTTTCTTCTATTTTCATCTGGTGATCCAGCCCGTAAGTCTGTTGTTTTTCAAAAGAACAAGCTTTCGTGCAGTTATAGGGATGGGAGAAACCATTTACCACTGACAGTGGTGCTTACAACGATCAGCATTTATCCCAAAATTATGAAGTGTGAGCTGGAGTTTGGCTTCAATCTGTTATTGTACTTAAATCTGCTAGTGCACCTAACACTCCCCTCCCCCCAGACTGACAGTTCTCTGCTGTGCCTCCTATGCTCCTTCATACAAAGTGTCTGTGTTTGTGGGGAAGCTCTAATTCAGGAGGTGTGTTACTGGCCAGATCACCAGGTGAAAACAGAGGGGGAAAAAAAGCCTAAAAAAGAAAAATAATGCAGTCACCACATCTAATGATTGATAAAGCTGCAATATATGACATTCTTAGTTTGCGGTTTAATACCACTTAGAAACTCCCCCACCCCCTTCTAACACCTATAACAACTACTTTGTGGAAGAAAGGCATATATTTACTGATTCCCCGGTCACATACAGGGGAGAGGAGTGAGTGATCTGACATTGGCTGGAATGCCTGAGTGGCGACATCACCCATAGGCTTACTATAGGCTTACTATAGGCCATCCATTGTCAGAGAGACCTCCTCTCCCCTGAAGCTGCTGCTAGCTGAAAGAGAAGAGAAGAGCACATGACCACATTAGCTTGAGAATAGTATAGTACATGCATATTTCTTTTACAGTTTGGTTTAGTATAGGTGTTAGAAGGGGGTGTAAGCACGTGTAAGCTCAGTTAGTATTAGCCTAGTTAACCCTTAACATTACGTGGCAGCAGTGCACCATATATGAAACATCTGAATACGATAAGACCACTAGAAACTGATATGGATGCAATATTAATAACAGACCACTAGATGGCAGCATGGTACCACATATGGGCCATCTGAAAAATAGCAGATTATCAGAATGAACACAATAATCATTATTGACCATTAGATGGCAGCAATACGCCACATAATATGGGTGCAATAATCACAACTGACCACTAGATGACAGCATGGTACCACATATGGGACATCTCTAGTAATATGATATTGTGCAAAGTGGAATGAACACAATAATCGTTATTGACCATTAGATGGCAGCAATACACCACATAGTGTATGAAACTTCTGAATGCAATTAAACCACTAGAAACCAATATGGATGCAATAATCACAACTGACCACTAGATGGCAGCATGGTACCACATATGGGACATCTCTAGTAATATGATATTGTGCAAAGTGGAATGAACACAATAATCATTACTGGCCTTTAGATGGCAGCAATACACCAGATATGAAACATTTGAACATGATCAAACCTCTAGAAAATAATATGGGTGCAATAATCAAAGCTGACTACTAGATGGCAGCATGGTACCACATATGGGACATCTCCAGTAATATGATATTGTGCAAAGTGGAATGAACACAAGAATCATTATTGACCAATAGATGGCAGTAATATACCAGATATAGAACATCTGAACATGATCAAACCTCTAGAAACCAATATGGATGCAATATACACAGGATCAATGCTGACATATTTAGGCTATTGAAGCCTTATTCATAGCATGGTTAACATTAAAATGGCATTGCTTCACAACTAGACCACTAGAAATCAATATGGATGCAATATTTATAATAGGCCACCAGCAGGCAGCATGATACCACATATGTGACATCTGAACTCTAGCAGATTACCAGAAAGTGGAGTGATCCCAACAATAATTATTGACTATTAGATGGCAGCAATACACCAGATATGGAACATCTGAACATGATCCAATCTCTAGAAACCAATATGGGTGCAATAATCATAATTGACCACTAGATGGCAGCATGGTACTATATATGGGACATCTGAGCACTAGCAGAATACTAGAAAGTGAAATGAACACAATAATCCTTATTGACCATTAGATGGCAGCAATACAACAATTATGAAACATTTGAACATGATCAAACCTCTAGAAAAAAATGTGGGTGCATTAATCACAACTAACCACTAGATGGCAGAATGGTACCAATATGGGACATCTGAACACTAGCAAGTGGAATGATCCCAATAATCATTATAGACCACTAGATGGCAGAATGGTACCACATGTGGGACATCTGAGCACTAGGAAAATACTAGAAAGTAAAATGAACACAATAATAATTATTGACCATTAGATGGCAGCAATACACCAGAAATAGAACATCTGAACATGATGAAACCTCTAGAAACCAAAATCCCAAATCACAAATTAAGCCGGAAACACGATAACTCCTAGTTATTATCCTTTATTTGGCTACATCATATACACAGGATCAATGCTGACATGTTTAGGCTATTGAAGCCTTACTCATAGCATGATTAACATTAAAATGGCATTGCTTCACGACTAGACCACTAGAAATCAATATGGATGCAATATTCATAATAGACCACAAGATGGCAGCATGATACCACATATGTGATATCTAGACACTAGCAACTAGAAAGTGTAATGAACACAATAATCATTAATGACTATTGGATGACAGCAATACCCCAGATATGGAACATCTGAAAAGCTGTAATAATAATAATAAAAAAAAAGAAAATGTATATATATATATATATATATATATATATATATATACACACACACACACACACACACACACACACACACACACACATATATATCATTTATTTTTATTTGTTATTATTATTACAGCTTTTCATATGTATCCATATCTGGTGTTTTGCTGCCATCTAATGGTCAATAATGATATAGATATGTATATCTCTCTTTCTCTATAATATATATATATATATATATATATATATATATATATATATATATATAAAATTATATAATAAAAAAAGAAAACTATAATTTTTTTTCCCCAGAGTTTACTGATTCTGATGTATCATTGATGTCTATCCAGATTCCTTCATCTGCACGCTGTGCAAATGCAAACTACTGAATACAATAAAAAGAGACAATCTAGTTGCTAACTATTAACCTATCTAAACAGCAGAATGCAACTCTGGGCAGAATAAAGACAATGACATATATAATAGTGAGGTGTGTCAGTGACATTCGGGGCTCATTGGTTGTCCTCTGTCCCCCTTTCTGGTCGCAGAGCGTTGACGAAGAGCGGTTATCGGCTACCTTGGACTGGTTGGCGTCCCAGCCTCGTTCCGCTCAGCTCATGGACCGGACGCACCCCGTACTGTCCACCGCCGAGCATCTGTTCAAGAGGCACCTAAAAGATGTAAGGCGCCACGTCTTCCAGCCGGATGAAAGGTACAGAATATAGCGCCAACCTGTGCTGTGGCAGCTTGAGTTTTTTTTCCATATGTTTAAAAGAAAAACATTTTAGGCCTGAAGATTAGTTGAAACCCCCAAACATGATCTATTTTATGAAATCAGACACCCTAGAGAATACAATTTCCAGTTGTTATGTCCCCCAACATTTGCACAATGGTTTATCAAGTGCAAAACTTCTGTGAAAAATGCATTTAAGTTAATGCAATATATTGCCCAATTATTGTACCCGATACTTTCTTTAAGTGACGCTTTACAAGCCCCTATGGGTCATCAGTTTAGAGTTAAAGTGGTTCTAAAGCCGAAACATTTTCTTACCTTAATACATTATGGTAAAAAAATCTTTAAGCATCAGCATCCCCCCCCCCAAAGCTTACTTACCTGAGCCCATCATTCGATCCAGCGATGTGCCCGACTACAGCTCTTCTCTCCCTTCACTTCCGGGTCTCGCTGGCTTTTCTGGGTGACCGGGAACCATCGGCTCCTAGTGCCCTCAATCAAAGCCAGCGATGAGAAAGCACGCAGGGGGCGCTGTCTGAGTCAATAGATGTAGCAGCAAAGCTCAGGAGCGAGCACGCACGTGTGCCCCCATATAAGGCAGCTTCCCACGTGGCACTGGACAGAGAGGGGGGGCCAGGAGCACTGGTCGGGGACCTGAGAAGAGGAGGTTGGCGGCAGCCAATTCCATTGCACAGAGCAGATAGTGTAAGTATAGACATGTTTAGTATTTATTTTTTTATATAAATTTACCTTTACATTCGCTTTAACCTTGAATAATGGGCCTGGGACTATTGCTTTCACTCTCATGTGTGCAGCGATATGTAAAGTGTATATCGTAAGTGATGTTTTTGTACGTAGGCAATCCCCAAAGGTGCGTTTATGTTCATGTGTGTGTGTGGGGGTTGGGTGGGCAGAACCCTTTTGAGGGTTATTTTTGACATTTTTATTCTTGTTTTACTTTTATTGAGGATTTAGTTATTAACATAGTGGAGAACAAGTTCCATATGTGATAATATTTTAAGACAGGTTCTCTTTAATGAGACATCAGGGGTCTCACCCCTGATGTCTCGCCTACCTTCTATTGAAGCTAATGGAGTACAGATCGCTCTCCAATAGCTTCTTCCCTGGCCCCACAAGGGGAAGTGACAGAAACCAGAAGGCATGTTTTACACATCACTTCTGGGTTTATTCTAGCCAGGTGTCAGAAACCATGAAAGCAGACCGAGACAGAAGTACAGTTAAATCACACTTGTTTTAATATTAAAAGTAAATAGAACAAAGGTAGTCAAAGCATAGCCAGAGTTCAGGAACCGGAACGGATAGTCAGACAAGCCAAACGTCAGGGAGCTGGAGATGAGCGTAGTAAAACAGCAAGCAGGATCTGGAGCCAGAAGGGATGTCAGCCAAACAAGTCTTTTAACAGGAACGCAGGAGAGCGTCTCTATGATGTTGACCAAGGCGAAGGCAGAGATCCTCTGGGCTAAACGGCTTAAGTAGGCAGGACTGACGAGCAGGATATCATCAACAGCTGAGTAACTGTGGAGAGATAGGAGCTGGCAATTAGCCGACAGCTGAGCAGCCAGCTCAGAGAAGGAAGGGGAGATGTCAGTGCCCCCTGGGAGTTGGTTGCCCCAGGGGTGCTCTTATTATCACTTGGGCATGGAAAACTCACAGTGAGTCCGGGGCAGTTTTTGCTACCAGGTTGCAAGGCCCTGCCACTGCCCCTTGCACCTGCACTTTTTAAATTTATTTTTCTCCACAAGTTTTCACTTTGCACTTTTTTCTGGAGGGTGAGAGTCCTCAGGCCAACCCTGAAGTCTAGGGGGAAGATGTGTAGCCATTAGTTTCTTTCCTCCACTGAACTGGGGGGGGGGGGGGTATATCTTTGGGAGAGCCCCTCAGGTAGTACTAGGTGGTCGACAGACCATGAGGAAAGGTGAGCAGAGGGGCCCTTTTGGCTAGTTGGACCAAGTTGTGTCTTGCCTCTGTCAGGAGCATTGCACCCCCCAGGGGATTGGGGTGGAGTCCTACTTCTTCAGGGGGTGGCCTAGAGACACACCCTTAAGCACACCTTTTTGTGTGCGTTTTTCACATGCACTTCTTTTGCACACTTAGGTGTTTTTTGCACACCACTGTAAAAAAAAAAGGGGGAGGACCAGCGAATCAATGCTCATTGGTCTCCGAATGTGATCAGGTTGGCTTTCCATACACACAAATAATTGATGAATGAAAGGTGCAATTGAAGTTTTCATTTATTAATTAACAGGACCCACACCACCAACACTGACCACTCTGTGCTGCAGGGTACACAGGAAGAACATGGCTCTCCCTGTGTAATCAGAGCTCTGTGACAGCCGGGCTTTGTTCTCAGCTTACAAGGAACATTCAGAACTCTGTGACAGCCGGGCGTGGTTCTCTGCTTACCAGGAGCATACAGAACTCTGTTACAGCCGGGCATTGTTCTCTGCTTACTAGGAGCATACAGAACTCTGTGACAGCCGGGCATTGTTCTCTGCTTACTAGGAGCATACAGAACTCTGTGACAGCCGGGCATTGTTCTCTACTTACCAGGAGCATACAGAACTCTGTGACAGCCGGGCGTTGTTCTCTGCTTACCAGGAGCATACAGAGCTCTGTGACAGCCGGGCATTGTTCTCTGCTTACCAGGAGCATACAGAACTCTGTGACAGCCGGGCATTGTTCTCTGCTTACTAGGAGCATACAGAACTCTGTGACAGCCGGGCGTTGTTCTCTGCTTACCAGGAGCATACAGAGCTCTGTGACAGCCGGGCATTGTTCTCTGCTTACCAGGAGCATACAGAACTCTGTGACAGCCGGGCATTGTTCTCTGCTTACCAGGAGCATACAGAACTCTGTGACAGCCGGGCATTGTTCTCTGCTTACCAGGAGCATACAGAAGTCTGTGACAGCCGGGCATTGTTCTCTACTTACCAGGAGCATACAGAACTCTGTGACAGCCGGGCGTTGTTCTCTGCTTACCAGGAGCATACAGAGCTCTGTGACAGCCGGGCATTGTTCTCTACTTACCAGGAGCATACAGAGCTCTGTGACAGCCGGGCATTGTTCTCTACTTACCAGGAGCATACAGAACTCTGTGACAGCCGGGCATTGTTCTCTGCTTACCAGGAGCATACAGAAGTCTGTGACAGCCGGGCATTGTTCTCTACTTACCAGGAGCATACAGAACTCTGTGACAGCCGGGCATTGTTCTCTGCTTACCAGGAGCATACAGAAGTCTGTGACAGCCGGGCATTGTTCTCTGCTTACCAGGAGCATACAGAAGTCTGTGACAGCCGGGCATTGTTCTCTACTTACCAGGAGCATACAGAGCTCTGTGACAGCCAGGCATTGTTCTCTGCTTACCAGGAGCATACAGAAGTCTGTGACAGCCGGGCATTGTTCTCTGCTTACCAGGAGCATACAGAAGTCTGTGACAGACGGGCATTGTTCTCTGCTTACCAGGAGCATACAGAGCTCTGTGACAGCCGGGCATTGTTCTCTACTTACCAGGAGCATACAGAGCTCTGTGACAGCCGGGCATTGTTTTCTACTTACTAGGAGCATACAGAACTCTGTGGCAGCCGGGCATTGTTCTCTGCTTACCAGGAGCATACAGAAGTCTGTGACAGCCGGGCATTGTTCTCTACTTACCAGGAGCATACAGAACTCTGTGACAGCCGGGCATTGTTCTCTGCTTACCAGGAGCATACAGAAGTCTGTGACAGCCGGGCATTGTTCTCTGCTTACCAGGAGCATACAGAGCTCTGTGACAGCCGGGCATTGTTCTCTGCTTACCAGGAGCATACAGAAGTCTGTGACAGCCGGGCATTGTTCTCTGCTTACCAGGAGCATACAGAAGTCTGTGACAGACGGGCATTGTTCTCTGCTTACCAGGAGCATACAGAAGTCTGTGACAGCCGGGCATTGTTCTCTGCTTACCAGGAGCATACAGAAGTCTGTAAAAGCCGGGCATTGTTCTCTGCTTACCAGGAGCATACAGAGCTCTGTGACAGCCGGGCATTGTTCTCTACTTACCAGGAGCATACAGAGCTCTGTGACAGCCGGGCATTTTTCTCTACTTACCAGGAGCATACAGAACTCTGTGACAGACGGGCATTGTTCTCTGCTTACCAGGAGTATACAGAAGTCTGTGACAGCCGGGCATTGTTCTCTGCTTACCAGGAGCATACAGAGCTCTGTGACAGCCGGGCTTTGATCTCTGCTTACCACGAGCATACAGAATTCTGTGACACCCGGGCGTTGTTGGCTGCTTACCAGGAGCATACATTACTATGGACACGCCCGCAGGTGTCACACCAGTGTAATCTGCTGGGCTCAGCTGTTTGACTGCAAGAGATGGCTGGGCAATGCAGAAGCAGGCGAGATTCCCACCCCAGCTGCACCCCCTCGACAGCACATTGCCCAAGGCAGGGGCCTCTGCTGCTTGGCCATGGCCTGGCCTCTCTAGCACGGCGGAAGTGGTGGATATAAAAGGCTCAATGGCAGCGGCACCCCAGTGATTCTGTTGCTGACAACAATGTACCAAGAAGCTGATACAGTAAATATCCATTCCTAGTAATTTGATAAAGAGAAATTTCAGATACTCTCCAGTGAAGTCTGCTGCAGGTCCCATGCACTGCCATCTTGGATAAAGGAGCTGGCAGTGGGTTCCTGAGCAACCAAATCTGGCTCCCCACTGTGCATGTGCGAGCTTGCTTGGCACTCTGTGAATTATCAAGCAGCCATCTGGAACATGTGATGTGCCCCAGGACTTTGCGGGAGGGGCATGGGAAGTCACTCTCTCCTAGGCAGGATTGCAGCAGTGGGATCGGGCACTGATAAAAGTTTGTACTAACTCACCACTTAAAAAAAAAAATCCCAAAAAAATGTAACTAAGGATTTTTTAAGCATTAAACGTCAAAATATGACAATTCACACCATAATATATAGTATTATCTGTGAAGATGCATGGATTCATCAATATATATACATATATACACATGTTTAAAAATGTGACAATGTAGTCATACATGTGATGATGATGATTGCTGCATTTTAACTAGACACATTTGTGTCTTTTTAGGCATCCAGAATTTGTGTTCTATGATCAGATGAAACAGACTATGACATCACACAGGTAAGATGGGGCTCTGGGTACATTGTGTGCCAGGTTCAAGTGATAGACTGGTTTTCCTTTAGGGCAGGGATCTCCAAACTACAGCATGATGCCCGAAAATGTCTAATTTTTTGCCTTTATCTGGCTCCTGGGGCATTATTCCTCCCAAGGACACCAATGATGGGGCAATATTATTTCCACTGATACCAATGATGGAGCATATTCCTCCCACTGATACCAATGATGGAGCATATTCCTCCCATTGATATCAATGATGGAGCATATTCCTCCCACTGATACCAATGATGGTGCACTACTCCTTCCACTGATATCAACGACAGGGCACTATATCTCCTACTGGCATCAACGGTGGGGCACTATTCCTCCCACTGACACCAATGATGGGGCACTATTGCTCCCAAGGACACCAATGATGGGGCACTATTCCTCCCAAGGACACCAATAATGGGGCACTATTCCTCCCAAGGACACCAATGATGGGGCACTATTCCTCCCACTGATACCAATGATGGAGCACTACTCCTTCCACTGATATCAACGACAGGGCACTATATCTCCCACTGGCATCAACAATGGGGCACTATTCCTCCCACTGACATCAATTAGGGGGCACTATTCCTCCCAAGAACACCAAATGACGGGGCACTATTATTTCCACTGATACCAATGATGGTGCACTATTCCTCCCACTGACACCAATGATGGGGCACTATTCCTCCCACTGACACCAATGATGGGGCACTATTCCTCCCACTGACACCAATGATGGGGCACTATTCCTCCCACTGACACCAATGATAGGGCACTATTCCTCCCACTGACACTAATGATGGGGCACTATTCCTCCCACTGACACTAATGATGGGGTACTATTCCTCCCGCCGACACCAATGATGGAGCACTATATCTCCCACTCTCATCAATGATGGAAAACTTCTCCTTCCACTGATGGGACATTATTTCACACTCCAGTACCAATGATGGGGCACTATTCCACCCTTCAATACCAATGCAATTATTATAAATCAGAGACCCCCTGCTATCATTATATATTGTTCACTGAGAAAAATTATAAAAATGCAACACTTTGGTGTTTGCCCCTATTTATCATGAGCTGAACGCAAAGATCTACGACTTTTTCCATGTACACATAGGGCCTATTTCTCTCAAATATTGTTCACAAATTTGTCTAAATCTGTGTTAGTGAGCACTTCTCCTTTGCCAAGATAATCCATCCACCTCACAGGTGACTAGACAGCATGATTATTGCACAGGTGTGCTTTAGGCTGGCCACAATAAAAGGCCAATCTAAAACGTGCAGCTTTACTGTATGGGGGGGGGGGGGGGGGGGGGGGGGGGGGGGGGTCCTGCATCTATTCGAATGTCCTAATTTCCGAAATGTTCCAATGTCTGAATTTCCGAAATTACGAAATATTGAAATTGCCAAAACATAAAAATTTTCGGAAATTCGTAATTTTGGAAATTGAAAAATTTGGAAATTTTGTAATTAACAAATTTGTAAAAAACGAATTTGGAACTAAACAAAAGTGCACGTGTCTACAGGACACCCTCCACCCCCAATCACAGCACCTGGGCTCTGAGCGCTGCAATCTGGATAGTCCTTAAAAATAAAAAAAAGCTGAATTATTACGCAGACTGATTGGGGCAGTGCGGAAGCTCCAGGTTGGTAAATATAAAATACATCTTGGTGCTTGTTGGCTCTGTTCAGGTCGATAAATGGGGCATTGTAACTTGCAGGCAAATGTCTAGATGGTTTAGCCTGTAACTGACGTTATATATGTTTCTGTATATTGTGATATTTGAGGGAGCCCGGGATCACCAGCCAGCCATGTTTTTAAAAGCAACACTCAAAATTTTCTGAAATATAAAACAAAACAGTCAATACTCCCAGTACACAAAATAAAGGTTTGGCTCACTGCCCATTAAACTTGTCCCTTAAAAGAGTTATAAAGTCCCCACCTACTTCAGAATCCATCGAAAAGGTCACAAATGCCTCAGCAGTGAACACTACAGAGCTCCTTCTCACAAGCATGTCCTCATCCACCTCACCCTTCATGGACACCTACTGGCTGCTTCCTGCCCTTTTCAGTCCTCTCTCACGGGCGGGTTAACCCTTTTTAGGACCAAAGTCCCTATAGTTAGGGTTGAATCCTTTTTCCCACCCAAAAGTCTCTCCGAGCCTCCATAAATCGTAATAATCCTGAAAAAAACTTCAAGTCAGTTTTCCCCTCTCTGATGTATCAACCCAAAACCTCTCATCCTGCATAGGTGAGAATCCATGAGTACTCTCCACTGTCTCTTTTCACCCCTTTTTAAAAGGGACCCCAGCTCAAATGATGGGGATATGTATCTCTCATCCAGGACCCATCCCTGGTGTCTTTTACAATATGAAATACCATTAATGGCTGGAAGGAAGCCTGGAAGCTGGCTCGAAGGAAGAGTCCGGGGTGTCTTTTTCTAGGGTTTTATTCGAACGATGAATTTGGATGGGTTTGAGAGTAGCATGAGATACTAAAGAACTGGACTCCATAGAGCTGCACAAAATTTCCCCCACAGAATCTCCAATGCTGACAGGTGACTGCAGTTTTTGGTTATTTGCGAAAATACCTAAACAGCCATCCACCCACACAGCTATAAGGTCATTAGCTGCCTCCCTCTGATATCCATCAGGCAGTCTCCATTGAGGGAGACACAAACTCATACCACCATAGGAAAACCAGGCACCTTTCCCCCCAAACTTCCTCCTGGTACTCTCCAGTGAGCTTCTCCAGACCCAAACAAACTCCAGGACTAGACCCCACAAATAGGCAACCCCAGCTGAAACCTCCAGAATTCCTGCTCCAGGCGCAAAGCCCCTGCACAGGGGTCTCCTCCAGCAGGACTGAACCCCGAAACGCAGCTGCTCCTGTCTCAGCCCCCACCCCATTCATGGGCTCTCCCATCACCCACTGGGCACACCTCCTCAGGGGATTGGCTGGAGTCCCACAAACGCTCAGGCTGCTTACTCTGCTCTTCCTTCCACTATAATTCCAGAATCCTCTAGAATTCAGGGGAAAGCAATCAGAGCAGCAGTCTGTGATACATTGAGCAGGCCTAAACAATCAACCCCTGCTCCACCGTTAATGGAAGTGCCAACCAAACTTAGCGGGGTGCCATCCATATAAAAATTATTTTCTGGTAAATGCTACAATTAGGACAATAATAATAAATGTGCAATTACATGCTAATGCATGCCTATTGGGTGTGTTAGTAAGGTTAAAAAAACAGAAAAAAAATAAACATTGTCAGATGCAATGGGCAGGATTCACTCTGTATTCTCGTTGGACGACCCCAATACTAAAGGGTCTATTTTACACAAAATTAAGGCAACTTTTACCCATAATTCATACATTTTCCAAGGCAAATACTACATTATTTAAATAAAATATGTGAATTTTGGGTGGAAGTTGTGTGAACCTTGGATGAAAACATTTATGGACTCCTATATGTCTAATTTACTTATTTGTATTTTCTCATATTGTAGGGTAAAGCCAGCTGTGTTTGATCTGTTTATGGCTGTCATTATTGCGGCCTACTTGGGCGTGATTCAGAAAGCTGTCCAAGTAAGTGATACCCAACACACCAGAAGGTAACCCAATGAGATATTAATATCAACCACAATTTTTAAACACTGGAATCAGCTCCCTTGTGCTGTTACCTGGCCTATATCACAGAGAAACATCATGGATTAGGGTCAATTTTTTTCAAACTTTTATTTTTACTATTTCTATAAAATCTTTGACTAAAAAATATAATTTCAAATGTTCATTTTTTTTTGTATTCCAGAAAACTGAAGCTAATGTCTTTGTGCTGTGGCCTCGGCCTATATTAGAGAGAGAAACATAATGGATTAGGTCAATTTTTAAAAAAAATTTTTGTTCAAAGAGTATTTTTTTATTTATTTTTTTGACAAAGAGCTATTGTTTTATTTTTGAACATGTTTTCAGGTAAAAAAAAAAAAAAAAAAAAAAGAAGCAAATTAGGCATTCTCTATGAGAGAAAAAGATTTTGTGATTGTTAAAGCGTATCTTATATAAAAAAAAAAAAAAATATATATATATATATATATATATATATATATATATACCGTATTTATCGGCGTATAACACGCACCCCAAGTTTAGGAGGGAATTTTAAGGAAAAAACTTACATTTAAATGCCCATCAATGCAGCCTTGTCATGTCAGTTCCCCCTGCAGCCTTGTCTGCAGCCTTGTCAGTTCCCCCTGCAGCCTAGTCAGTTCCCCCTGCAGCCATGTCAGCAGCCTTCTCAGTTCCCCCTGCAGCCATGTCTGCAGCCTTGTCAGTTCCCCCTGCAGCCATGTCTGCAGCCTTGTCAGTTCCCCCTGCAGCCATGTCAGCAGCCTTCTCAGTTCCCCCTGCAGCCATGTCAGCAGCCTTCTCAGTTCCCCCTGCAGCCATGTCTGCAGCCTTCTCAGTTCCCCCTGCAGCCATGTCAGCAGCCTTCTCAGTTCCCCCTGCAGCCATGTCAGCAGCCTTCTCAGTTCCCCCTGCAGCCATGTCTGCAGCCTTGTCAGTTCCCCCTGCAGCCATGTCTGCAGCCTTGTCAGTTCCCCCTGCAGCCATGTCTGCAGACTTGTCAGTTCCCCCTGCAGCCATGTCAGCAGCCTTGTCAGTTCCCCCTGCAGCCATGTCTGCAGCCTTGTCAGTTCCCCCTGCAGCCATGTCAGCAGCCTTGTCAGTTCCCCTGCAGCCATGTCAGCAGCCTTGTCAGTTCCCCCTGCAGCCATGTCTGCAGCCTTGTCAGTTCCCCCTGCAGCCATGTCAGCAGCCTTGTCAGTTCCCCCTGCAGCCATGTCAGCAGCCTTGTCAGTTCCCCCTGCAGCCATGTCTGCAGCCTTGTCAGTTCCCCCTGCAGCCATGTCAGCAGCCTTGTCAGTTCCCCCTGCAGCCATGTCTGCAGCCTTGTCAGGCAGTATCAGTATCTCGGGGCCACTTGGTGCTAGGAACCCCATCACCAAATTTGGGGTTCCTAGCACCAAGTGGCCCAGAGATACGGGGCCCCAAATTCAGCCAGTGTCCATCTGCAGCAATGTTTGCCCAAATTTTGGCTGCAGCTAGGGGGCATCTAGGAACCCTTAACTACTGAGTTTGAAGTTTGGGAGACCTATGGCTGCAAATGGGCACAGTGAGGCTGCAAATGGGCACAGTGAGGCTGCAAATGGGCATTGTTGACCCTCTTTTCCACATACAGTAGCTGCGCATTTCTCACCCTAGGCTTATACTCGAGTCAATACCTTTTCCCATTTTTTTTGTGGTAAAATTAGGTGCCTCAGCTTATATTCGGGTCGGCTTATACTCGAGTATATACGGTACTGTATATGCTTGAAAGCATTCTTACTTTACAGTGGGCTCCATTCACAAAGCGTGATCCCACCGCACAGACGTTTTTCAAAAAAAATTATTTTCAATTCCCTCAAAACCGCTACTAAAATACCATATGCGCCATTTTGAAGTGATGTGGTATTTTAGTAGTGAAAGCCTGTTGTAATTTTACGCCGGCACTAACCGGGTGTCCTTAAAGTGCAAGTTGACTTCCATCCATGATTTTACCTATAGTTAAGCCTCTAATAAGGCTTACCTATAGGCAATGTAAATATCTCCTAAACCTGCGCCGTGTAGGAGATATTTACTGTACATCACTGGCGCACATGCTCTGAAGGAACGGCCACCTGTGCTGTTTCTTTAGAGCCCAAAAACGTGACGTCATCGCGGCTCCAGTCATTTACAGAGCTGGAGTCCACGAACCCGGAAGCAAGGTGGGTGAAGATGGAAGCGGCCTCCAGATCTGACATTTCGGCGTGGGAGGGCTTCGATTTAAGGTAAGTTTAACATTATGCCTTTACCTTGCACGGTAAGAAAAAAAAAAAAAGAAGTCCAGCGGTTTACAACCGCTTAAACAAGCAGTGGTAAATAGCTGGTTGTTAGGGAGCGGGCGGCCACCGGCATCCTTAACAACCAGTAACTGCCATGGTTGTTAAGGAGTAAGGCACCGCTGTGTCTTTAACAACCAATGAGTCATCAGCTTCTTAAAAATGAAGAAAAAAAAAAAACAGCGTTGGGTCCCCCCCCCCCCAATCCATACCAGGCTCTTCAGGTCTGGTATGGATTTTAAGGGGTACCTCATGCCAAAATGTAAAAAAAAAGGCGTGGCGTCCCCCCAAAATCCATACCAGACCCTTATCGGAGAATATGATTTTTTTTTTTTAATAAAGGGTCAAAAACTGCCTCCTGTCTTTATTTACACTACTCTTTTTTTTGTTTGGGTGAATGAGTAAGGGTACTATAGGGGTGAGGCCAGGATCTGCTCCCCCTTGTTAAAGGGGGCTTCCAGATTCTGATAAGCTCCCCCCAGGCAGGTCCCCACCACCACTGAACCAGGGTTGTGGGGGAAGAGGCCCTTGTCCTCATCAACATGGGGGAAAGGTGCTTTGCAGGGGGGGGGGGGGCGGAGCCAACCTGCCCCAAAGCATCCACCCATGTTGAGGGCATGTGGCCTGGCATGGTTCAGGAGGGGGCGGGCCGCCCGCTCGTCTCAACCCCTTTTCCTGGCCTGCATGCTCAGATAAGGGTCTGATATGGATTTTGGGGGGGGACCCCACGCCATTTTTTAAAAACAAAATTTGGCATGGGGTTCCCTTTAAAATGCATACCAGATGACCCTGATAAATGACAGCTTATATTCTCTGATAAATGACAGTTGCTCTTGCTTACTATTGGCCAAGTAATCATTTTATTAATAACGTTCTCTATTAGAAAGAAAACGATTTGTAAATATGACGCCACCTCCACGCCTAGGGATTGTTATATTCAGTACATAATTTATGGAGCTTTATACCAGGATACAACTTCATATAAATAGCCATGTAACTACCATTTTTCAAATTTCATTGGACTTCCCTGAAAACTATCACTTTTTGAAAATAAGGATTCCTTATCTCGATGTGTTCGCTTTGTAAATGAAACCTGCAAATGTGATAATAATTAATCTCTTTTCCCTCTTTTTCTCCCCAGAATTCCGGCTCGGCATATAATAGGTTTGTCCTCCTTATTACAAAGCAGAAGAGGAGATGAAGAAACGCCTGAAGTCCTCTTCATCACCGCATGGAACTCAACTTCTTACATCGCAACTGTCTGTTTTTAAAAATAAAATTGATAGTAAAACCACATTTTGTATTGGCCTGTGAACTCTGCGTCCCCTGTGGGTGTGAGCTCCACCGGAAGCTTTACCCTGCGGTGTTGTGCGTCATCAGTGAAGAGGAAACAGGTGATATAACCACCCAGGTGTATTCTTTAGGCAATGCAGGAAGAACTTTTCAGTGACCTGTCAGTTCTGAGAGAGACTCAATGATTACACATGGAGAGTTTGTTGAGTGTTGATCAGAGCGCGGACACGCATCAGGGAAGTTCTGTCCCTTGGACACAGCCAATCACAGATCGTGCTAAATGGCCAATCACAGCAGCCATTTAGCACTCGATCGGCAAGTCCAATGGTAGGTGATCTCATATGTAAACATATGAGATCATCTCTCATCACCAGCTTTCCCTCCTCACACAGAGACAGCGTGTGAGGAGGGAGAGCTTCCGTGCTGTAGCTGCGTCAGTGAAACGTGAGTGAACACTAACACAGTGACACACACACAACACACATGCCCATCTGTCCCCAGTGCCACCTGTCAGTGCCATCTGTCCCCAGTGCCACCTGTCAGTGCCATCTGTCCCCAGTGCCACCTGTCAGTGCCATCTGTCCCCAGTGCCACCTATCAGTGCCACCTGTCCCCAGTGCCACCTAGTGTCACGTGCCATCTGTTATCAGTGTCACGTGTCATCAGTGCCATCTGTCATCAGTGCCACCTGTCATCAGTGCCACGTATCAGTGCAATCTGTCATCAGTGCCACGTATCAGTGCAATCTGTCATCAGTGCCACGTATTAGTGCCATCTGTCATCAGTGCCACGTATTAGTGCCATCTGTCATCAGTGCCACGTATTAGTGCCATCTGTCAGTGTCACGTGTCATCAGTGCCACGCATTAGTGTCATCAGTGCCACGCATTAGTGCCATCTGTCATCTGCCATCAGTGCCACATATCAGTGCCATCTGTCATCAGTGTCACGTGTCATTGTCCTGGTGCTCCAGGGCCTTCAAAAGTGTACTAGGTAGTCAACAAGTTAGATGTGTAATTTATGCTCCTAGAACACCTGATGGTGCTCCCTGCATGTTGGGCCTCTGTATGTGGCCAGGCTGTGTAAAAGTCTCACACATGTGGTATCGCCATACTCAGGAGGAGTAGCAGAATGTATTTTGGGGTGTAATTTTTGCTATGTACATGCTATGTGTTGGAAATATCTTAAAAATGCACAACTTTGTGGAAAAAAAATTGTTCTTAATTTTTTTTCAACATATTCCAAAAACTTCTGGTAAAAAATGAACAGTTCAATAGACTCATTATGCCTCAGATTATACGTTGGGGTGTTAGCTTTCCAAAATGGGTCATTTTGTGGGCGTTTCCATTGTCCTGGGGCTCCAGGGCCTTCAAAAGTGTAATAGGTGGTTGAGAAATGAGATGTGTCATTTATGCTTGTAGAACGCCTGAAGGTGCTCCCTGCATGTTGGGCCTCTGTATGTGGCCAGGCTGTGTAAAAGTCTCACACGTGTGGTATCGCTGTACTCAGGAGGAGTAGCAGAATGTATTTTGGGGTGTCATTTTTGCTATATACACGCAATGTGTTGGAAATATCTTAAAAATGTACAACTTTGTGAAAAAAAAAATGCGTTTATTTCTTTTCCCCATTTTCCCAAAAACTTCTGGACAAAAAAATGAACCATTCAATAGACTCAGACTCCTAGCTTCCAGGATTGAGCCTAAGTTCACATTGCAGGGATTTGGCATTTGACATGTCAAATCACATGCCAAATCGGTGGCTATTGCCGGCAATGGCACTGTCCGAATCGGTGCAACGCCAACTTTGCGGCGCCACACCGATTCCCAAAAGTAGTTTCTGTACTACTTTTGGCAGCTTCGGGTGCGATTTGTATAGAAATCTGTGCAGCAACCCGTACAGATGTTTCTGAAATCATCCCCCGAAGTCAGGACTGACATGCAGGAATGAAATCACGCGATTCCATTCCCGCTGTCAGTGTGAACCTGGGCTCATTGTCAAAGCTTAATTAAACAAGCTGAAGTTATAAGCCAATTGGCTACCATGCACAGCTGCACCAGATTCTGAAACCACCAGTTTTAGTAAATCAACCCCAATGTATCTCTCCTTAGACAGTATAGTAAATACCAAACTTGTCCTATATAGAACACTGAAGGGCTCTGCCTATGGAATACAACCCTGCAGGGTTTATCCTGTGTACTGCACTGTCTGGCTTACATTCCCCCTCCTGTCTTGTTCTGAGTCCGACACCTTCCCTTCTTCCACCCTGAGATGAGGCCCTCTTAATGTACCTGTGTCATGGGTACATCGATGATGTACTCATAGTCTGAGATGGCACTAGAGACTCACTTGATGCATTTTGCAATGTCTTGGTGTGAACGTTCACATATGTGCAAAGTGGATGTGGTTTTAACTGCATCCATATTCGCAGGACGTGTGATTGTGACTGGCCCTCAATGGAGCAGGTTCACACATGTCTGGGGGTGGCCGCAGTGCAGTTTCCAAAAGGTTTGTATGCATTTTTGAGTCCTGTTAAGGTGCAAATTATGGCAACTGAACCAGTGAACAGAAACACACTAGACCCCACACTGGGCCCCTGCATTACTACGGCAGTAAAAAGCAGTCAAGCTCCCATTTTACATTGTAATGTTTCAGACTATGCCTAGATCTTTGTTAACCACTTATGAATGAATGAATGAATGACTTGTATAGCGCTACCTATGCGAACTGAATCTCCTCAGGGCGCTTTTTGCAGCCGGTGTCCATCTGCGTGGTCCTTTTACCCCAAGGGGTCCCGATGCGCTTACAAACACATACAACATACACATACACATATTTGGCCAATTTTTCGACAGGATCTAATTAACCTACCAGCATGTCTTTGGAGTGTGGGAGGAAACCGGAGTACCCGGAGGAAACCCACGCAGGCACAGGGAGAACATGCAAACTCCAGGCAGATGGTGTCGTGGTCAGGATTCTTAGGCTGGGGTCACACTGCAACACGCTCCGGCTCACCACAGCAGTGAGTCCAGTGCGTCTCCATTTACCGTTTCAGGTCCTATTTCAGCCCAAATTTTGAGCAGAATTCAGACCTGAAATCGACCAAAAGATGCACAGGACCCCTGTGCAATTCACACCGGAGCTGCTGCGGAGATGTGTGAACTGGCTCATAGAAAGCCGGTCACAATCTCCTGCTATGCGAATTGGATGTGGAGAAACCCACATCCAATTCACACTAGTGTGAACCCAGCCTTAAGGACCTAGCCTTTTTCTGACACTTGTTTACAAGTTAAAATATTTTTTTTTTTTGCTATAAAATTTACTTAGAACCCCCAAATATATATATATATATATATATATATATATATATATATATATATATTTTTTAGCAGAGACCCTAGGGAATAAAAAGGAGATCTTTGCTATACAGGGGGTCCCCGAGTTACGAACTCGTTAGGGACTGCCCGCCTGTACTTAAGTCGGAAATGTTCGTAAGTCGGCCGCGCATGCGCAGACCGACAAATACGACCATTTCCGGACATTTCCGATGTTCCGTCCATTGCCGTTCTGCGCATGCGCGGCAAATTACGGACATTTCCAAAGTTTTCCGAGGCTCCGAATGGCCGCGCATGCGCAGAACGGCCAAAACACGGCGGAACACGGCGGAAAATGGCGGAGGGTCCCCGCAGCGCCTCGTTCGTAAGTAGGGGATGTTCGTAGGTCGGGCGTTCGTAAGTCGGGGACCCCCTGTACTTTATGTCACACTGTATTTGCGCGGCAATCTTACAAAGGCAGTTTTGGAAAATTAAAATTTTTGGAAAAAATACACTTTTTTAAATAAAAATAAATAAGAAAACAGTAAATTTAGCCCAAATATTTTCTATAATGTGAAAGATAATTTATGCCGAGTAAATTGATACCCAACATGTCATGCTTCAAAATTGCGCACGCATGTGGAACGGCAACAAACTTTGGTACTTAAAAATCTCTGCGTTTAAAATGTCTACAGGTTACCAGTTTAGAGTTACAGAGGAGATCTAATGCTACAATTATTGCTCTCACTCTAACAATCGCGGCGATACCTCACATGTGTGGTTTAAACACTGTTTACATATGTGGGCACAACTAGCATATGCGTTCGCTTCTGGGCGCAAGCTCGGAGTGACGGGGCACTTTTTTCTTATTTATTTTACTTCAAATTTTTTATTTTATTTTTTGAAATGACCGTGTAAAAATAAAAAATATAATCACTTTTATTCCTTTTACAAGGATTGTAAACATACCTTGTAATAGAAATAAGCAGGACAGAGCCTCTTTAATGCGAGACCTGGGGTCAAAAAGACCTCAGATCTTACATTTACACTTAAAAGCAATAAAAAAAAATATATATATATAAAAAAATTGTCACTTTAAGGCCGGAAGTGACGTTTGACATCTCTCCGGTCCTCCAAGGACATAGAGTTGAGTTGGGGCCAATTTTTTTAACCAGTGGTCGTCTCTTGACATTCGGCCCATGTGTACTCGGCTTTAGTGGGCCTTATATGTAGGGTGGAGCAGTGAGGATATTTTTGTTTTGGTCCACTGCAGCTTTACCTGCTTGGCAAAGTGTAAAAATTAGCTGTAGTAAATCTTAGTTTAGTTTCATATTTATAGAGGAGGAGGGAGTGCAGTTTTTGTCTATCCTCCAAATGTGCGGAGACCAGCGAGGAGGGAGGGCGATAATTTAAGTCATCTTTTTGTTTTATGGAGGCTAGCACCTCATCAATTTGCCTGTTTCTCTGATGGTTAACACGAGCATTCACCTAATAAGGATACCACGCATATAGCCCTTATAAGTAGACCATAGAACCAAGGTGTCAGTTCTGGAAATAACATTCAGTTTGAAGAACTGCTGGTGAGCTTGACCCATCTGTTGACAGACAGTACGATCAGCTAGAAGAGAGGAGTGGAGTCTCCATAAATCGGGAGTCTGAGTTTTGTGAATCCCAACTTTAAAGCGGAAGTAAACCCATCGATTAAAAAGTTTAAAAAAAAAAGGAATGCCGGGAATGCTAACTGCACATTGGCTGTGCTCTCAACCAAACAGTCAAACCATCCAATGGCTGGTGTCATAACGGATCACATGTGCAGCACTGTGGCAGTTGAAGATTAAACAGAGGCAAAGATGGCAGCTTCCTTGGCTGAAACCGATAGGGGGGTTTACTTCCACTTTAACCAAAATGGGGGCATGGTCCGACCATGTGATGTTCCCTATAGTGGAGGAACGTATGTTCTGTAGAGTCCATTTGTCAGTTATAAATAGGTCAATTCACAAGTAGAATGCTTCATAGGAGTGAGAAGTAGGTAAAGTCTCGTTCGGATTCATGTTGGCAGCACCAATCATCATATAGGTCATTTTGGTGGAGACGTAGATTGATGTGGTGGGCATTTCGTTGAGGTGTCCATCGCAGGGTCTCAAACTTTATTGAAGTCACCTCCAATGATAAGATGGCCTTTTTTGTGCTTAAACAGCAGTCTAAGGAGGTTGTAACAAAATCTTAATTGTTTAGTATTTGGTGCATACAAGTTAGCAGGGATATAGGTTTCCTGGTCAATGTGGCAGATGAGTACGAGCTATCTTCGTTGAGGGTCTGCTATCTGCTGAAGGTAAATTGAAGAGTATTACGAACTACAATAAACATCCCACTTTTCTTTTTCTCAGCTGAAGCTAAGAAGAGACAACGTTTTTAAACCCAAGTAGAGGAGTTTTAGGAGGCAGCAAAGTGTGTTTATTGCACAAAGATTATATAGCCATGTAACTTGGTTGGCTCTTTCATAAGTGCTGACCTTTTGTACAGGCCTCTAGAATTCACAAATATAAGTTTAAAAAAACATTTTTGATGGAGAGATATGTATTAAGTCTGGAAGGGTGAAAGTGAATGTAGGCAGGGAGGTCAACTCAGAGGGTCCCAGATCTTGTTATAGTATGTAAATGTTGTTGGGAGTGGAGACTGGAGGAGAAATATACTGGTGTTGGTTCAGGTTCAGAGAAGTAGACTCTGAAAGGATTTAGTAGTAGGTACAGGGTCACTGGAGAGGTAGTTGAATAATGTCTGTGTGTTTGGAGGATAAGGTAAAAAGAGTTTGTAAATTTGAGAGCTATGAGCAGTTACAGGATATCTGGGGTTCGAAGGAACAGTCCACAGCAGTACAGTTGAGATCTGGACAAAACGAGTAGACAACAAGAAAACATAAAGAAAGAGACCATGAAGGATATGCCGCGGTCACCAAGCTTAAAACGGTTAGGAGCAAAGACAGCTACCAGGAGAATCGTGTTCAAGTGTCTGAGAGTCCAATCAGTTTCTAGTGGATGTGAGGATGATGGAGATGATTCCGTTGTAGGTAGTATATAACACCCTCTCAGCAAATGTAAACCCCCCTTCTAAAGATACAGATTGTAAAGGATTTATCATGAGGAGTCACTAGCAGCTTAGTTAGGAAACCCCATTTGTAAGAGATCCTACGGTACTGTAATGCTTTGGTGATAGATGGTGACAAGTTGTTTCCTATTTTGCATGACTTGGGGGGGGGGGGGGATAAAAATAAAAATCGGTATAGAACAGGGATATGCAATTAGCGGACCTCCAGCTGTTGCAGAACTACAAGTCCCATGAGGCATAGCAAGATTCTGACAGCCATAAGCATGACACCCTGAGGCAGGGGCATGATGGGACTTGTAGTTTTGCAACAGCTGTAGGGCCGCTAATTGCATATCCCTGGTATAAAATATAGCTTGAGAGCTAAAAAAAAAGGCTCAGGTAGGTTGGCAACCCCTTTTCTCTGCAATCCTCATTTTTTTTCTTTCACATAAAAATTTTAATTAATGCAGGGACTTTCCTTAATGTTATGTTGTTCCTGCATGACCGGTCTTCCAAAGTCAGCAAACCTAAATTTCAGGTCCTGTAGTTCTTTATTCACTATCGCCATTTTTGTTCCTGACGAACACTAAGCTGATGTCCCACACTACCTATTCCCGGTGGTTTTTAAACACTATTTTGTTTATTTCCTAGTTCAATGTAGTTAAAATTGGTTAATTCAATGTGAATGAGTTAGTTAATTCGTTTGTAATACTATCCCGCGGTACCGGAAGTGCCGTATATACCGGAAGTCCCGCTACCGCCATTTTGGCCGAGGGTTGCCTGTTCTATTAGAGTAGAATGCTTGAGAGAGTGAGAAGTAGGTAAAGTCTTGTTCGGATTCATGTTGGCAGCACCAATCATCATATAGGTCATTTTGGTGGAGACGTAGATTGATGTGGTGGGCATTTCTTTGAGGTGTCCATCGCAGGGTCTCAAACTTTAAAGAAGTCACCTCCAATGATAAGATGGCCTTTTTTGTGCTTAAACAGCAGTCTAAGGAGGTTGTAACAGAATCTTAATTGTTTAGTATTTGGTGCATAGGTATAGGTTTCCTGGTCAATGTGGCAGATAAGTATGAGTTATCTTCGTTGAGGGTCTGCTATCTGCTGAAGGTAAATTGAAGAGTGTTACGAACTACAATAAACATCCCATTTTTCTTTTTCTCAGCTGAAGCTAAGAAGAGACAACGTTTTTAAACCCAAGTAGAGGAGTTTTAGGAAGCAGCAAAGTGTGTTTATTGCACAAAGATTATATAGCTTGGTTGGCTCTTTCATAAGTGCTGACCTTTTGTACAGGCCTCTAGCAGTCACAAATATAAGTTTAAAAAAACATTTTTGATGGAGAGATATGTATTAAGTCTGGAAGGGTGAAAGTGAATGTAGGCAGGGAGGTCAACTCAGAGGGTCCCAAATCTTGTTATAGTATGTAAATGTTGTTGGGAGTGGAGACTGGAGGCGAAAGATACTGGTGTTGGTTCAGGTTCAGAGAAGTAGACTCTGAAAGGATTTAGTAGTAGGTACAGGGTCACTGGAGAGGTAGTTGAATAATGTCTGTGTGTTTGGAGGATAAGGTAAAAAGAGTTTGTAAATTTGAGAGCTATGAGCAGTTACAGGATATCTGGGGTTCGAAGGAACAGTCCACAGCAGTACAGTTGAGATCTGGACAAAACGAGTAGACAACAAGAAAACATAAAGAAAGAGACCATGAAGGATATGCCGCGGTCACCAAGCTTAAAACGGTTAGGAGCAAAGACAGCTACCAGGAGAATCGTGTTCAAGTGTCTGAGAGTCCAATCAGTTTCTAGTGGATGTGAGGATGATGGAGATGATTCCGTTGTAGGTAGTATATAACACCCTCTCAGCAAATGTAAACCCCCCCTTCTAAAGATACAGATTGTAAAGGATTTATCATGAGGAGTCACTAGCAGCTTAGTTAGGAAACCCCATTTGTAAGAGATCCTACGGTACTGTAATGCTTTGGTGATAGATGGTGACAAGTTGTTTCCTATTTTGCATGACTTGGGGGGGGGGGGGGGATAAAAATAAAAATCGGTATAGAACAGGGATATGCAATTAGCGGACCTCCAGCTGTTGCAGAACTACAAGTCCCATGAGGCATAGCAAGATTCTGACAGCCATAAGCATGACACCCTGAGGCAGGGGCATGATGGGACTTGTAGTTTTGCAACAGCTGTAGGGCCGCTAATTGCATATCCCTGGTATAAAATATAGCTTGAGAGCTAAAAAAAAAGGCTCAGGTAGGTTGGTAACCCCTTTTCTCTGCAATCCTCATTTTTTTTCTTTCACATAAAAATTTTAATTAATGCAGGGACTTTCCTTAATGTTATGTTGTTCCTGCATGACCGGTCTTCCAAGTCAGCAAACCTAAATTTCAGGTCCTGTAGTTCTTTATTCACTATCGCCATTTTTGTTCCTGACGAACACTAAGCTGATGTCCCACACTACCTATTCCCGGTGGTTTTTAAACACTATTTTGTTTATTTCCTAGTTCAATGTAGTTAAAATTGGTTAATTCAATGTGAATGAGTTAGTTAATTCGTTTGTAATACTATCCCGCGGTACCGGAAGTGCCGTATATACCGGAAGTCCCGCTACCGCCATTTTGGCCGAGGGTTGCCTGTTCTATTAGTGCCTTAATCCCGGAAGTGACACATCCGCCATTTTTGTTCCTGGCGAACACTAAGCTGATGTGTCACTTCCGGGATTAAGGCATCAATAGGACAGGCAGCCTTTAGCCAAAATGGCGGCAGCGGCACTTACGGTATTGCGGGAATTGGGGGATAGTATCACAAACGTACTAATTAACTCAATTACATTTACCTTGGATGTATGGTATATAAGGGGCTAGGGACAAACCCACCAGCAGCTTTCCTGATGACGCAAATACTGCGAAACGTGTAGAGGCTGCTGGGAACACCTAAACGTCACTTCCGGTCTAAAAGCGAGGTGTGGAACGCACACCGGACCGCAGTGGAACACGCGGCGCTATTCAGAGGGGAATACACAGAATAGGAAGCAAACCTGTACCCCCGTATATACACAAGGCTTGATCAGCTTTGTGCTGGCTTGCAGGCACCCACAAATGTGAGTTGAATGTGTTATTTTTAAACCTTTTAAATAAAATCATTTTTGATATGCTGCACCATGATGGTTATTTATATATCCCAATGATAACATACCGGAGTAAGGAGCGCTCACATATTACCGTGACAGATTGGTGGTGAAGCCTATGAGTGGATTGGTTATCCCAAATGAACCAGAGGTGGAGTTTTTTTTTTTTGATATTTCTGGCGAGTGGCCATTGCATTTGGTGGTGGTGAAGTCACACATATATTGTTTTTGCTTGATGGATGAAGAAATACATTCTTCTCAGCAAAAGTGATCAGTCATAGTTATTTAGTATAAAAAAGGAATTTCGCGCAATAAATAGCTAAAATAATGAAAACATGTGCAATAAATAAATATGCCAGTAAACGGTATTGTTACCGGTGAGAGGTACTGTGTGCTTCAATGTTGGTAAATAATAAAGTAATCGATAATAATAAAAGCGACCAGTGCAAAATTTCTATAAAGTGCAATGTGTAAATTGACCAGTAGTGGTCACTAGTGATGGTGGGAAGTGATTGCAGTTAGGTTGAACTTGCATACATTTAGGATTGATAAATGTATTTATAGCACATATGTGTGACTAGCAATAAATATAATCATATATATTGAATATTTAAAGTGTCATGTGCATATAATTAATGATCAATGTCTAAAAACCATGTGTTTGGCATATTAAACTTCAAATGACAATGGTATAAAATTCGTGACTGGTGAAACACAAGTGCAATAAATAGTGCAATAAATAAATAAGATCATGAATAAATTAATAAAACAAGTAAGTGACAATAGTGAATAAGTGATTGGGTGATACCCAAAATATGGGTAAAAGAGTATGGTAAAGAGGTAAGTTCATATAGTCCCAGACTGGATAAATATATATTTGTGGATAAAGCAGTGTCCAAATTGATCCGTCAGGTCCTAATAATCAATTCATCCAAATGTTCAACACTTTCTGGATGGTGTATAAAGCGGTAAAGACTTGGTCCTGATTTCCATATATTTTATCCAATCAATGGTCTCCCAGAACTCTCACCTTAATGATGTTGAAATAGAGCCTCTCGGGGATCTCCTATAGCCCCATGCGGTTTGGATACAGGTATTCAGCAAACATAGTAAGAAAAAAACTTCTCCTTTAAGAGCGTTTAAACCTGCGGTCCTGCAATGCTCAGTGTCAGAATGACACAGCGCCAGGGAAAGCGGAAGAGAAAGGGGAAGCCTCCACTAGTGTAGTATGTTATTTGGTAATCAAAGATATTTATTAGGATAATAGGTGGACTCTTACATTCAGATAAAATAAAACAGGCATAAAGGTTTAAAATAGTTCTAGGCGTTCTCAGCGCCTTCTCACGTCTCCTTGAGTGCTTCTCTGCCTACGGCCACTCCCTACGCGTTACGACACGTCACGTGTCTTCATCTGGGGAACCGGATTGGCTGTATGGGTTAGGTTTATATTGAGAGAAACCGGAAGTAGATGTTCGGCCATCTTTCTTGTGGTCAATTGTCTAATAGGTAGCGGTCATTCTAATAGTGCTTTGTTATTATTGTGCCAGCAGTCTGTTTTTCGGCGGTGCGTTCCGCCTGTGCGTTCCACCATTATGGCGGCCATTTTCTTGAAGAGCAATAGTTTGTTATTCAATAGCCACGATCTGGCTATGTTATTGTGTTATTGCGGCCATTTTCTTGAAGAGCAATAGTTTGTTATTCAATAGCCACGATCTGGCTATGTTATTGTATTGTCATCTGTGTTACTATTTAACGGAATACGGTCTGTTTGTAGCAGCAACCGCAATACTATGGTGTCTGACTTTTTTCTGTGTCATATTGTATGTTGGTGCTTGGTGGAATATGATCAATTCATACTCATATTATACAGTCCCAGCCTGGGTAAATGTATTAGTACTACAAGAAACTGGCATGTGTCATATTATGGTACATGTGTCATACTATGACACAGTCTACCTTTCGCCAGATATAGATATAAATATAATATTAAAACTCTATTATATTGTGTATATCAAGTTAAAACTATGTATGTTGTATATTAAAAATGCATTGATGTTGGTTCAGGAATCAACATCAATGTCAATAAGTATATAAATTCCCAGAGCCGATATTAAAATTATTGTGAAATTAGGATTAATTTAAAATCACGTTCCATAAAAATGTATAAAAAATAAAATAAAATATAAAAAATATTGGAGTGAGAGAAAGCCTTGAGATGCCTTCTAATAATTACAGACAGTATTTATCTCTATATATTACATCCATATTTAACACATACTCCTAGCAATAATCCTATTGGGTACATGTATTGGTCATATAGTGTGATGGATGTGGTAATAAAGTAAATAAATATATGTACAGATATGT
This sequence comes from Lithobates sylvaticus, assembly GCA_028564925.1. Classification (NCBI taxonomy): domain Eukaryota; kingdom Metazoa; phylum Chordata; class Amphibia; order Anura; family Ranidae; genus Lithobates; species Lithobates sylvaticus. The sequence goes on along the minus strand of CM053026.1, from coordinate 763,734,733 downwards.
AAATAATCCATTGTGCGTTAATTGGTCATCCATGGGTGATCTAAGTGATTCTGTGGGGATGTTAATCGTTTCTGTATATAGACGAAAAACGTGTACCCAAGGTACTGTCCCGCCCACTGTCACTCTAATGTATCATGGTGTGGATATGTGAGTACTAGTTGTTGGCTAGATTTTTTAAAAACAGCGTTTCATATTTCGGAGATTACTTCAAAGAACTATTAAGATCATGTATATATTCAGAAATTGCTCAGGAAGCAGTTCAAATCGAACTCGACATTGAGGCCCCCGGGGGTGAGAGTATGCATTGTGTGGATCCATCTCGACTCTTTTTGGCTTATTGTTCGTACTTTATGACTGCCTCTCCACGCCTTATTGTATCTCTCAATTCCCCAAAACTGTAGAGAAGATGGGTCTCGGTTATGCTTTTGTGCAAAGTGTTTCGACACATTGTGTTTGGGGAACCCACGTTTGATGTTTCGTACGTGTTCCTCTATTCTTACTTTCATTGCCCTTTTTGTTCTTCCCACATATTGGAGGTTGCAACTGCATTGTAGCACGTATACAACTCCTTCTGTGTGGCAGCCTATGAAGTCTCTTATTTTGTGGGTTTGTCCAGTGTTTGTAGCTATAAAATCCATTCTCTTTTTTTGGGGTTTAGATGTGTGTCTACAAGCATAACAGTTGCGACAAGGGTGAAATCCCTTCCCAGAAAAAAATGGAAAAGTGGGTTTAGGCGGGGGTTCCACTACTGATTTTACTACTAGGTCCCTAATGGTAGGGGCCCTAGTGTAAATTATATTCGGTTTTTGAGGTAGTGTGGTTTTCAAATCCTTATCTCTCTTAAGGATGTTCCAGTGTCTTTCTATTAATTTGGCTACATCTTTATGCTGTGTGTTGTAGTCTAAGATTAGGCAGGGTGCCTCATTTTGGTAACTTTTTTTTGGTTTACTCTGAAGCATGGTTTTTCGATCCATTTTACTGACGTCTTGTATTTGTTTTTCTATCCATTGATCGTCATAGCCTTTTGTTTTGAATCTTTCTCCTATTTGTTTTGCCTGGATTTGGTAATCTTCTTCTTTCGTACAGTTTCTTTTTATTCTTATTAGTTGTCCCTTTGGGATGTTATATAACCATGGCTTATGATGACAACTATTGAGTGTAAGGTAGCTATTAGTGTCTACATTTTTAAAGTAGGTTTTAGTTACTATTTTGTTTCCATCCAGATTTATTTTTAGATCCAGAAAGTCCACCTCTTTCTCATCTATTTTCCATACTAGCTTGATGTTGTTTTCGTTTTCATTTAGTCGCCTAAGGAATGATTCTAATGTGCTTCTTTCCCCATTCCACACGATTATTATATCGTCAATGTACCTTTTGTACAGGGTCAGCTCCGCTGGGGTGTCGTTGTATACTGTTACGTCTTCCCATTGGGCCATAAATGCGTTGGCCACTCCCGGGGCGAATTTGGCACCCATGGCAATGCCTATTGCTTGTTTATAGTAGGTCTGATTATGCCAAAAGTAATTGTACTTGAGGCAAAAATCTAGGCATTTGATGAGGAACTTCCTTTGTTTGCATATATAGTTGCTATAGTTCCTCAAGAGCCATTTAGTAGCTGAGCATGCATTATGATGTTGTACTATCGTATATAACGATGTAACATCTGCTGTGGCTAGTATGGTCCTCCCTTCCAATACTGGTATTGTTTCTAAAAGTTGTAGTATATGCTTTGTGTCTTTGAGGTAGGCTTTCGTCTGTTGTACAGCTGGTTGGATGTAGTAATCAATATACTGTCCCATTCGTGACGTTAGGGAATCTATCCCATTCACGATTGGTCTTCCTGGGGGGTTTTCTTTACATTTATGTATTTTGGGCACAGTATATATGATTGGAATCCTACACGTTTCTGGTACAAGGTATTTTGACTCTTTTGTGTTGAGGATTTCCTTCTTTACTCCTAATTTCACTAATAGTTCTAGTTCTTTTTTGTATTTTGCGGTCGGGTTGCCCAATAGTTTAATATATGTTACTTCATCATTCAGTTGTCTATTCAATTCGTTCTGGTATTGTTCTTTAGATTGTAGTACTATGGCTCCTCCCTTGTCCGCCGGTCTGATTACCAAATCTTTCCTCTCTGTTAGTGATTTGATTCCCTTTTTAATGTGTATGGGATCAGATGTTTTCTTGAGCTTCAGAGACTCCAGGTCTTGTAGTACTAGGTTCTTAAAGACTTCAATGTGCTGGTTGTTGGATACTTTAGGGTTGTAAACCGAGTTGTTACGTAACATGCTATGTATCACTGTTGGAGATGTATTTCTTTCCTCAAAGTGGGGTTTCCATGGATTGTTCATGATACATTTTTTGATGTTGATTTTTCTGATATATTTTTGCATTCCTATATATGTATTAAATTTATTTAGGTTTTTAATCGGTGCATGTTTCAGGCCTTTGTCTAGTACTGCCAGTTCTTCTGCTGTAATAGACATATTGCTGAGGTTGACTACATTTTCTCCAACTACTCTCTTTTTCTTTTGGATTCTCTTTCCCGCTCGTTGTCCTCTCTTCGTTCTGGGCTGTTTCTGTGTTCTTCTTGTGGGCGTCTCCGTTCTGGACTGCTTCTGTGGTCTTCTTGTGGGCGTCTCCTTGGTGAACGATTTGTTTCGTGTGTTTGTCTCCGAGGAGAGTATTCTCTCCTCTCCCGATCTAAAAAAGAACGCTGTGTATTATATTCATATTGGTTCCCGTAGTTGCGTTGGTTATCATATTGTTCATGATAATCCCTTATGGGATCATATCGATTATATGTAGGTATTGGTGCTCTTCCATATCCTCCATGGTTTTCATAATGGTATGGTGGCTCTCTGTAGTCTCTTTGGTTTCTCTCATTATGATTCCAATTATTATAAGGTTTTTTAAAAGGTTTTTTAAAAGGTTTTTTTCCCTTTTTCTTTGGGGTCTGTTGTCCGTATCCGTTGTTGGGTCTTTGGTTATTTTGTGATCTTGGTGTTTCAGGATGTCTGTCTCTTTCGTCCCATCTTGGTGGGTTATAGATATGTGACGTTGTTGGGTCCTGAATTCTGACCTCCTTTTCCGGTGTGGAGTACGTTGATGCAGGTTGTGCCTGTTCTATTTTGGTTTGCCATTTAAAAACTTGATCAGTTTTATAATCTGTTGTATCCCTTATATATTTTTTCATTTTTCTTTGTTGGGCTTCTAGGTCTTTTGTAATTAGGTCTTTATTTAGTTGTGTTGCGAGTTTCTTAAAGTCTACCGATTCTTTATATGGTTCTAGTTTTTGTTTAATTTCTTCAATTTGTGTTTCCAGTAGTCTGGTTTTCTTAAGTTTCCGTTGTAGTAGAAATTTGAGTCCCTCTACGCTTTTATTATTGTAGAACTCGAACCATTCATCCATTGACTCCTTATCCACTAGTCCGTCATTGGGTGGTAATTCCCAGCGGAGTCTTCTAGGGACAATGTTTTCTCTTATGTACCTCTCGAAAGTATTAGTGTCCCACCATAGGTTCACCTTTTTCTCCATATGGTGTCCTAATTTCCTCACTATACTTTCCAGGTCCATATTGCGTGTTTTAGTTTGGGGGTTAAATACCTCATCCAAATTGACTTTTCTACTCTCCATGAATGAAAAGACATCCATTGTGGCTGCAAGGGTTTGGTTAAGTGACTCAAATGAAAAATGTAAATATGTGTCCCTCGCGCTACTTGGAGTGAGTGAATAGTCTGTGATGGATAGTGGTGCTCTGCTGCAAAATGTGGCGTGTTCACAAATACACAATAAGTAATAGTATAAAAAAGGAATTTCGCGCAATAAATAGCTAAAATAATGAAAACATGTGCAATAAATAAATATGCCAGTAAACGGTATTGTTACCGGTGAGAGGTACTGTGTGCTTCAATGTTGGTAAATAATAAAGTAATCGATAATAATAAAAGCGACCAGTGCAAAATTTCTATAAAGTGCAATGTGTAAATTGACCAGTAGTGGTCACTAGTGATGGTGGGAAGTGATTGCAGTTAGGTTGAACTTGCGTACATTTAGGATTGATAAATGTATTTATAGCACATATGTGTGACTAGCAATAAATATAATCATATATATTGAATATTTAAAGTGTCATGTGCATATAATTAATGATCAATGTCTAAAAACCATGTGTTTGGCATATTAAACTTCAAATGACAATGGTATAAAATTCGTGACTGGTGAAACACAAGTGCAATAAATAGTGCAATAAATAAATAAGATCATGAATAAATTAATAAAACAAGTAAGTGACAATAGTGAATAAGTGATTGGGTGATACCCAAAATATGGGTAAAAGAGTATGGTAAAGAGGTAAGTTCATATAGTCCCAGACTGGATAAATATATATTTGTGGATAAAGCAGTGTCCAAATTGATCCGTCAGGTCCTAATAATCAATTCATCCAAATGTTCAACACTTTCTGGATGGTGTATAAAGCGGTAAAGACTTGGTCCTGATTTCCATATATTTTATCCAATCAATGGTCTCCCAGAACTCTCACCTTAATGGGAGTGGCCAACGCATTTATGGCCCAATGGGAAGACGTAACAGTATACAACGACACCCCAGCGGAGCTGACCCTGTACAAAAGGTACATTGACGATATAATAATCGTGTGGAATGGGGAAAGAAGCACATTAGAATCATTCCTTAGGCGACTAAATGAAAACGAAAACAACATCAAGCTAGTATGGAAAATAGATGAGAAAGAGGTGGACTTTCTGGATCTAAAAATAAATCTGGATGGAAACAAAATAGTAACTAAAACCTACTTTAAAAATGTAGACACTAATAGCTACCTTACACTCAATAGTTGTCATCATAAGCCATGGTTATATAACATCCCAAAGGGACAACTAATAAGAATAAAAAGAAACTGTACGAAAGAAGAAGATTACCAAATCCAGGCAAAACAAATAGGAGAAAGATTCAAAACAAAAGGCTATGACGATCAATGGATAGAAAAACAAATACAAGACGTCAGTAAAATGGATCGAAAAACCATGCTTCAGAGTAAACCAAAAAAAAGTTACCAAAATGAGGCACCCTGCCTAATCTTAGACTACAACACACAGCATAAAGATGTAGCCAAATTAATAGAAAGACACTGGCACATCCTTAAGAGAGATAAGGATTTGAAAACCATACTACCTCAAAAACCGAATATAATTTACACTAGGGCCCCTACCATTAGGGACCTAGTAGTAAAATCAGTAGTGGAACCCCCGCCTAAACCCACTTTTCCATTTTTTTCTGGGAAGGGATTTCACCCTTGTCGCAACTGTTATGCTTGTAGACACACATCTAAACCCCAAAAAAAGAGAATGGATTTTATAGCTACAAACACTGGACAAACCCACAAAATAAGAGACTTCATAGGCTGCCACACAGAAGGAGTTGTATACGTGCTACAATGCAGTTGCAACCTCCAATATGTGGGAAGAACAAAAAGGGCAATGAAAGTAAGAATAGAGGAACACGTACGAAACATCAAACGTGGGTTCCCCAAACACAATGTGTCGAAACACTTTGCACAAAAGCATAACCGAGACCCATCTTCTCTACAGTTTTGGGGAATTGAGAGATACAATAAGGCGTGGAGAGGCAGTCATAAAGTACGAACAATAAGCCAAAAAGAGTCGAGATGGATCCACACAATGCATACTCTCACCCCCGGGGGCCTCAATGTCGAGTTCGATTTGAACTGCTTCCTGAGCAATTTCTGAATATATACATGATCTTAATAGTTCTTTGAAGTAATCTCCGAAATATGAAACGCTGTTTTTAAAAAATCTAGCCAACAACTAGTACTCACATATCCACACCATGATACATTAGAGTGACAGTGGGCGGGACAGTACCTTGGGTACACGTTTTTCGTCTATATACAGAAACGATTAACATCCCCACAGAATCACTTAGATCACCCATGGATGACCAATTAACGCACAATGGATTATTTACATATCTGTACATATATTTATTTACTTTATTACCACATCCATCACACTATATGACCAATACATGTACCCAATAGGATTATTGCTAGGAGTATGTGTTAAATATGGATGTAATATATAGAGATAAATACTGTCTGTAATTATTAGAAGGCATCTCAAGGCTTTCTCTCACTCCAATATTTTTTATATTTTATTTTATTTTTTATACATTTTTATGGAACGTGATTTTAAATTAATCCTAATTTCACAATAATTTTAATATCGGCTCTGGGAATTTATATACTTATTGACATTGATGTTGATTCCTGAACCAACATCAATGCATTTTTAATATACAACATACATAGTTTTAACTTGATATACACAATATAATAGAGTTTTAATATTATATTTATATCTATATCTGGCGAAAGGTAGACTGTGTCATAGTATGACACATGTACCATAATATGACACATGCCAGTTTCTTGTAGTACTAATACATTTACCCAGGCTGGGACTGTATAATATGAGTATGAATTGATCATATTCCACCAAGCACCAACATACAATATGACACAGAAAAAAGTCAGACACCATAGTATTGCGGTTGCTGCTACAAACAGACCGTATTCCGTTAAATAGTAACACAGATGACAATACAATAACATAGCCAGATCGTGGCTATTGAATAACAAACTATTGCTCTTCAAGAAAATGGCCGCAATAACACAATAACATAGCCAGATCGTGGCTATTGAATAACAAACTATTGCTCTTCAAGAAAATGGCCGCCATAATGGTGGAACGCACAGGCGGAACGCACCGCCGAAAAACAGACTGCTGGCACAATAATAACAAAGCACTATTAGAATGACCGCTACCTATTAGACAATTGACCACAAGAAAGATGGCCGAACATCTACTTCCGGTTTCTCTCAATATAAACCTAACCCATACAGCCAATCCGGTTCCCCAGATGAAGACACGTGACGTGTCGTAACGCGTAGGGAGTGGCCGTAGGCAGAGAAGCACTCAAGGAGACGTGAGAAGGCGCTGAGAACGCCTAGAACTATTTTAAACCTTTATGCCTGTTTTATTTTATCTGAATGTAAGAGTCCACCTATTATCCTAATAAATATCTTTGATTACCAAATAACATACTACACTAGTGGAGGCTTCCCCTTTCTCTTCCGCTTTCCCTGGCGCTGTGTCATTCTGACACTGAGCATTGCAGGACCGCAGGTTTAAACGCTCTTAAAGGAGAAGTTTTTTTCTTACTATGTTTGCTGAATACCTGTATCCAAACCGCATGGGGCTATAGGAGATCCCCGAGAGGCTCTATTTCAACATCATTAAGGTGAGAGTTCTGGGAGACCATTGATTGGATAAAATATATGGAAATCAGGACCAAGTCTTTACCGCTTTATACACCATCCAGAAAGTGTTGAACATTTGGATGAATTGATTATTAGGACCTGACGGATCAATTTGGACACTGCTTTATCCACAAATATATATTTATCCAGTCTGGGACTATATGAACTTACCTCTTTACCATACTCTTTTACCCATATTTTGGGTATCACCCAATCACTTATTCACTATTGTCACTTACTTGTTTTATTAATTTATCCATGATCTTATTTATTTATTGCACTATTTATTGCACTTGTGTTTCACCAGTCACGAATTTTATACCATTGTCATTTGAAGTTTAATATGCCAAACACATGGTTTTTAGACATTGATCATTAATTATATGCACATGACACTTTAAATATTCAATATATATGATTATATTTATTGCTAGTCACACATATGTGCTATAAATACATTTATCAATCCTAAATGTATGCAAGTTCAACCTAACTGCAATCACTTCCCACCATCACTAGTGACCACTACTGGTCAATTTACACATTGCACTTTATAGAAATTTTGCACTGGTCGCTTTTATTATTATCGATTACTTTATTATTTACCAACATTGAAGCACACAGTACCTCTCACCGGTAACAATACCGTTTACTGGCATATTTATTTATTGCACATGTTTTCATTATTTTAGCTATTTATTGCGCGAAATTCCTTTTTTATACTATTACTTATTGTGTATTTGTGAACACGCCACATTTTGCAGCAGAGCACCACTATCCATCACAGACTATTCACTCACTCCAAGTAGCGCGAGGGACACATATTTACATTAGTCATAGTTATTTAGCTCCTGCGCGGATCAGCAATTTTTAGGATCATATGAGCAATAATTCTTTTGATTATTCCCGGTGGACATTCGGTTTTGCTTTATTTTTATATTTATATGTTATTATATTTTCTAAATATCGGTTTGCACAGTGTAGCACTTTAATGTTGAGAGTCTAACAATTCATTATGCACCTGATGGTTAGATTTTATATATTTGTTGTATGAACAGGCCGATGGTATTTAATCGCACAAGTGTAAAATAGTTTAACCTGTAGCCGGGCCGGGCACCCGCGATTGCCCAGTAACTGAGCAGGACGTGGATCTGTGTATGTAAACACACAGATCCACGTCCTGTCACTGGAGAGGAGTCCGATGGTGTGTCCCTTGTACATAGGGACACCGATCGGTCCCCTCCCCCAGTCAGTCCTCTCCCCCCACAGTTAGAATCACTAACATAGGGAACATATTAACCCCTGCAGCGCCCCCTAGTGTTAACCCCTTCCCTGCCAGTCACATTTATACAGTAATCAATGCATTTTTATAGCACGGATCGCTGCATAAATGTGAATGGTGCCAAAAATGTCCGACATGTCCGCCGCAATGTCACAGTCATGATAAAAATCGCAAATCGCTGCCATTACTAGTAAAAAAAAAAAATAAAAATGCTATAAATCTATCCCCTATTTTGTAGACGCTATAACTTTTGCGCAAACCAATCAATATACGCTTATTGCGATTTTTACCAAAAATATGTAGAAGAATACGTATCGGCCTAAACTGAGGAAAAAATTTGTTTAAAAAAAAAAAAATAAAAAAAAAATTGGATATTATAATAAAATGTTAAAAATATTATGTTTTTTCAAACTTGTCGCTCTTTTGTTTATAGCGCAAGAAATAAAAACCGCAGAGGTGATCAAATACCACCAAAATAAAGCTCTATCTGTGGGGAAAAAATTATAAAAATGTTATTTGGGTACAGCGTTGCATGACCGCGCAATTGTCATTCAAAATGCGACAGCGCTGAAACCTGAAAAATGGCTTGGTCAGGAAGGAGGTGTTCGTGCCTGGTAGGCAAGTGGTTAAGAAAAAAAAATTATTTTTTTTGACTAATTTAGTAGAAACAATCACGTTGGGTATATTTATATATATATTTTAAGAAATGCTTGATGGCAACAGTTAGCACAATCCTTTTATTTTCCATACAAACCTTTGGTATCTCTCACACCTTGTAGGGTGAAGTTTTCAATTACCTGATTGCAGAAGACTGGGCCATATATTAATGGTCCCTCATTGCGCCTGTAGTCCACTAGATTTACACATATACTGTGGAGCTGTGGTTACAGCTGGAGACTCCGGAGTAAAGCAGCCATCCACCGGAGCTGCAAACCACGCTCTTCTCACCATGCCTTTTAATAAATACCTAGGACTGTCTACTTTCCAGAAAGGGGTCATTGGGGGGGGGGGGGGGGGGCATTTGTATTGTCCTGGCATTTTAGGACCCTTAAAAAAAATAAAATAAAATTATATATAAAAAATAAGAAGCTGCAGAAGTACTTGAGGATTGATCAATTTTCAAATATATTTACCATAGCTTGTAGACGCTATAACTTGCAACTAAACTCATTTGCATACACTGACCTGAAAATTCTTTTTTTTTTACCAAACACATGTAGCAGAAAACATTTTGAAATTTATGAAAACATTTTTTTATTGAAAAACACAAAAGTACAACATATATATTTTTCTCATTTAAATAACAAAAAACCCAGTGATAATCAAATAACACAAAAAGAAAGCTCCATTTGTGAGAAAAAAAAGTGATACAAGTTTAATTTGTGTACAGGGGTTAATGTTTCTGGAGGTTTGATTTATATATAGCTGCTGATTATTATTGTTTTCTACACTTTTACTTTGAGGTGATTATTTAATGTAAAAGGGTTTTGTTCATATAAACAACTGTGTTTCTTTATCAAATGGTTGACCATAGAGGAAATATAAAATTCTCTTCTTTAAAAGGATCGGTGGTGGGACTGAAAGGGTAATGGCAGTTCTAATAATCCTTCCCATCATTAGACATGTGCAATTCATTTTGTTCTGAATTCATTTGACGAAATTCGTTCATTTGGAAATATTAAAATTTAACAAAAAAAAAAAAAAAAAACACGTTTAATCTTTCCGAAAAAAATAAAATAAAAATTTGGAGAACCAAAAATAATCCGAAAATTCGAAAAGAACGAGAATCTGAAATAACTAAGTTTTAAATTATAGGCTTTAGAATTTCCTTTGGCTGTTAGTGAACGAAGTTAGTGAAGTTACGAATTATGTAAAAACAAGAATGCTGCATCTAAACGAAAAGAACGAAACAATTTAATAATAACTTTTTTATTGTTATTATTAATTTGTTACGTTCCATTCGTTTAGACGCAACATTCGTTATTTGGGATAATTCATAACTTCGGATAAACTCATATTCGTTATGTTCACCAACAGCCAAATTTGAAAGGAAATTCCTATAAATTTAAATATATAAAATGTATAGTTATTATTAGCTAGTTAGTTATTTATCTTTTTCAAATTTACGAATTTTCGGATTCCAAATTTTTTTTGAAATAATGAATTTCGATCATAACAAAATAAAAAGCAAAACACTTTTTGGTAGTGCACATGTCTAGCAATCATTGATGAATATTCCCATATACAGAGCCAAGGGTTTCCACTTCCTAAGACTGTATACCCCCCCCCCCCCAATCACCTGTCCACACAAAGTGATCAGAGATTATTCTGGCCATCACTTACACATTCATTGTGGAAGGAAAACATTGATAGTGCCAGAGATCAATCCCCACCCACCCCTGTACATCAAAACCAATAGGAACAAGACTAGCACTGGATGTAGTAATCGTGACAATCATCACAGCCAATCACAGTGAGGGGGGGGGGGGGGAGGAGCAATCCAAGATAAATGGATTGGTCATGTATAAAAGATTTTCAAAGCTCGCTAGACTGGAGTGTTCTCCTGAAATTTTTCATAGATATTGTACTATCATCCCAGATTAATATACAGAGAAAAAGATATTGGAGATTCGGGACTGTCTATTGTACAAGCACAAAAGAAACAATTTCATAGGGATAAGATAAAAAAATGCTTATTTTATTAACATATAGAACAAAGAAAAAACAAAAAAGAATATATTAGACTCCATGTACAACAGTATATGAGTCATAGGGTTCAAAGGTACTACATACAATTCCTAATGGAACACCTAAATGATCATACGCTCAAAGTACACAGGTCATGATACTTGTCCAATCGCTCGACATGTTTCGCCTAGATATACTTTATCCTTGTCTCCTGATGAAGCCTATTTGCAGACGGACGAAAGTTTTGGAAATATTAATTTTCCAAAACTTTCGTCCGTCTGCAAATATACTTTATCCTTGTCTCCTGATGAAGCCTATCTAGGCGAAACATGTCGAGCGATTGGACAAGTATCATGACCTGTGTACTTTGAGCGTATGATGATTTAGGTGTTCCATTAGGAATTGTATGTAGTACCTTTGAACCCTATGACTCATATACTGTTGTACATGGAGTCTAATATATTCTTTTTTGTTTTTTTCTTTGTTCTATATGTTAATAAAATAAGCATTTTTTATCTTATCCCTATGAAATTGTTTCTTTTGTGCTTGTACAATAGACAGTCCCGAATCTCCAATATCTTTTTCCATGTATAAAAGAACCTATGGGGACAGAAATGTAGGAACTATCGTAGATATAGATATTAAAGGGTGTGTCTAAGCAAAACCTATTTTTCTAAATTTTGGATGGAGGGGGGGGGGGGGTTAGAACCCGTCAGTATTTTATCTGGGGCTCCAGTAAAGAGATCTCCCGTTTAGAAAAAAGGATATATAGGAAAATCTACAACAGGGGCACAAAGAACTAAAAATCTGACTAAGGTTCTAATCCTTCAACAACTGAAACAAAATGGACTTCAGATACACTGTAAAGTTGAAGGCTCCAGGGCCGTCATCTCAATCCTGACTAAGTTTCCTTACATTTCACTCACCCAGAACAAGCATGCAGCAAGCGAAGCCTAGAAAAATCTGACCTCCTGCATGCATGTCCCTGGTCAGTGACACGCTAGGTAGAGAAGTGAGGTTTAGGATAAAGATGGATGGTCCCGGAGCCTACAGCTTTATACATATATCAGTTATGTTGGTTCTTGTTCACTGCCTCCAGCTATCAGCCGAGTGTACTACACCAATCAGATCCTCAGCCCTGTGATATCTCCAGTCTCCGGACAGATCTCTCACATTCGATTCCCACCAGATATCTTTATACAGGAACCTAGACCTACCCGTACACAAGCATGGAGGGGCTCAGTGAAGGTGGTGGTGAAGGTGTGGAGGTGTTGGATCGGGTCACACAGATCATAAAAGGAGATCCGCCCGGCCTCATAATCCAGATATATCCTGACTTTGTTACCGGAGACATTGCCGGGTAATTGGATCACCTTCCTGTCGTGCATCACCGAGTACCGATTATCAAATCTCCTCAAACCCCAGGACTTCTTACTACACCCAATCTGTGACTGGTCTCCTTTCCTCTCTATACTGGGGTAACACATGCCGACTCTCCAGTACAATGACCCCCCGGCATCCACTTCCCAGTAATATCTCCCCCAGGAGAAACTCTGACTGCTCATCGCCTGAGGCAAATAAAATCTCTCTGGTTGTTCTGGGTGACGCTCATGTGATGACCAGGATGCAGTTTTCCTGTCATCCGATAGATGTAGAAGATTACCAGCTGTGCTCACATCCAGTAATATGTCTGCAACATCTGACACCCCCAATGTTTGCTGTACACCCCCAATATTTGGTCCTTCAGCCTGGCGGTGTGTGTGTTGTATGGTGGGGTAGGGTTGGGGACATCTCCTGGATGGTTCAGCATTGATGCAAGCCGTACCCCTTGTGGTAGAATGTGTATAGACACGTGTGCCTGTATATTTCTGTACATTTACCCAAGATATGATATCAGATAAACCTGTGTGTAATGTGCGTGAGCTCCCCGCCACATCCAGATCCCCTCCATCATGGAGGAGTCCATCATGTCTCTCTCCGTCATCATCTCCGTCCTCAGTATCACACAAGTCACCTGTGTCCGATACCTGTAGGACAGTCAGTAGATCCGTCATGTTACACAGCTCCTCAATGTCCCTCATCTTCCTGGACAACTCCTCCTTCTTTATTTCCAGACCCCGGATCATATCAGACAGTGATAGAGAGACCCGCTCTGCCTTCCCGGAAATTTCACTCAGGACCCTTTTCTCCAGGTCTTCCAGACGTCTCCTGAGGTCTCTGAACAGGACAGTGAGTCTCTCCGTTTCATCATCTGCTTTTCCTTGTACTTTCCTCCTGTGTTCCTGCAGACTCTGGACTCTCTTCTCCGTCTCCTCTTTCTCCGTCATCAGTTTTTGCAGAACATTTCTCAGTTGTCTCTTCTTCATCTCAGAGGCCTCATCCAGAGTCTCCACCCGGTGTCCCCGATGTTCTTCAGCCAGCCTGCAGGAGGCACAGATAAAGGAGGAGTCCTCAGTGCAGTAATATTCCAGTAGTTCCTTATGGATGGAGCATTTCCTGTTCTCCAGGGAAGTGGTGGGGTCACATAAGACGTGTTCTGGTGACCCGCTGTGGACTTGCAGACAGGATTTCGCAGCAGGCATAGGAGTGGGAATACCATAAGTAGAGAAAACCCCAGAGTACTCCAAATATGGCTGAGCAGACAGGAAATTCTCCACTAGGTTACGTAGTGTTATGTTGCTCTGGAGTGCAGGCCGATCCTGGAACTCTTCTCTGCATTCAGGACAGGAATAACCTCCAGACCCCTCCTGTGTATCCAACACACGACCAATACAGTCCCGGCAGAAGTTGTGTCCACATTTTAGGGTTACAGGATCTGCATAATTGTTCAGACAGACGGAACATTCCAGCTCCTTCCTCAGATCAGCAGATGCCATCCTTGAGAAGAGAGAAAATTACAGTAAAAGTCTGAGACTCAGTAACCAGTTCTGTACATTCCTACACATAAGACTGGGCTACACATAAGGCTGTAGATCAGGGGTCTCAAACTGGTGGCCCTCCAGCTGTTGTGAAAACTACAAGTCCCATGAGGCATTGCAAGACTGACAGTTACAAGCATGACTCCCACAGACAGAGGCATGATGGGACTTGTAGTTTTGCAACAGCTGGAGGGCCGCCAGTTTGAGACGTATGCTGTAGATGGACCAACATTGGGCCATTTAATAGGGACTGGCTGAATTTTGATCCATCTCTGGCTGCTCCCACAATAGAGAAGTCAGTCTAATGATCAGCTTCTCTCTAATGGGAATATTCATTAATCAATGTATTCCGATAGCTGAGGATTCCCCAATGTCAAAATACAATGGCACAGCAGGGAGGATACCTCCATCAACCTTGCTTGTATAGATGGGGGAATCAAATTTATTATTTTTTTCAAATCAACCTGGTGGCTGAAAAAAAAAAAAAGAAATAAAAAAATAAAAAAAGGAAGAAGATCAAACAATCCATGTGTAGCCAGTCTGACATTCCAGATACAAAACTGAAACTACCTGAGCAATCCTGCTGGGAAGCTGTGAAAGCCGACAGCCAGTCATAGGTAGCGGAGGAATTCCCTGCTCCCCCAAGCATACACAGTATGTAAATATCATCTCTAGTAGTCATAGGTATCCTTATATGAAGGACCACATATAATACATGGGAGGGTTCCTAACAAGATCCCCCATCTGGGGGAAAATAAAGGACATTTAACCACTTAAGGACCGAGCTTCTTCTGAGATGTTGTTGGAAAAAACACACTTTTTTGAATTAAAAAAATAAAACAGTAAGTTAGCCCAATTTTTTTATATTGCGAAAGATAGTATTACGCTGAGTAAATTGATACCCAACATGTCACGCTTCAAAATTGCGCCCACTCATGGAATGGCGACAAACGTTTACCCTTCAAAATCTCCATAGACGATGTTTAACCACTTAAGGACCGCCTTACGCGGATGATACGTTATTCTCATTAACTAACCCGATAGTTTCACTACCTAATCTTTTGCAAGAAATAGAGGTTTATGGTGCTCCATCAGATTTTAAGATTAATTTATCAAAATCTGAAGCCATGGGAGTAATGATTCCTAAAGATATACTGAGAACACTGAAGTTAAGTTATAAAATTAAATGGTCAGATCAAGCATTGAAATATCTGGGAACTTTTATTCCGTCAGATCTTTCATGTACGTATAAAAACTTAACTTTCCCCCACTGTTACATAATGTGCGAAACCTTCTTGGAAAATGGCAGAAAGGGCTTTTTTCATGGTTTTGGAGGTGTAATATCATTGAAATGAGTATTCTCCCTAAGTTTCTTTATTTGTTTCAGGCACTACCTATTGCTATACCTAAAAACTATTTTAAGCAAATACATTCCTTACTAGACATGTGCACACTGAAATATTTCGTTTCGGAATTTCGTTTTCGTCCGAAAAATAAATGTATTTAGTTACTCCCGAAATTCGTTTTTATTTATTTCGTTTTTCGTTAAAAATTGCATTCGTCCGAAAATTCAAATGAATTAAGGTCTAATCTGTCATTGAAGGCTTATGGTGTCTGTCGAATGTTCAAAAAAGATTCGACGGAGCAGCTAAACTGTATGACTCTGTATACTTTAGCTGCAATTCCACCCAATTCCAGCAGCAATCCTTCCTCTCTACGTCGAATCTTTCCTCTCTACGGCGAATCTTTCCTCTCTACGGCGAATCTTTCCTCTCTACGGCGAATCTTTCCTCTCTACGGCGAATCTTTCCTCTCTACGGCGAATCTTTCCTCTCTACGGCGAATCTTTCCTCTCTACGGCGAATCTTTCCTCTCTACGGCGAATCTTTCCTCTCTACGGCGAATCTTTCCTCTCTACGGCGAATCTTTCCTCTCTACGGCGAATCTTTCCTCTCTACGGCGAATCTTTCCACTCTACGGCGAATCTTTCCACTCTACGGCGAATCTTTCCTCTCCACGTCGAATCTTTCCTCTCCACGTCGAATCTTTCCTCTCCACGTCGAATCTTTCCTCTCCACGTCGAATCTTTCCTCTCCACGTCGAATCTTTCCTCTCCACGTCGAATAATCTTGGACTAATAGAGTTAAGTTTAGGCACATTCGACCACAGGTTCAATGGACACAGATTGTTATTGTCGAATCTCCTATCTATATCGAAATGTTGTTACAACGAAAATAAAGCATTTGTTTATGTCGGCTCTTTCGTTTTTCGGATTCTGCATTTTCGTTATCGTTTGTTAAAACGATAACGAAAATACCTGAAATTCGGACGAAAATGAATGCACATGTCTATTCCTTACTGATTAGATTTATATGGGCAAACAAACGCCCAAGAATTAGAAGATCTTTACTGACCCTACCTAAAAAAATATGGCGGTTTAGCTATACCAGACCTGTATAAATATTATCAGGCAGCTCTTCTGAGCCGGCTGATTGATTGGAGCAGACATGGGGAATGGAAGATGTGGCCGGGTTTAGAACAGGCGCAAAGCAATGTGATACTGCAAAGAGCCGCTTGGTGTTATAGAGAACTCCCGACTTCAGTAAAGGCACATCCTCTTTGAAGATGAGTTATGGATTACTGTCAGAGGGTAAACTGTCGGCAATAGCTTCACCCCTGTTCCCAATACTGGGAAACGCACAATTTGAACCAGGACTAAAAGGGATGGAAACTTTAGAGTACTGCTAGAACAAGGGATATTTCAAGCTTCCCACTTTATGATAAATGGAATATGGCCTACGATACAGTCGATGACAATAGGATCTACAGTATTCCAATTGGATTTGTGGCGTGCGATACAGTTGAGACATTTCTTAAATACATTAAAGCCACTAGGTGGCTATGATCGCACGCCAACATCATTTGAGGGGTATTGTAACGCGAGTGGGGTACTGCATCAAACTCTCTCTAAAATGTATGCGCTGTTAGTGGTACCGTCGGAAGATTTCAGATTGCCTTTTTTTTTTTTTTTTTTTTTTAGGGAGTGGGAAAGAGACCTGGTTCAGATATTTTCGGAGGAGCAGTGTAATAAAATAATAATAGGTAATATATTTGAATCTTCAATTTGTATAAGAATGCAGGAGACCGATTTTAAGATTCTGTCTCGGTGGTATCGTACTCCAGTATTACTGCATAAATGTTACCCGGAGATATCAGACAGGTGCTGGCGATGCGGAGAAGAGGGGACGTTACCCTGTTTCCCCTAAAATAAGACCTAGCGTGATTGTCGGCGATGGCTGCAATATAAGCCCTACCCTGTTTCCCCGAAAATAAGCCCTACCCTGAAAACAAGACCTACAAGGACTTTGACTAGGGCTTATTTGGGGGGTAGGGCTTATATTGCAGCCAACACCGACAATCACGCTAGGTCTTATTTTCGGGGAAACAGGGTAGTACATATTTTCTGGGCCTGTCCTAGAATAAGGGACTTCTGGAAAGAAGTACGGAGAATTTCTCAAAAATTTTGTGAACAAGATTCACCGGAGGACCCGTCTTGTGGCTTGTGTTAAAAAAGAAAAAAAAAAAAAAAAAAAAAGAAGAAGGAGTTAAGGACCGCCTCCTGCACATTTACGTCGGCAGAATGGCACTTCAACGTGTTCAGCAATTGGGTCACAGAGCTGAAGAACGGGGAGAGGTAAGTGTAAACAAGCTTCTCCCCACGCTTCCTAGTGACACTGTCACTGATTGTCTTTCCCTATGACAGGGAACAGACAATCAGTGATGTCACATGCCAAGCCCCGCCCCTACAGTAAAAAAAAAATAATACACACAGGACATACTTTTATATAGCACTGATTGCTGTATAAATGACAATGGTCCCAAAAATGTCTGATGTGTCCACCATAATGTCGCATTCACAATAAAAAATTTGCCGATCGCCGCCATTACTAGAAAAAAAAAAAAAATTTATATATATATATATATATATATATATATATATATATATATATATATATATATATATATATATATATATATATATATATATATATATATAATTCTTTTAATAAAAATATCCCCAATTTTGTAAACGCTATAACTTTTGAGCAAACCAATCAATAATTGCGATTTTTTTTTACCAAAAATATGTAGAAGAATACATATCGGCCTAAACTGAGGAAATTTTTTATTTTTTTTTATATATTTTTGGGGGATATTTATTATAGCAAAAAGTAAAAAAATAAATAAATTAAATTTTTTTCAAAATTATTGCTCTATTTTTGTTTATAGCGCAAAAAAATAAAAACCGCAGAGGTGATCAAATACCACCAAAAGAAAGCTCTATTTGTGGGGAAAAAAAAAATACGCCAATTTTGTTTGGGAGCCACGTCGCATGACCGCGCAATTGTCAGTTAAATCGACGCAGTGCAGAATCGCAAAAAGGCCCTGGTCCTTTGGCTGCAAATTGGTCTGGGGCTTAAGTGGTGTAAAAAAAAAAAAAAAAATAATTCTACAGGTTGCCTGTTTTGAGTTACAGAGGAGGTCTAGGGCTAAAATGATTGCGCTTGCTCTACCGATCGCGGCGATACCTCACATGTGTGGTTTGAACACAGTTTTCATATGCAGGCACTACTCACGTATGCATTCGCTTCTGCACGTGAGCTCGGCGGGACAGGGCGTGTTTAACCACTTTCAGACCGGACCAATTTGCAGCCAAAGGACCAGGCCCCTTTTTGCAATTCGGCACTGCGTCGCTTTAAATGACAATTGCGCGGTCGTGCGACGTGGCCCCCAAACAAAATTGACGTCCTTTTTTTCCCCCACAAATAGAGCTTTCTTTTGGTGGTATTTGATCGCCCCTGCGGTTTTTATTTTTTGCGCTATAAACAAAAAAATAGCGACAATTTTGAAAAAAAATATTTTTTTATTTTTTGCTATAATAAATATCCCCCAAAAATATATAGAAAAACATTTTTTTTCCTCAGTTTAGGCCGATACGTATTCTTCTACATATTTTTGGTAAAAAAAAAAAAAAAAAAAAAAAAAAATCGCAATAAGCGATTATTGATTGGTTTGCGCAGAAGTTATAGCGGATATATAGGGGATAGTTTTATAGCATTTTTACTAATAACTTTTTTTTTTGTTTATTAGTAGTGGCGGCGATCAGCGATTTTTATTGTGACTGCGACATTATGGCGGACACATCGGACATTTTTGGGACCATTGTCATTTATACAGCAATCAGTGCTATTTAAATGCATTGATTCCAGTATAAATGGCACTGAAGGGGTTAACCACTAGGTGGCAGTGTAGGGGTTAAGTATGCCTAGGGGAGTGTTTCTTACACTGGGGGGGGGGGGGGGGCGTGGCTGTCAGCTAGTGAATGCTGATCTCTGCTCCAATCACAGGGAACAGAGATCGGCATCACTAGTTGCTAGGCAGAACAGGGAGATGCTGTTTATTTCCGCATCTCCCCGTTCAGCCTTCCCCTGAGACGATCGCAGGTGTCCCCGCAGCGATCGAGTCACGGGGGTCCCGACCGGCATGAGCGCGCGCCCGATGGCACAGCGGCATCTTAAAGGGGACGTATATATACGCCCTTATGCCTGTCCGTGCCATTCTGCCGACGTATATCGGCGTGCGCCGGTCGGGAAGCGGTCAAAAAATGTGACCTTTTATTTTTACACTGTTCTTTAAAAAAAAAAAAAAAAAAGTCACTTTTATCTCTATTACAAGGAATGTAAACATGACAGGACCTCTTAAATGTGAGATCTGGGGTCAAAAAGACCTCACATTTCATAGTTGCACTAAAAAAAAAAAAAAAAATATATTTTGTCATTTGAAAAACAAAAATGTCCCTTTAGGAGCGATGGGCAGAAGTGATGTTTTGACGTCGCTTCCGCCCTGCAATGGTATGAAGACGGGTGGGGCCCATCTTCCCCTCACTCGTCTACCATACCCAGGAAGGACAAGGATCCGATTGCCTCCGCTGCTACGACGGCTCCAGTAAGCGTCGGTGGGCACCGGAGAGTGGCGGGAGGGTGGGGCCCTCTCCCGCCGCCGATTAAAGTGTTAACGCCGCAGAGACCACCATTATCAGAAACCGGACCACCCGCTGAAGAAGATACCGGGGCTATGGCAACTAGCTTCTGCCATAACAAAGATATCCGCCTTCAAAGTTAAGACGTATATCGGCGGTCCGGAAGTGGTTAATAAGATGTGGAAACATTGTTTAGTCTATGAAGACAATAACGACACAGTGGGGTTTATTTACCAAAGCTAAATCACTAAAAATGCGCCAGACGCCAAAAAACACACACTGTCTATACGAACTGTCCAGTGTACCCACCCCTCCGTTCAGTGTTGAACACCGGGTCCATTAATGTGTTCCATACAACAATGAACAGAGGGGTGGGTACACTGGACAGTCCGTATAGAACACATTCATGGACCCGGTGTTCATGGCATTGTGGCAAGATTAGGTTATGTACCAAACCCATTGTGATTTGGGTTTAATACACTAAACCTTATTCTTCGGTTCTGTGCTTGCCACACTGCCGTGGCCTTTCCATATATTGGTGATCATATACACACTGTATCCATGCGTTTCTTGTATATGATTGAACGGTGTGTGTGAGTTTTGGCGTCTGGCGCATTTTTAGTGATTAGACAACGTTGTCTTTTTACTGGTGATGACGGGTGGTTCCTTTTTTAGATTTTTCAGTTTCATTTGTTTTGCATTGTACTATTTTTGTATTCAGGAAAAAAATAAAAAGTATACATTTTATTAATTATCTTTGTTGAATTGTTTCAGTAATCATACTGCGGTAGCTCAACATTTATGGTCCTTAGGATATTGCGTATCTGCCTTTTCTTTTTTTTATGCTACGTTTGTTGGCCATAGAGCCCCACTATACTATAGTTAGTGGGTAGGTTACTAGAGGTTGTTTGCTAAACCTCTTTAATTTGGGCGACTCCCAACCCCCGCAGCATTCTGCCTTTATTTAATGGTTTGCCGACCAGCGCACGACGATGTACCTGTACGTCCCCTTTAAGTCGCAGCTTAGTGGGTGCTTGCGCTCGCCCGCCGCCTACTACGCGAGCGTGCCCGCGGACTCTGTCTGCCGGGGGGCCCGCAATCGTGACACGGAGCAGTAGAACCATGTAAACAAGGCATTTGGCGTTCTGCCTAGTGACATGACAGATAAACTGCTTCTTCTCATCGGGAGCAGTGATCTCTGTGATGTTGCAGTGAGCCCATCCCCCCCACACAGTTAGAATCACTCCCTAGGACACCATTGATCGCCCCCTAGTGTTTAACCCCTTCCCTGCCAGTGTCATTTACACAGTAATCAGTGCATTTTTATAGCACTGATTGCTGTATAAAAAAAAAAAAAAAAAAAAATATCCATAAATCGATCCCCTATTTTGTAGACGCTACAACTTTTGCGCAAACTAATATTACACGCATTTTTTTTAACCAAAAATATGTAGAAGAATACGTATCGGCCTAAACTGAGAAAGAAAATTACACACACACACACACACACACACACACACACACACACACACACAAGTAAAAAAAACATTGCTTTTTCAAAATTGTCGCTCTTTTTTTGTTTATAGCGCAAAAAAATAAAAACCACATGAGGTGATCAAATACCACCAAAATAAAAGTCTATTTGTGGGGGAAAAAGGACGCCATTTTTGTTTGAGTGTAACGTCACACGACCGCGCTATTGTCAGTTAAAGCGACGCAGTGCCGAATCACAAAAAGTGCTCTGGTCAGGAAATTCTTCCAGGGCTGAAGTGGTTAAGGCCTTGCTTATCTGCCTTTTCTTTTTTAATCTATAGACTTGTGCTTTGCAACCCCTTCTGGTGGGATATATAGTCAGCTAAGGGTCCAGACAAGGGAACACTGGCTAGTGATCTGAAGAGCTTTGTCCAGATACTGCTGCTACTAAGGGACTTTGCTGCTACTGACAAGAAGTCTGCCATCTGTGTAGCACCCTGATTTTTAGGCAGGGTTACAAGTAAAATTACCTGCCTGGTATAGTTGCCTTGGCCAATTGATAGGTGATCAATTGATTCCACCCCAATTCTGGAATTGCTGCACTTATTTCTGTCACTAGATGGTTGGGCATATGTTGGCATTAGATAAGAAAAGGGCATTGCAAGGACAGATTAGGAATAGATGGGGTATCTCATCCAATGGACAGGGATCTTCTTGGGTATCTAGGCCTGCTGGGAGAGCCTATTTATTTGGGTGAGGTCAGGTGGTTCGGTGCCACCTGGATGGATGTGCGTTTTGCTGCTAGGCCAGAGCCCTATTCCAGGGACATCTGGCTGCTAGGCCAGTGCCTGAGGCCTATTCCGGGGGACATCTGGCTGCTAGGCTGTTTGAGGGCCTATCCAGAAGCAAGAGAGCAGCGCAGGGTTGGGACTGTGGCTTGCAGTCCAACCAAAAGTGACGCTTCTGCCAGCCGGAGAACCTGTCATGGTCGGAGGTAGAGGGGAAGCTGTAGCCACTAAAGGCCCATCCACCTTATTACCAGGGACCACAGTGAGTAGCTGAAGCAAGTACCGAAGCAGGATTCTCACCGGGTACAGTGAAAAATTGGGAAACTTCAGCAGATGTCAAGCCAGGGATCCAGCCAGAGGAGGTGACGCTTGGAGAGCAGCCTTGTGTGCCAAGCAGGGTGTTGCAGAGCATGGCGGGGTGTTGCGGGGTATGGTGGGGTGTTGGCAGGGTGTTGCACAGTATTGGCAGGGATGGCTGCTGCCATCCGATCTCTCCCCTCCACTGTACACAGAGGGGAGACCAGCGTCATCTTGACGCCGGTTTGTTTACACAAGTGATCGCTCCGTCATTTGACGAAGCAATCACATTGTAAACGGCCGACGGGTGCACCAAGATGGCCGGCGCTAGGCCAGAGCTGCGGCCATCGGGTGCACCAAGATGGCCACCGCTCCAGAGCTAGGCCGAAGCCGCGGCCTTTCCTAAGGCCGCGGACGGCTCCGCGATCGCGGCGGGTAATTGTGGTAACGCCGCCCCAGTAATGGGAACGGCGTTACCGCAAGGGGAATAGTAATCAGTTAATTACTCGTTACCCTCTAAAGTAACAGCGTTACGCAACGCCGTTTACTTTAACGGCGTTAGTGCCATCACTGGTGCCAAGCCAGGGATCGAACAGACCAGTGGAGTGACACTTGAATATCTGAGTGCCAAGCTAGGGACCCAGCAGGGACATGGGGATGACGCTTGAGGAAGCAACTCAGCGAGAAGTTTGGAAGAGCTCAGAAGATCCAGTGGCAATGGATCAGCAAGTCTAGCAAGAGAGAGACTGGGAGCTCGGGAGAGTGAAGATCTACAATAGGAGATTGTAGAGGAAGTTAAAGAGTTCATTGTAAAGCTTTGCTAGGAACTGTTCAAGATTGTTGCCATAGGAGACAATGTTTCTACACATGCAGATGTGGTGTCCGGCTGGGTGCCTTTCCCTGCATGGCCATCTACCTATAGAAGTCTTGACGGTCTGCCAATTAACATTGCAACTATAGGGTGTCCTGGCCCTAACCCTTTCTCCCATGGTTCTGTTTACGAGACAATAAATCTCTTTCCATTCAAGAAGTGTCTGGCGCCCATGAATCTACCTTGCATTACACCCACCATGCCCCAAAGTATGTCAGCTACAAGTCACGGGAGACCCGGGACTTGGCTACATCTGCTTTCAGCAAGATCTTCACCAGAGCTTAACTGGGAGATCAGTTAGATGTCCTCAGTTGTGAATAGTTCTATTTCTGGGAGTATCCCACCAAATCCCCTTCCCTATCCAAGTTCTGAAAATAAAGACCTGGGCAAAATACCAGTGGCTCCTACGGGGGTAGTGCTACATATAGACCAGCCAGCTTGACCCAACTGAACTTGTAACAGTAAAGTGGAGATAGGCAAAAACAATTATATTTGATTTATGACAACTGTTCACTCCTTTCAAAAGGAAAATGGAATTGTCCAACAAGATCTTCAATGAGAGTGTGTGCAGTTCAGTACCAGTCCAGTAATGTTATGGCAAACAGCTGTGACTTTAGTGGTGCGATTTCCAGGTGCTGTAGTAAAAGTAAAACGTTCAACTAAATTAAACCTAGTCATGTCTCAGCTCTATTTACACATCAGTGATCCTATCTAACAGACTAACCAAGTCTACTGTCAGCCTCCACATACAAAGTTCTACCAACCTTTATCTCCAACAGAGAAGACCTGTTTCCTTCCCAGGCTTCAGACATCTGACTGGGTGTGCCAGGTGAGACTATAGTTGATTGAAAGGGAGAGGTGGAAAACCCGGACAGAGGATCAGAGGTCTCAAAAGGTGGAAGAAAGAAGCCTGAGAGATGCGTAAAACCAGAACAGGACTTTCCAGGCTGCCAATATAGCATAGTGGTAAGCACTTCTGCCTAGCAGCACTGGGGTCGCCGGTTTTAATCCCAACCATGACACTACCTGCCTTGAGTTTGCATGTTCTCAATGTGCCTGCATTGGTTTTCCCCTAGGGTTGCCACCTCATCCCTTTAACCACTTGCCTACCAGGTACGAACACCCCCTTCCTGACCAGGCCATTTTTCAGCTTTCAGCGCTGTTACATTTTGAATGACAATTGCGCGGTCATGCAACGATGTACCCAAATAAAATTTTTATACTTTTTTCCCCACAGATAGAGCTTTATTTTGGTGGTATTTGATCACCTATGCGTTTTTTATTTCTTGCGCTTTAAACAAAATAAGAGGGACAAGTTTGAAAAAACGCAATATTTTTTACTTTTTATTATAATAAATATCCATTATTTTTTTTTTTTTAAACACATTTTTTCCTCAGTTTAGGCCGATACGTATTCTTCTGCATATTTTTAATGTAAAAAAATTGCAATAAGCGTATATTGATTGGTTTGCGCAAAAGTTATAACGTCTACAAAATAGGGGATAGATTTATGGCATTTTTTTTTTTTTACTAGTAATGGCGGCGATCTGCGATTTTTATCGTGACTGCGATATTGCGGCAGACATATCGGACACTTTTGACACATTTTTGGGACCATTCACATTTATACAGCGATCCGTGCTATAAAAATGCATTGATTACTGTATAAATGTGACTGGCAGGGAAGGGGTTAACACTAGGGGGCGCTGCAGGGGTTAATATGTTCCCTATGTTAGTGATTCTAACTGTGCGGGGAGGGGACTGACTGGGGGAGGGGACCGATCGGTGTCCTTATGTACAAGGGACACACCATCGGTCTCCTCTCCTCTGACAGGACGTGGATCTGTGTGTTTACATACACAGATCCACGTCCTGCTCAGTTACTGGGCAATCACGGGTGCCCGGCGGACATTGCGGCCGCCGGGCACGCGCATCGGGTCCCCAGCGAGGCGGCCGCAAAGTTAGCGCCGTCATATGACGGCGGCCCGCCACAAGAGCCGCACCTCTCCGCCGTCAATTGACAGTGGGTGGTCGGCAACAATTTAAACACGAACACATACGAATTACAATGCAGTTGTACTGTGGCAGAATGGCACGGCTGGACGAAACAACGTTATGTAACATCGCTTCGCCGTATTGCCACTAGGGGCGCGCACCCGCTGATCGCCCCCGTAACTGTCGCTTGTGCAAGGCGGTCTCGATGACTGCCGGGCTCCCGCGATCACTCGTTACACGTGTGTGTAAACACTCAGATCCCGGTTCTCTGAGGGGAGAAGAGACAGATCGTGTGTTCATACAAAAGTATGAACCGCGATCTGTCATCTCCCCTATACAGTCCCCTCCCCCCTTCAGTTAGAACACAGAGAGGGAACACAGTTAACCCCTTGATCGCCGCTAGTGTTAACCCCTTCCCTGACATTTTTACAATAATCAGCCCCTGATACTGGAGCGGTGCACTGGCAGGACGCTAAAAAAAGTCCTGCAAGCAGCATCTTTGCAGCGGTAAAGGGAGCCGTGTATACACCACTCCTGACCATTGAAATCAATGGGGGAGCGAGGCTATACCGCCGGCATAGCGCTTTGCGGTGGTTTTAACCCTTTCTCGGCCACTAGTGGGGGGTAAAAGAGCCCCGCTAGCGGCCGAATAGCGCCGCAAAATTGATGGTAAAGCGCCACTATAAATAGTGGCACTTTACCGCCGACGCACCCACCGTTGATCGGGTTTTCCTCACTCACGTATGACAGACGCGAGTAGAAGAGAGACGATTGGTGGCTCTCCTGACAGGGGGGGTTTGCACTGATTATTTATTAGCGCAGCCCCCCCTCGGATGCCCCCACTGGACCACCAGGGAAGTGGGCAACATGTAGATGACCAGGTATGACTGGCATCATAAAGTAACAGATACGATGACTAATGCCCATCCGTGCCCACCTATCAGTGCCACCCATAAGTACCCACCAGTGCCACCCATAAGTACCCATCAGTGCCGCCTACGAGTGAACATCAGTGCTACCTATGAGTGCCCATCATTGCTGCATACAAGTGCCACCTATCAGTGCCCATTGGTGCCATCTCATCAGTGCCCGTCAGTGCAGCCATGTCAGTGCCCGTCATTGAAGAAGGAAACTTACTTATTTACAAAAAAATTAACAGAAACAAAGAAAAACTTTTCGTTCTTTTTTTAGTCGTTGTGCAAAAAATAAAAATCGCAGAGGTGATCAAATACCACCAAAATAAAGCTCTATTTGTGGGAACAAAATGATAAAAAATTTGTTTGGGTACAGTGTTGTATGACCGAGCAATTGTCATTCAAATTGCGACAGCGCTGAAAGCTGAAAATTGGCCTGGGCGGGGAGGTGTCTAAGTGCCCAGTATTGAAGTGGTTAAGATCTTCTAGGGTTCTTCCTGTTGCTAAGAAGCTCGGAGTTGGTAGAAGTCTCTGCTCTGGGCTGATCGCTTTCCTTATTAACCACTTCAGCCCCGGACCAATTTTGCAGCCAAAGGACCAGGCCCCTTTTTGCGATTCGGCACTGCGTCGCTTTAACTGACAATTGTGCGGTCGTGCGACGTGGCTCCCAAACAAAATCGACGTCCTTTTTTTCCCACAAATAGAGCTTTCTTTTGGTGGTATTTGATCGCCCCTGCGATTTAAATTTTTTGCGCTATAAACAAAAATAGAGCGACAATTTTGAAAAAAATGAAATATTTTTTACTTTTTTTGCTATAATAAATATCCCCAAAAAATATATAAATTTTTTTTTTTTCCTCAGTTTAGGCCGATACGTATTCTTCTACATATTTTTGGTAAAAAAAATTGCAATTAGCGATTATTGATT
The DNA here is from genome assembly GCA_028564925.1 of Lithobates sylvaticus. Lineage (NCBI taxonomy): Eukaryota > Metazoa > Chordata > Amphibia > Anura > Ranidae > Lithobates > Lithobates sylvaticus. Next base: position 763,707,178 of record CM053026.1, on the reverse strand, counting down.
GGTTTGCGCAAAAGTTATAGCGTTTACAAAATCGGTGATAGTTTTATAGCATTTCTATTAATATTTTTTTTTTACTAGTAATGGCGGCGATCAGCGATTTTTATTGTGACTGCGACATTATGGCGGACACATCGGCCATTTTTGGGACCATTGTCATTTATACAGAAATCAGTGCTATTTAAATGCACTGATTCCTATGTCAATGGCAGTGAAGGAGTTAACGACTAGGGGGCGGGGAGGGGTTAAGTCTGTGACGCGTGTGTTTTTTTTACAGTAGGGGGCGTGGCTTTTCATCTGACGTCACTGATCGGCTTTCCCGATGACAGGGAACAGCCGATCAGTGACAGGCAGTGTAGGAAGCGCGGGGAGAGGTTTGTTTACACAGACCTCTCCCCGTTCTTCAGCTCTGTGACCTGATCGTGGGACACCAGCGGCTATCGGGTCCGCTGGTCCCGCGGCCGCGTTCACGGAGCTCAGGAGCGGGTCGCGCGCGCCCTTAAAGGACCACATACAGGTACGTGGTTATGCCCAGCCATGCCATTCTGCCAACGTATATTTGCAGGAGGCGGTCCTTAAGCGGTTAAGGAATCTCTCTTCTGTATGTGAGGACCAACTTGTTCAAGTAGAATGTTGAAAGTTTCCTTGGACATTCTGAGATCATTACGGTAGTCGTCAGGATAACTTTCCCACAAGTTCGTTATGAAGGGCACATGGGACAATTCTTCTCTCCACAGAAGCCAATCCTTGCTCTTGCTTTTCTTCTTTCTTGTTGCCATTATTGCCAGCATAGCAATTGCTACCGTCCTCTTCCTCTGAGCATCCACAGCTGGACCACAATCCACAACTATACATATTCCAACACAATATATCGACTCCTCCAATGACAGATGTGTCGCACACGGCAACAATGTATGACGTGTTTCAGTGGGAAAATTGCCAAAGGTCAAACATTCATTACATCATTTCCACTGCTTGTATAATCGATCGAGGAAAAAAGTACTGTTTGTGTTGCTATCGATCGATAATCTGTTGATAATTGATAGGATGATGGCGTTATCGCATGCACGTTTGACAGATTTTTAAAAAAAATTCTGACCGCTTTTCACGAACAATTTTCTAACCGTGTATGGCCAGCATTACTAACAACTGATTCCTAACTGCAGCACCAAAACCCACCACTGGGGGGGGGGGGGGGGGTAAAAATCAAAGCTGACCCTTAAAATGTTATATGACCCCAAAAGGACAGATGACTTATATTGCAGGATAACAAATTGGTTATTTCACTTTTCACCTGGTGGTCCGACTTTACATTTTATGCTGAGGAGGGGGGGGGGGGGTGGGGCACATAAGAACAAGCTCTCTTGCACTGGTAGCAGTTAAATGTTTAGCATTGAACATCTAACACTTCACATGGGTGCTTCCAATTGTATTTTTTTTAAGACTTCTGTAAAGCTATTGTAGCGGTCACACTTTAAGTGTGCGCTATAGGTGGAATTTTTTTTTTTTTCCTCAGAACAGTAATGGGGTTCTGAGGGTTAATTGTACAGGTTTGCTTTGGCATCAGTTTGGCTGGGCTGTACTGGGGTTCTGCCTGGTCATAGGTGCAGTGAGGCACCCATGACAGGCTGGGAACCAAGCCTGGTTGGACGACTCAGGTACCAATCTTTCACGGAGCCAATCAGTGGGCACGTCTGGCCCTGATGCGTAGTCTGGGAAGGGGTACTTAAGGTGCTGAAGTCACGTGTTCGGGGGTTCAGCCGCAGTCTTGCTTCCTGGTACTGGACCGGGGTAGCCCCGTGAAGGGTCCCGGGCTTACGAGCGTTTGCCGTCCCGCAAACATGGTCAGTCTGACTAGCCCCATAGACCCGCATGGTCTGGGGTGGGGATCCGTCTGTTCCTGAGTCTCAGAGCCAGTTAGCCCGAGGCCCAGTAACTGAAGGAGGATTCAAGGCGTCCCGGTGTGCTCTCAATATTGGAGGGACACGGCAGCTCATACAAGTGACCAGGGGAGGACTCTTCGGAGGAGGGCCAACAAGCTGGTTACTCAGTAAGAGCCTGGAAGCTGAGTTGTATGGACACTAAAGAATCCGCACTTCTCACAGTACTGCCATGGAGACAGAGAAAGTTCCAGGTACTGGGGAAAGGTTCCTATTCATCTTCGGTTGCAAGTTTATTCTGTATCAGAGACTTTTTGCAAGTTTCCGGATCACATTGTTGGCTGTTAAACCTCTGGCTATAGGTTTATCTGGCATTGAAGTACCCAGCTGCGAGTGGCTACTCTCTGGGTTGATTAGAGACATTCAGTGGATGTCAGCAGTTCAAGGTGCCTGAGTTCAAGGTGCCCGGCATGCGCGACGATCGCTCGTGACAGAGCGAGAACCGGGATCTGTGTGTGTAAACACACAGATCCCGGCTCTCTCAGGAGAGAGGAGACAGAGTGTGTGCTCCTAAGTAGGAACACCGATCTCTCTCTCCTCCTAGTCAGTCCCATCCCCCCCACAGTTAGAAACACACTAGGGAACACAGTTAACCCCTTGATCGTCCCCTAGTGTTAACCCCTTCCATGCCAGTGACATTTATACAGTAATCAGTGCATTTTTATAGCACTAATCGCTGTATAATAGTCAATGGTCCCAGAAATGTGTCAAAAATGTCCGATGTGTCTGCCATAATTTGCAGTCACAATAAAAATTGCAGCATGCCGCCATTACTAGTAAAAAAATAAAAATGCCATAAATCTATCCCCTATTTTGTAGACACTATAACTTTTGCGCAAACCAATCAATATACGCCTAAAAATAGCGCCTGTACCCCGCCTGAAAAAAACGGCCCCATTCACTCCAGTGTGAAAGCCGGCGGGCTTTCACACTGGAGCGGTGCGCTAGCAGGACGCTAAAAAAAGTCCTGCTAGCAGCATCTTTGGAGCAGTATAGGAGTGGTGTATTCACCGCTCCTATACCGCTCCTACCCATTGATTTCAATGGGACACCGCGGTAATACCGCCGCAAAGCCCCGCTACGGCGATGCTTTGTGGGGGATTTTAACCCTTTTCGGCCGCTAGCAGGGGTTAAAACTGCACCGCTAGCGGCCGAATCCCACGGCTAAAACGACGGTAAAGCAGCGCTAAATATAGCGCTGCTTTACCGTCGCCGCGGCTCCCGCCGCAGTATGATAGGGGCCTTAAAGCGGCACAGTGCCGTATCGCAAAAAAATGGTGTGACTGTGAAAGTGACTGTATGTAATAATAACAAACAAAAAAAGTGTTTTTTTTTTTTTTTTTTTCCATTTCTTAGATAGGCCGCCAGTACATCAGGATCAATTTTCATATATATATATATATACCATAGTTTGGGTTATTTTCACCAAGGAAATGCAGCAGAATACATTTTGGGCTAAATTTATGGGACGAAAAAATATTTATTTGCAAAATTATATAACAGAAACAAAAAACACGTTTTATATCGCTTTATAATATTTGATACAATTTTACCAGATGGGTCCTCGAACATCACAGAGATCAGAACATTTGATTCTTGTTGTTTCTCAGGCCAAGTTCATTGCCCAGGAGAGGGCCAGTTGCTGGGGGCTAGGAATTAGGCCCCTTTCACACTTGTGCGACTTCAAAGTCGCACAATTTCACGGCCACAATTTTGACAAGACGTACAACTGTGGATCCGTCTTTGCCATGCAACTTGAAGTCCGACGAACAGGGATCCGAACAGATCAATGAACAGGGATCCGACTTTGATACCCAAAAATTCCAGGCACTGTCTGGTATGAATCTTTAGGGGGAACTCCACGCACAATGTAAAAAAAAATGAAAATGGAATGGGTTCCCCCTTCAAGAGCATACCAGGCCCTTCAGTCTGGTATGGATTTTAAGGGGAACCCCCACGCTGAAAAAACTGTGTGGGGGTCCCCCCCAAAAATCCAGACCCTTATCCGAGCACATAGCCCAGGAGGTCAGGAAAGGGGGTGGGGACAAGCGAGCACTCCCCCCCTCCTGAACCGTACCAAGCCGCATGCCCTCAACATGGGGGGATGGGTGCTTTGAGGCAGGGGGGGCCCTGCGCCCCCCCACCCCAAAGCATCTTGTCTCCATGCTGATGAGGACAAGGGCCTCATCCCAATAACCCTTGCCATTGCTTGTCGGGGTCTGCGGAGGGGGAGCTTATCGGAATCTGGAAGCCCACTTTAACAAGGGGGCTCCTGGATCCCGGCCCCCCACCCTATGTGAATGAGTATCGGGTACATTGTACCCCTACCCATTCACCTAAAAAAAGTGTCAAATATAAAACACAGTACACATGTTTTTAAAGTAATTTATTAGGCAGCTCCGGGGGCCCTTCCGACGACTTCTCTAAGGCTGGGTTCCCACTGGTACGACGAACACTCTGACTTTGATTTACACACATCATGCGACATGTGCTTCCAATGGTTTCCCTATGAGAGCTCCCTTAACTGGTACAACACAAGTCTGGCCGACTTTGAAAATGCTCCCTGCACTACTTTGGTCTGACTTTGATCCTACTTCAGCCCATTGAATATCATTGGAGTCGGATCGCCGTCTTAACTGATCCGACTTTGGCATGTGACTTGTGCTCTGATGATCTTGAAGGGAAAACCCACGCAAAATTAAAACAGAAAAAAAAAAAAGCATGGGTCCCCCCTCCAAGACTATACCAGACCCTTCGGTCTGGCATGGCTTTTAAGAAGAACTCCCTATGCCAAAAAAAAAGGCGTGGGGTCCCCCATAAAATCTATACTATACCCTTATCCGAGCATGCAGCCCGGCAGGCCAGGAAAGGGGGTGGGGATGAGTGAGCGTACCTCCTGAACCATACCAGGCCGCATGCCTTCAACATGGGGGGTGTGTGCTTTGGGCACTGCCTCAAAACACCTTGTCCCCATGTTGATGAGGACAAGGGCCTCTTCCGAACAACCCTGGCCATTGGTTGTCAAGGTCCCCAGATCCCAGGCCCCTATCCTATGTGAATGAGTATGGGGTAGTCACCTAAAAAAAAATGTGTCAAAGATAAAACAGTACACAGGTTTTTAAAGTATTTTGTTAAGGCAGCTCCGGTGTCTCTTCTGACGTATTCTCCCCTCTCCTGCTCTTCTCCCTCTTCTGGCGATGTCTTCTCCCTCTGCTGGTTCTCCTCCCTCTCCAGTTCTTCTCCTCTCTATTGTATTTTTTTTTATTTATTTTATAAAGGTAGAAAAATCTTGACTTTATTTTTGGAAAAATCTTGATTATTTTTGTTATTATTTAGATTTTGCGTCAACTAAATGTATTGTATTTTCCAGGAAAGGGAAACTAGGAGTTACAGGAGAAAGTGTTTTGGGGAATTTAGTGTTGGGAAATGATAGAAGTGCCTTTCAAATGTCAGTAGATTCGAATTTTTGTCTTTCTGTGCATTGTTAGAAATGTTCTAGGGTATGGAGCCGTGTGTGTGTGGTCAGATAAAGATTTATTGGATTGTTTTTTTCCCTGTTAGATCTAGCATACTTTATTTTTTTTTTTTAAGTTGATATTGACTTTTGAAGAGTGCTACCTCCTAACCTGGTCTGTTGAATTGGTTGTTGTAGTCATTAGCATAACACTGCCATTGTTTCCTGTTCCTATTGTCTTTCGGGTGTAGACTGAGAGTATTCAGAGTAGATACCATTGTTATTATAAATGGTGTGTCTCAGTCTGAGACTGGAATATTCCATACACAAGACTATTATGGGATAATTTTTTCTTTACTTCACTGTAGGAAAAACAATGAATAGATTAATTGGATTTTAATATCAATACACTTGCTATGTAGCTTTCTATTTAAGCTTCCTGTTCATCAGAGAGGTCTACTGCATGGAGATGGTCACTAAAAGAAGTTAATGGAGATATGAAATGTAGAGAAAAATATAAAACATAAATAAATAAAACAAACTTAGGTAAACTGTAATAATACAACACATTTAGGTGAAATGTAATAATACAACTGAGATTGTGTTATTACCTAAAAGTACACATTGGTTTTGTGTTGGCAATGACTACAGAATACAGAAAGAACTTTTTCCATCCAGGACAAAACTAACCATCTCAATGGTGATGGGCTTTTGAATTGATATGTTAAAGAGGAGGTAGAATGCCTGGCTGAGGTGTGACTGCCGATACTGTTTTCATCACAATGACCATGTTTATGGAAGCCACCCTCCATTGTTGGGACTAGTGGTGTCCTATTGTGGCCCTCAGGGAATGCCACATGTGCATAATTATCTCATTACTGGAAGGGACACATATGTTTATTAAACCCTTCCCAATCAATTGTAGTCTTGTGGGGGGGGGGGGGGAGGTTTCAATTCATTATAAAATATTTGTGCATTGCGACACCCTACACCCCAAAAGCAATTAAATTCAGCTTTGATTACCATATATACTCGAGTATAAGCCAAGTTTTTCAGCACATTTTTTGTGTGCTGAAAGTGCCCCCCTCGGCTTATACTCGAGTCAAGCACTTTTCTGCAGCAGAAAATTACATTTTCAGCCCCGAATTTGGGGCCCCATATCTCGGGGCCATTTGGTGATAGGAACCCAAAATTTGGTATGCCAACCCAGATGGGGCTCCTAGCACCAAGTGACCCCGAGATACAGGGCCCCAAAATTGGTCAACTGTGTCCATCTGCAGCACTGTCATTTCGGGACATTTATGAACCCTTAACTACCAAGTTTGGGGGACCTATGGCTGCAAATGAGCACAGTGAGGCTGCAAATAGGCATTGTTAACCCTCTTTTGCACTTACAGTAGCTGCGCATTTCTCACCCTAGGCTAATACTCGAGTCAATACGTTTTCCCAGTTGTTTGTGGTAAAATTAGGTGCCTCGGCTAATATAATCTATATAAATTAAATGAAATGACTCTCTCTCTCTGAACACCTTAACACACTACACATGGCCGACGTGCAGGCGGCCTTATATAGTGTTGGGCGTGTACTTAATCCCCTGAGCCATAATTGGCCAAAGGCACCCTGCTTTTGGCCAATTATGGCTCTGTTTGCTTACGGCGCTGTGATTGGCCAAAGCATGCGGGTCATAGTGCATGCTTGGCCAATAATAAGCCAGCAAACCACTGTGGTGCCGCAGTGCATTATGGGCCGTGACAAGCCACTCGAATTTGGTGCAAACAGCCCATAATGTTCGATCTTCGTCGAACGATCGAACAGCCGATGTTCGAGTGGAACTTATGTTCGATTCGAACACGAAGCTCATCCCTGGTCACAAGTTGGATGGTTAGGACAAGAATCCGACTTTAATCCAACTTCAATGATAGTCAATGGGCTGAAGTAGGACCAAAGTAGTGTAGGAACCTTTTTCAAAGTTGGACCGACTTGTGTCTTACCAGTTAAGACAGCACTCATAGGAAACCATTGATTTACACACGTCACGCGACACGTGCTTCCAAAGTCAGAGCGTATGTCGTACCAGTGTGAACCCAGCCTAAGGCGAACACTCTGACTTTGGAAGCACATGTGGCATGACGTGTGTAAATCAATGGTTTCCCTATGAGAGCTGTCTTAACTGGTACAACACAAGTCTGTCCAACTTTGAAAATGCTCCCTGCACTACTTTGGTCTGACTTTGATCCTACTTCAGCCCATTGAATATCACTGGAGTCGGATCGCCGACTTAACTGATCCGATTTTGGCATGCGACTTGTGCTCTGATGATCTTGAAGAAGAGAGGAGTCTGATAGAGACGACTATAGTGGATGTGCCACATCCCAATAAATTGTGAAGGCAAAAAGGGGGGAACCCCTAGGATTGGACTTTGAAAGCACTACCACAATAAGTAGAAAACAAGTATAAATACAGAGATTTTATTCAAAAGAACATATAAAAAAAAACACATATAATTATAACACATAAATGTGGATACAATTTTAAAGCCGTCAATAAAAGATAGATATTTTTCCCTGAACCAGACGCATTTCAGAAAAATCCTTTTCTTCATCAGGGTTCTTACAGAGAAAGTAATATCTGAAGAATAACAAAATGCAAGATAATTAGTAATCTGTATATCTACAACCAATCTGTGGTAGAGACATTTCCATACATATGATTCACTTACATTTTGTTCATCGACAATGACATATAAGTATCCACAGAATTGTAAATGTACATATGTGTTTTTTTGATATGTTCTTTTGAATAAAATCTCTATATTTATACTTGTTTTACTTATTGTGGTAGTGCTTTCAAAGTCCCATCCTAGGGGTTCCCCCCTTTTTGCCTTGATGATTTTTAAGGGAAAACCCACGCAAAATTGAAAAAAAAAAAAAAACGGCATGGGTTCCCCCTCCAAGACCATACCAGACCCTTCGTTCTGGCATGGATTTTAAGGGGAACTCCCTACGCCAAAAAAACAGTGTGGGGCCCCCCTAAAATCTATACTATACCATTATCTGAGCTCGCAGCCCAGCAGGCCAGGAAAGGGGGTGGGGATGAGCGAGCCCCCCCCCCCGAACCATACCAGGCTGCATGCCCTCAACATGGGGGATGGGTTCTTTGGGGAGGGGGCCCACAACTTTTCTTCATGTTGATGAGGACAAGGGCCTCTTCCCGACAACCCTGGCCATTGGTTGTCAAGGTCCCCAGATCCCGGCCCCCTACCCTATGTGAATGAGTATGGGGTATTAACCTAAAAAAAATGTGTCAAAGATAAAACAGTACACAGGTTTTTTAAAGTATTTTGTTAAGGCAGCTCCGGTGTCTATTCTGACGTATTCTCCTCTCTCCTGCTCTTCTCCCTCTCCTGGCGATGTCTTCTCCCTCTGCTGGTTCTCCTCCCTCTCCAGTTCTTCTCCTCTCTGCACTGTCTTCTCCCTCTTCTGCCGAGAGAGAAGGGGGAAGGGGGAAGGGGGGAGAGAGAGAATGGGGGAGAGAGGGAAGGGGTGAGAGAGGGAAGAGAGGAGTGAGGGAAGGGTGGACAGAGGGAAGGGGGAGAGAAAGACGGGGAGAGAGGTAAGGGGGGAGAGAAGGAAGGGGGAGAGAGGCAAAAGGGGAAGATAAAAGAAAGGGGGCAGGGGGGAGAGAGGGGGAGGGGGAGAAGGGGAAGAGAGAGGGAAGATGGAAGGGGGGGAGGGGGAGGGTGGAAGGGAGAGAGAAGGGGGGAGAGAGGGGGAAGGGTGGCAGGGGAGAGAGGGGGAAGGGGGGCAGGGGAGAGGGGAAGGGGGGGGAGATGGGAGAGAGTGAGGTAAGGGGGGAGAGAGAGAGGGAAGGGGGTCAGAGGAGAGAGCAAAGGGGGGCAGCGGAGAGAGGTGGCCGGGGAGAGAGAGTGAAGAGGAGGGCAGGGGAGAAACTGGGAAGGGTGGGAGCGAGAGGGAAGAGAGGTCAGGGGAGAGAGGGAAGGGAGGGCAGGGGAGAGGGAGGGGGTCAGGGGAAAGGAAAGGGGCAGGGGAAAGGAAGGGGGGCAGGGGAGAAAGAGGGAAGGGAGGGCAGGGGAGAGGGCGGGGGGCAGGGGAGAGAAAGGGGGGCAGAGGAGAGGGAGGGGGGGCAGGGGAGAGAAAGGGGGGCAGAGGAGAGCGAGGGGGGGGCAGGGGAGAGAAAGGGGGGCAGAGGAGAGCGAGGGGGGGCAGAGGATAGAGAGAAAGGGCGGGCAGGGGAGAGAGGGAAGGGGGGCTGGAGGGAAGGGGGGCAGGGGGAGAGAGGGAAGGGGCGCAGAGGGGAGTGAGGAAGGGGGGGCAGAGGGGAGTGAGGAAGGGGGGAGAGATGGAGGGGGGGGAAGGGGGGAGAGATGGAAGGGGAAGTGGGGAGAGGTAAAAGGGGGAGTCCCTGTAAGACGAAGGAAACCATTTTGTCCAGAAGCCATCATGAGCAATAGAGGCCATAGTGTCCTAGAAAGCAAAAACACATTTTTTTTGTTGCATTATTAGGCAGAAAAACTAAAACATAGACTTTGGTCAAATATGAATACTGTTACCCTCAGTTATATACCTATGAATATGAAATGCTCAATAGACCTCCACACCTATATTTAAAGTTTAGACACTAAAAATAGAGCTTGTTCACAACAACAGACATTTATGGAGTACATTTAGGCCTGGTTCACACCTATGCATTTTCTTGTGCGTTTTCAGTTTTGAAACACCTACAAGAAATACTCAGCTTTCTTGTTGCCAATCAGCTATGCCAAGTTTCCAGTTTTGTTGCACAAATTCAGGAGGATGAACATTAATGAATTTTAATCAAAACTATCATGTAAAAGATGGAAAATGGTGGCCTCATGTTTTGTACCCAGTACAAGACAGCAGAAGCCAAGCTAAAGGCCATCAGAAGATATTAGTGACTCTTCACTTAAACATTCTCCCCAAAACTGTGAAGTCCCAGAATGACCCACAATAACCATGAGTGATGTCATAACATCCAAACACTCAATTGTCACATCCATTTTCAGGCACCTTAAAAACATTTTCAACATTTCTATTGCATTTAATTTATTACCAACAACATTTCATTAGACTGATCGTGGCAAGCCCCCAATGGATATCCTGTCTTCTGTATACATTGTAGTACAGATTATCCTGAAATGAACCTCCACCCATTGTCCCTTTTGTCAGGTTTTAATACTGTATAGAGGTCTTTATATATTTATCACATAAACCTCTGTAGCATTATCAGAATGATCATGAAGTAATAAACATCCATTGATTGGTTAAATGAAAGTGACCTTACCTTAATGTGGTGGGGAGAAGGGAAGAAGCCGGATTTGATTCTCTGAGTATTCGGTTCCACTGCAGATCAACACCGGTCAACGTCACCAAATCTCCAGCGGTGCTGTAGTAAGATGAGTATAACAGAATCTCTGGAAGTAGTCACTGATCAGAGGAGGGGGAAGCCCACTTTATACAAGGGATGTGGGCGGGGAAGGCAGACGTGGAGGCTTTTCATTGGCTGACTTCTAATGGAATTGTTATGTAAATCACACCAGATTGCTGCTGCCAATTAGCATATAAACAGGTTTTCTAGAGAATAGCCGATTGAATAATCATGATGAAACCTAAATATTTTAAAACTTTACTGAGTTTTAAAATAAAAATAATTTTCAATTTTTATGGTTAATATGGTGGAAAGGTTAGTTTTATACAATTTTTTCTTTTACCTGATTCTAGACTAAATAACTAATACAAAAAGGAGTACTAACAAGATAATTTATTGAGGAAAAACATCTCATTCTAACATCTGCTGTAGGTTCTTGCTGGTTCTTTTATACAATGGTGTCTTATTTTCAGTAACCTTGTACACCAATGGGTTTAGTTTAAACGGGACTTAAATAAAAAAATATATTATTTGTATGCTGATTAAATTTTTTAGTTTGAAGAACAATTAAAAGGACCTTTCAGGATGGTAATATTGGATCTGCCATGTCTGGGCTTATTTCTAGATATCCATCTCTAAACCCTTCCCATCTATGACCAGCTTTAGACTAATGCAGCGTACACACGGTCGGAATTTTCGTCTGAAAAAAGCTCTGATGGTTTTCCCATCCAAATTCCGACGGAATTTCGCTCAAACTGTCTTGCCTACACACGGTCACACCGAATTCCGACGGTCAATAACACCACGGCATAAAACACTTTCGACTGCACTATAAAAGGGAAGTTTAATGCTTCCGAGCATGCGACGAATTGTTTCCGAGCATGCGTCGGAATTTTGCGTGTCGGAATTGCATACACACGATCAGAAAATCCGATAGAAAGGTTTTCCGTCGGAAAAATTAAGAACAGGTTCTTAATTCAAAGTCCGTCAGAAATTCCGACAGAAAAAGACTCGGACTGTTTCCATCATAAATTCCGACCGTGTGTACGCGGCATAAGAATTCTCTCTGAGATCTGATCTTTCTAGTGATATCATTTGGTAAAGTATATCAATTTTGGGTAACAATTACTGACCACTTTGTCAGGACATTAGATCGAGAGTTTTCAGTGCAACATAGAAAAAAATATGTGCATTTTGTTTTATTAATGGATATTAGAAGAAAGAGGAAGGATATGCCACTGAATGTTTTAAAAAGTATTTTGATGTCCTGCCATCATATTAGAAGAGTATATTGGAAGGACGATTAAAACACATAAAAATCAAAATGTCTGCATTAAAAAAGTGGTCGGTTTTTGTTTCTTTTTTTGCTTCTATTTCTTTTATTTGTGTTTTTGTTGGTGAAGGCACAGAAAGATTGTTACAGTTGTTGCTTGTTGTTTTTCTATTGTGTTTTTTTTTATTTATTTTATAAGGCAGAAAAATCTTGACTTTATTTTTGGAAAAACCTTAAAGAGGAAGTAAAGCCTCTTAAAAAAAAAAAAAAAAAAAAAAGACACCCTGCAAGGCAAAGGCATAATGAGCTAGTATGCATAGCATACTAGCTCATTATGAAAAACTTACCTGAAAACGAAGCCCCCGAAGTCGTCCTTATCCTCGATCTTCTTCGCCGCCATCCAGGGCCGGAGTGACTTCCGGGTCTCGCCGCTCCAGCGATATCATTCGCTGGAGCGGCGAGATGTCACTCCCGCGCATGCGCACGAGATCGGCATATCGGCGTGATCTCGGCATCTTCAGTGCGCCCTCACTGCGCCTGCGCGCCGCTGTCTACGGCGCATGCGCCGTAGACAGCGATGCCTTTTCATCGCTAAATATCTCCTAAACCATGTAGGTTTAGGAGATATTTATTGGACCTACAGGTAAGCCTTAATCTAGGCTTACCTGTAGGCCAAAGTCATATGGAAGGGTTTACTTGCACTTTAAGTGATTATTTTTGTTATTATTTAGATTTTGTGTCAACTAAAATGTATTGTATTTTCCGGGAAAGGTAAACTAGGAGTTACAGGAGAAAGTGTTTTGGGGAATTTAGTGTTGGGAAAGTGGAAATTTATAGAAGTGCCTTTCAAATGTCAGTAGATTAGAATTTTTGTCTTTCTGTGCATTGTTAGAAATGTTCTAGGGTATGGAGCTGTGTATGTGTGGTCAGATAAAGATTTATTGGATTGTTTTTTTCCCTGTTACATCTAGCATACTTTATTTTTTTTTTAAGTTGATATTGACTTTTGAAGAGTACTACCTCCTAACCTGGTCCGTTGAATTGGTTGTTGTAATCATTAGCATAACACTGCCAGTGTTTCCTGTTCCTATTGTCTTTCGGGTGTAGACTGAGAGTATTCAGAGTAGATACCATTGTTATTATAAATAGGGTGTGTCTCAGTCTGAGACTGGAATATTCCTTACACAAGACTATTATGGGATCGTTTTTTCTTTATTTCACTGTAGGAAAAACAATGAATAGATGAACTGTATTTTAATATCAATACACTTGCTATGTAGCTTTCTATTTAAGTTTCCTGTTCATCAGAGCGGTCTACTGCATGGAGATGGTCACTAAAAGAAGTTAATGGAGATATGAAATGTAGAGAAAAATATGAAACATAAATAAATAAAACAAACTTAGGTAAACTGTAATAATACAACACATTTAGGTGAAATGTAATAATACAACTCTAAAATGTAATAATACAACTGAGATTGTGTTATTACCTAAAAGTACACATTGGTTTTGTGTTGGCAATGACTACAGAATACAGAAAGAACTTTTTCCATCCAGGACAAAACTAACCATCTCAATGGTGATGGGCTTTTAAATTGATATGTTAAAGAGGAGGTAGAATGCCTGGCTGAGGTGTGACTCCAGATACTGTTTTCATCACAATGACCATGTTTATGGAAGCCACCCTCCATTGTTGGGACTAGTGGTGTCCTATTGTGGCCCTCAGGGAATGCCACATGTGCATAATTATCTCAGTACTGGAAGGGACGCATATGTTTAATAAACCCTTCCCAATCAATTGTAGTCTTGTGGGGGGGAGAGGTTTCAATTCATTATAAAATATTTGTGCATTGCGACACCCTACACCCCAAAAGCAATTAAATTCAGCTTTGATTACCATATATACTCGAGTATAAGCCAAGTTTTTCAGCACATTTTTTTGTATTGAAAGTGCCCCCCTCGGCTTATACTGGAGTCAAGCACTTTTCTGCAGCAGAAAATTACATTTTCAGCCCCGACTCTGGGGCCCCGTATCTCGGGCCGTTTGGTGATAGGAACCCCAAATTTGGTATGCCAACCCAGATGGGGCTCCTAGCACCAAGTGGCCCCGAGATACAGGGCCCCAAAATTGGTCAACTGTGTCCATCTGCAGCAATGTTATTTCGGGACCCCAAATTTTGGCTGCAGCTAGGGGGCATTTATGAACCCTTAACTACCAAGTTTGGGGGACCTATGGCTGCAAATGGGCACAGTGAGGCTGCAAATAGGCATTGTTGACAAGTTTTCCCAGTTGTTTGTGGTAAAATTAGGTGCCTCGGCTAATATAATCTATATAAATTAAATGAAATGACACTCTCTCTCTCTGAACACCGGAACACACTACACATGGCCGACGTGCAGGCGGCCTTATATAGTGTTGGGCGTGTACTTAATCCCCTGAGCCATAATTGCCCAAAGGCACCCTGCTTTTGGCCAATTATGGCTCTGTTTGCTTACGGCGCTGTGATTGGCCAAAGCATGCGTGTCATAGTGCATGCTTGGCCAATAATAAGCCAGCGAACCACTGTGGTGCCGCAGTGCATTATGGGCCGTGACAAGCCACTCGAATTTGGTGCAAACGGCCCATAATGTTCGATCTTCGTCGAACGATCGAACAGCCGATGTTCGAGTGGAACTTATGTTCGATTCGAACTCGAAGCTCATCCCTGGTCACAAGTTGGATGGTTAGGACAAGAATCCGACTTTAATCCAACTTCAATGATAGTCAATGGGCTGAAGTAGGACCAAAGTAGTGTAGGAACCTTTTTCAAAGTTGGACCGACTTGTGTCTTACCAGTTAAGACAGCACTCATAGGAAACCATTGATTTACACACGTCACACGACATGTGCTTCCAAAGTCAGAGCGTATGTCGTACCAGTGTGAACCCAGCCTAAGGCGAACACTCTGACTTTGGAAGCACATGTGGCATGACGTGTGTAAATCAAATGGTTTCCCTATGAGAGCTGTCTTAACTGGTACAACACAAGTCTGTCCAACTTTGAAAATGCTCCCTGCACTACTTTGGTCTGACTTTAATCCTACTTCAGCCCATTGAATATCACTGGAGTCGGATCGCCGACTTAACTGATCCAATTTTGGCATGCGACTTGTGCTCTGATGATCTTGAAGAAGAGAGGAGTCTGATAGAGAAGACTATAGTGGGTGTGCCACATCCCAATAAATTGTGAAGGCAAAAAGGGGGGAACCCCTAGGATTGAACTTTGAAAGCACTACCACAATAAGTAGAAAACAAGTATAAATACAGAGATTTTATTCAAAAGAACATATAAAAAAAAACATATAATTCTAACACATAAATGTGGATACAATTTTAAAACCGTCAATGAAAGATAGATATTTTTCCCTGAACCAGACGCGTTTCAGAACAATCCTTTACTTCATCAGGGTTCTTACAGAGAAAGTAATATCTGAAGAATAACAAAATGCAAGATAATTAGTAATCTGTATATCTACAACCAATCTGTGGTAGAGACATTTCGCTACATATGATTCACTTACATTTTGTTCATCGACAATGACATATAAGTATCCACAGAATTGTAAATGTACCCACATTTATGTGTTATAATTATATGTGTTTTTTTTTTATATGTTCTTTTGAATAAAATCTCTATATTTGTACTTGTTTTACTTATTGTGGTAGTGCTTTCAAAGTCCCATCCTAGGGGTTCCCCCCTTTTTGCCTTGAAGGGAAAACCCACTCAGAATTTGAAAAAAAAAAAACGTCATGGGTTCCCCCTCCAAGACCATACCAGACCCTTTGTTCTGGCATGGATTTTAAGGGGAACTCCCTACGCCGAAAAAACGGCGTGGCCCCCCCCTAAAATCTATACTACACCATTATCTGAGCTTGCAGCCCAGCAGGCCAGGAAAGGGGGTGGGGATGAGGGAGCGCCCCTCCCCCTGAACCATACCAGGCTGCATGCGCTCAATATGGGGGGTGGGTGCTTTGGGGCGGGGGCCCACAACTTGTCCCCATGTTGATGAGGACAAGGGCCTCTTCCCGACAACCCTGGCCATTGGTTGTCAAGGTCCCCAGATCCCGGCCCCCCTACCCTATGTGAATGAGTATGGGGTATTAACCTAAAAAAAATGTGTCAAAGATAAAACAGTACACAGGTTTTTAAAGTATTTTGTTAAGGCAGCTCCGGTGTCTATTCTGACGCATTCTCCCCTCTCCTGCTCTTCTCCCTCTTCTGGCGATGTCTTCTCCCTCTGCTGGTTCTCCTCCCTCTCCAGTTCTTCTCCTCTCTGCACTGTCTTCTCCCTCTTCTGCCGAGAGAGAAGGGGGAAGGGGGGAGAGAGAGAAGGGGGGAGAGAGGGAAGGGGTGAGAGAGGGAAGAGAGGAGTGAGGGAAGGGTGGACAGAGGGAAGGGGGGGAGAAAGACTGGGAGAGAGGTAAGGGGGGAGAGAAGGATGGGGGTGAGAGGCAAAAGGGGAAGAGAAAAGAAAGGGGGCAGGGGGGGAGAGAGGGAGGGGGGAGAAGGGGAGGAGAGAGGGAAGATGGAAGGGGGGGAGAGGGGAGAGAGAAGGGGAAGGGGGGAGAGAGGGCGAAGGGGGGCAGGGGAGAGAGGGGGAAGGGGGGCAGGGGAGACTGGGAAGAGGGAAGGGAGGGGGATGGGAGAGAGTGAGGTAAGGGGGGAGAGAGAGGGAAGGGGGTCAGAGGAGAGAGCGAAGGGGGGCAGAGGAGAGAGGGGGCCGGGAAGAGAGAGTGAAGAGGAGGGAAGGGGAGAAACAGGGAAGGGTGGGAGCGAGAGGGAAGAGAGGTCAGGGGAGAGAGGGAAGGGAGGGCAGGGGAGAGGGAGGGGGTCAGGGGAAAGGAAAGGGGCAGGGGAAAGGAAGGGGGGCAGGGGAGAAAGAGGGAAGGGAGGGCAGGGGAGAGGGCGGGGGGCAGGGGAGAGAAAGGGGGGCAAAGGAGAGGGAGGGGGGGCAGGGGAGAGAAAGGGGGCAGAGGAGAGCGAGGGGGGGCAGGGGGAGAGAAAGGGGGGCAGAGGAGAGCGAGGGGGGGCAGAGGATAGAGAGAAAGGGCGGGCAGGGGAGAGAGGGAAAGGGGGCTGGAGGGAAGGGGGGCAGGGGGAGAGAGGGAAGGGGCGCAGAGGGGAGTGAGGAAGGGGGGGCAGAGGGGAGTGAGGAAGGGGGGAGAGATGGAGGGGGAAGGGGGGAGAGATGGAAGGGGAAGTGGGGAGAGGTAAAAGGGGGAGTCCCTGTAAGACGAAGGAAACCATTTTGTCCAGAAGCCATCATGAGCAATAGAGGCCATAGTGTCCTAGAAAGCAAAAACTATTTTTTTTTTGTTGCATTATTAGGCAGAAAAACTAAAACATAGACTTTGGTCAAATGTGAATACTGTTACCCTCAGTTATATACCTATGAATATGAAATGCTCAATAGACCTCCACATCTATATTTAAAGTTTAGACACTAAAAATAGAGCTTGTTCACAACAACAGACTTTTAATGGAGTACATTTAGGCCTGGTTCACACCTATGCATTTTTTTGTGCGTTTTCAGTTTTGCAGAAACACCTACAAGAAATACTCAGCTTTCTTGTTGCCAACCAGCTATGCCAAGTTTCCAGTTTTGTTGCACAAATTCAGGAGGATGAACACAGCCAGGTAAGAAGTGTAATTTTAATCAAAACTATCATGTAAAAGATGAAAAATGGTTGCCTCATGTTTTGTACCCAGTACAAGACAGCAGAAGCCAAGCTAAAGGCCATCAGAAGATATTAGTGACTCTTCACTTAAACATTCTCCCCAAAACGGTGAAGTCCCAGAATGACCCACAATAACCATGAGTGATGTCATAACATCCAAACACTCAATTGTCACATCCATTTTCAGGCACCTTAAAAACATTTTCAACATTTCTATTGCATTTAATTTATTACCAACAACATTTCATTAGACTGATCGTGGCAAGCCCCCAATGGATATCCTGTCTTCTGTATACATTGTAGTACAGATTATCCTGAAATGAAGCTCCACCCATTGTCCCTTTTGCCAGTTTTTAATACTGTATAGAGGTCTTTATTATTTAATGAACATTCTGATGAGGCTACAGAGGTTTATGTGATAAATATATAAACATCCATTGATTGGTTAAATGAAAGTGACCTTACCTTAATGTGGTGGGGAGAAGGGAGGAAGCTCTGAGTATTCGGTTCCACTGCAGATCAACACCGGTCAACGTCACCAAATCTCCAGCGGTGCTGTAGTAAGATGAGTATACCAGAATCTCTGGAAGTAGTCACTGATCAGAGGAGGGGAAAGCCCACTTTATACAAGGGAGGTGGGCGGGGAAGCTAGACATGGAGGCTTTTCATTGGCTGACTTCTAATGGAATTGTTATGTAAATCACACCAGATTGCTGCTGCCAATTTGCATATAAACAGGTTTTCTAGAGAATAGCCGATTGAATAATCATGATGAAACCTAAATTTTTTAAAACTTTACTGAGTTTTAAAATAAAAATCATTTTCTATTTTTATGGTTAATATGGTGGAAAGGTTAGTTTCATACAATTATTTATTTTACCTGATTCTAGACTGAATAACTAATACAAAAAGGAGTACTAACAAGGTAATTTATTGAGGAAAAACATCTCATTGTAACATCTGCTGTAGGTTCTTGCTGGTTCTTTTATACAATGATGTCTTAGTTTCAGTAACCTTGTACACCAAGGGGTTTAGTTTAAACGGGACTTAAATAAAAAAAAATATTATTTGTATGTTGATTCAATTTTTTAGTTTGAAGAACAATTAAAAGGACCTATCAGGATGGTAATATTGGAGCTGCCATGTCTGGGCTTATTTCTAGAAAATCATCTCTAAACCCTTCCCATCTATGACCAGCTTTAGACTAAGAATTCTCTCTGAGATCTGATCTTTCTAGTGATATAATTTTGGTATATAATAATAATTTTAAGTATATCGATTTTGGGTAACAATTACTGACCACTTTGTCAGGACATTAGATCGAGAGTTTTCAGTGCAACTTAGAAAAAATATGTGCATTTTGTTTAATTAATCGATATTAGAAGAAAGAGGAAGGATATGCCACTGAATGTTTTAAAAAGCATTTTGATGTCCTGCCATCATATTAGAAGAGTATATTGGAAGGACGATTAAAACACATAAAAATCAAAATGTCTGCATTAAAAAAGTGGTCGGTTTTTGTTTCTTTTTTTGCTCAACTTCTATTTCTTTTATTTGTGTTTTTGTTGGTGAAGGCACAAAAAGATTGTTACTGTTGTTTTTCTATTGTATTATGTCTTATTTATTTTATAAGGCAGAACAATCTTGACTTTATTTTTGGAAAAAACCTTAAGTGATTATTTTTGTTATTATTTAGATTTTGTGTCCACTAAATGTATTGTATTTTCCAGGAAAGGGAAACTAGGAGTTACAGGAGAAAGTGTTTTGGGGAATTTAGTGTTGGGAAAGAGGAAATTGATAGAAGTGCCTTTCAAATGTCAGTCGATTAGAATTGTTGTCTTTCTGCGCATTGTTAGAAATGTTCTAGGGTATGGAGCCGTGTGTGTGTGGTCAGATAAATATTTATTGGATTGTTTTTTTCCCTGTTACATCTAGCATACTTTATTTTTTTTTAAGTTGATATTGACTTTTGAAAAGTACTACCTCCTAACCTGGTCTGTTGAATTGGTTGTTGTAGTCATTAGCATAACACTGCCAGCGTTTCCTGTTCCTATTGTCTTTCGGGTGTAGACTGAGAGTATTCAGAGTAGATACCATTGTTATTATAAATGGTGTGTCTCAGTCTGAGACTGGAATATTCCATACACAAGACTATTATGGGATAGTTTTTTCTTTATTTCACTGTAGGAAAAACAATGAATAGATGAATTGGATTTTAATATCAATACACTTGCTATGTAGCTTTCTATTTAAGTTTCCTGTTTATCGGAGCGGTCTACTGCATGGAGATGGTCACTAAAAGAAGTTAATGGAGATATGAAATGTAGAGAAAAATATAAAACATACATAAATAAAACAAACTTAGGTAAACTGTAATAATACAACACATTTAGGTGAAATGTAATAATACAACTCTAAAATGTAATAATACAACTGGGAATGTGTTATTACCGAAAAGTACACATTGGTTTTGTGTTGGCAATGACTACAGAATACAGAAAGAACTTTTTCCATCCAGGACAAAACTAACCATCTCAATGGTGATGGGCCTTTGAAATGATATGTTAAAAAGGAGGTAGAATGCCTGACTGAGGTGTGACTGCCGATACTGTTTTCATCACAATGACCATGTCTATGGAAGCCACCCTCCATTGTTGGGACTAGTGGTGTCCTATTGTGGCCCTCAGGGAATGCCACATGTGCATAATTATCTCAGTACTGGAAGGGACACATATGTTTAATAAACCCTTCCCAATCAATTGTAGTCTTGTGGGGGGGAGAGGTTTCAATTCATTATAAAATATTTGTGCATTGCGACACCCTACACCCCAAAAGCAATTAAATTCAGCTTTGATTACTGTATATACTCGAGTATAAGCCGAGTTTTTCAGCACATTTTTTTGTGCTGAAAGTGCCCCCCTCGGCTTATACCCGAGTCAAGCACTTTTCTGCAGCAGAAAATTACATTTTCAGCCCCGACTCTGGGGCCCCCGTATCTCGGGGCCATTTGGTGATAGGAACCCCAAATTTGGTATGCCAACCCAGATGGGGCTCCTAGCACCAAGTGGCCCCGAGATACAGGGCCCCAAAATTGGTCAACTGTGTCCATCTGCAGCAATGTTATTTCGGGACCCTTTGGGTCCCGAGACCCCAAATTTTGGCTGCAGCTAGGGGGCATTTAGGAACCATTAACTACCAAGTTTGAAGTTTGGGAGACCTATGGCTGCAAATGGGCACAGTGAGGCTGCAAATGGGCACAGTGAGGCTGCAAATAGGCATTGTTGACCCTCTTTTCCACTTACAGTAGCTGCGCATTTCTCACCCTAGGCTTATCCTCGAGTCAATAAGTTTTCCCAGTTGTTTGTGGTAAAATTAGGTGCCTCGGCTAATATAATCTATATAAATTAAATGAAATGACACTCTCTCTCTCTGAACATCTTAACACACTACACATGGCCGACGTGCAGGCGGCCTTATATAGTGTGGGGCGTGTACTTAATCCCCTGAGCCATAATTGGCCAAAGGCACCCTGCCTTTGGCCAATTATGACTCTGTTTGCTTACGGCGATGTGATTGGCCAAAGCATGCGGGTCATAGTGCATGCTTGGCCAATAATAAGCCAGCAAACCACTGTGGTGCCGCAGTGCATTATGGGCCGTGACAAGCCACTCGAATTTGGTGCAAACGGCCCATAATGTTCGATCTTCGTCGAACGATCGAACAGCCGATGTTCGAGTGGAACTTATGTTCGATTCGAACTCGAAGCTCATCCCTAGTCACAAGTTGGATGGTTAGGACAAGAATCCGACTTTGATCCAACTTCAATGATAGTCAATGGGCTGAAGTAGGACCAAAGTAGTGTAGGAACCTTTTTCAAAGTTGGACCGACTTGTGTCTTACCAGTTAAGACAGCACTCATAGGAAACCATTGATTTACACACGTCACTCGACATGTGCTTCCAAAGTCAGAGCGTATGTCGTACCAGTGTGAACCCAGCCTAAGGCGAACACTCTGACTTTGGAAGCACATGTGGCATGACGTGTGTAAATCAAATGGTTTCCCTATGAGAGCTGTCTTAACTGGTACAACACAAGTCTGTCCAACTTTGAAAATGCTCCCTGCACTACTTTGGTATGACTTTGATCCTACTTCAGCCCATTGAATATCACTGGAGTCGGATCGCCGACTTAACTGATCCGATTTTGGCATGCGACTTGTGCTCTGATGATCTTGAAGAAGAGAGGAGTCTGATAGAGAAGACTATAGTGGGTGTGCCACATCCCAATAAATTGTGAAGGCAAAAAGGGGGGAACCCCTAGGATTGGACTTTGAAAGCACTACCACAATAAGTAGAAAACAAGTATAAATACAGAGATTTTATTCAAAAGAACATATAAAAAAACACATATAATTCTAACACATAAATGTGGATACAATTTTAAAACCGTCAATGAAAGATAGATATTTTTCCCTGAACCAGACGCGTTTCAGAACAATCCTTTACTTCATCAGGGTTCTTACAGAGAAAGTAATATCTGAAGAATAACAAAATGCAAGATAATTAGTAATCTGTATATCTACAACCAATCTGTGGTAGAGACATTTCGCTACATATGATTCACTTACATTTTGTTCATCGACAATGATCCACAGAATTGTAAATGTATCCACATTTATGTGTTATAATTATATGTGTTTTTTTTTATATGTTCTTTTGAATAAAATCTCTATATTTATACTTGTTTTACTTATTGTGGTAGTGCTTTCAAAGTCCCATTCTAGGGGTTCCCCCCTTTTTGCCTTGATGATCTTGAAGGGAAAACCCACTCAGAATTTGAAAAAAAAAAAACGTCATGGGTTCCCCCTCCAAGACCATACCAGACCCTTTGTTCTGGCATGGATTTTAAGGGGAACTCCCTACGCCGAAAAAACGGCGTGCCCCCCCCTAAAATCTATACTACACCATTATCTGAGCTTGCAGCCCAGCAGGCCAGGAAAGGGGGTGGGGATGAGGGAGCGCCCCTCCCCCTGAACCATACCAGGCTGCATGCGCTCAATATGGGGGGTGGGTGCTTTGGGGCGGGGGCCCACACCTTGTCCCCATGTTGATGAGGACAAGGGCCTCTTCCCGACAACCCTGGCCATTGGTTGTCAAGGTCCCCAGATCCCGGCCCCCTACCCTATGTGAATGAGTATGGGGTATTAACCTAAAAAAAATGTGTCAAAGATAAAACAGTACACAGGTTTTTTAAGTATTTTGTTAAGGCAGCTCCGGTGTCTATTCTGACGCATTCTCCCCTCTCCTGCTCTTCTCCCTCTTCTGGCGATGTCTTCTCCCTCTGCTGGTTCTCCTCCCTCTCCAGTTCTTCTCCTCTCTGCACTGTCTTCTCCCTCTTCTGCCGAGAGAGAAGGGGGAAGGGGGAGGGGGGAGAGAGAGAAGGGGGGAGAGAGGGAAGGGGTAAGAGAGGAGTGAGGGAAGGGTGGACAGAGGGAAGGGGGGGAGAAAGACTGGGAGAGAGGTAAGGGGGGAGAGAAGGATGGGGGTGAGAGGCAAAAGGGGAAGAGAAAAGAAAGGGGGCAGGGGGGAGAGAGGGGAGGGGGGAGAAGGGGAGGAGAGAGGGAAGATGGAAGGGGGGGAGAGGGGAGAGAGAAGGGGAAGGGGGGAGAGAGGGCGAAGGGGGGCAGGGGGAGAGAGGGGGAAGGGGGGCAGGGGAGACTGGGAAGAGGGAAGGGAGGGGGATGGGAGAGAGTGAGGTAAGGGGGGAGAGAGAGGGAAGGGGGTCAGAGGAGAGAGCGAAGGGGGGCAGAGGAGAGAGGGGGCCGGGGGGGAGAGAGAGTGAAGAGGAGGGAAGGGGAGAAACAGGGAAGGGTGGGAGCGAGAGGGAAGAGAGGTCAGGGGAGAGAGGGAAGGGAGGGCAGGGGAGAGGGAGGGGGTCAGGGGAAAGGAAAGGGGCAGGGGAAAGGAAGGGGGGCAGGGGAGAAAGAGGGAAGGGAGGGCAGGGGAGAGGGGCGGGGGGCAGGGGGGGGGGAGAGAAAGGGGGGCAGAGGAGAGGGGAGGGGGGGCAGGGGAGAGAAAGGGGGGCAGAGGAGAGCGAGGGGGGGCAGGGGAGAGAAAGGGGGGCAGAGGAGAGCGAGGGGGGGCAGAGGATAGAGAGAAAGGGCGGGCAGGGGAGAGAGAGGAAGGGGGGGGGGATGGAGGGGGAAGGGGGGAGAAACAGGGGGAGAGAGGGAAGGGGGGGGGCGCAGGGAGGGGGGCAGGGAGAGAGAGGGGGGGCGCAGAGGGGAGTGAGGAAGGGGGGAGAGATGGAGGGAGGGAAGGGGGGAGAGATGGAAGGGGAAGTGGGGAGAGGTAAAAGGGGGAGTCCCTGTAAGACGAAGGAAACCATTTTGTCCAGAAGCCATCATGAGCAATAGAGGCCATAGTGTCCTAGAAAGCAAAAACAAATTTTTTTTGTTGCATTATTAGGCAGAAAAACTAAAACATAGACTTTGGTCAAATATGAATACTGTTACCCTCAGTTATATACCTGACTTTTGAGAGTACTACCTCCTAACCTGGTCTGTTGAATTTAGTTGTTGTAGTCATTAGCATAACACTGCCAGTGTTTCCTGTTCCTATGTCTTTCGGGTGTAGACTGAGAGTATCAGCGTAGATTTACCCATTGTTATTATAAATAGGGTGTGTCTCAGTCTGAGACTGGAATATTCCTTACACAAGACTATTATGGGATAGTTTTTTCTTTATTTCACTGTAGGGAAAAACAATGAATAGATGAATTGGATTTTAATATCAATACACTTGCTATGTAGCTTTCTATTTAAGTTTCCTGTTCATTCAGAGCGGTCTACTGCATGGAGATGGTCACTAAAAGAAGTTATGGAGATATGAAATGTAGAGAAAAAATATAAAACTTAAATAAATAAAAAAACTTTAGGTTAAACTGTAATAATACAACAAATTTAGGTGAATGTAATAATACAAACTCTAAATGTAATAATACAACTGGGAATGTGTTATTACCGAAAAGTACACATTGGTTTTGTGTTGGCAATGACTGCAGAATACAAGAAAGAACTTTTTCCATCCAGGACAAAACTAACCATCTCATTGGTGATGGGCTTTTGAATTGATATGTTAAAGAGGAATATGAAATGCTCAATAGACCTCCACATCTATATTTAAAGTTTAGACACTAAAAATAGAGCTTGTTTCCCTGCACTTACTTTGGTCTGACGTTGATCCTACTTCAGCCCAGCCCACTGAATATCACTGGATGTCGGATCGCCGACTTAAATGATCGATTTTGGCATTGCGGACTTGTGCTCTGATGATCTTGAAGAACAGAGGAGTCTGATAGAGAAGACTATAGTGGGTGTGCCACATCCCAATAAAATTGTGAAGGCAAAAAAGGGGGGAACCCCTAGGATTGGGACTTGAAAGCACTACCACAATAAGTAGAAAACAAGTATAAATACAGAGATTTTATTCAAAAGAACATATAAGAAAAACACATATAATTATAACACATAAATGTGGATACAATTTTAAAACCGTCAATGAAAGATAGATATTTTTTCCTGAACCAGACTCATTTCAGAAAAATCCTTTCCTTCATCAGGGTTCTTACAGAGAAAGTAATATCTGAAGAATAACAAAATGCAGGATAATTAGTAATCTGTATATCTACAACCAATCGGTGGTATAGACATTTCGCTACATATGATTCACTTACATTTTGTTCATCGACAATGACATATAAGTATCCACAGAATTGTAAATGTATCCACATTTATGTGTTATAATTATATGTGTTTTTTTATATGTTCTTTTGAATAAAATCTCTATATTTATACTTGTTTTACTTATTGTGGTAGTGCTTTCAAAGTCACATCCTAGGGGTTCCCCCCTTTTTGCCTTGATGATCTTGAAGGGAAAACCCACTCAGAATAAAAAAAAAGAAAAAAAGAAAAACGGCATGGGTTCTGGCATGGATTTTAAGGGGAACTCCCTACGCCAAAAAAACAGCATGGCCCCTCCCCCTAAAATGTATACTATACCATTATCTGAGCTCGCAGCCCAGCAGGCCAGGAAAGGGGGTGGGGGATGAGTGAGCGCCCCTCCCCCTGAACCATACCAGGCTGCTTGCGCTCAATATGGGGGGTGGGTGCTTTGGGGAGGGGGCCCGCACCTTGTCCCCATGGTGATGAGGACAAGGGCCTCTTCCCGACAACCCTGGCCATTGGTTGTCAAGGTCCCCAGATCCCAGCCCCCTACCCTATGTGAATGAGTATGGGGTATTAACCTAAAAAAAAATGTGTCAAAGATAAAACAGTACACAGGTTTTTAAAGTATTTTGTTAAGGCAGCTCCAGTGTCTCTTCTGACGTATTCTCCCTTCTCCTGCTCTTCTCCCTCTTCTGGCGATGTCTTCTCCCTCTGCTGGTTCTCCTCCCTCTCCAGTTCTTCTCCTCTCTGCACTGTCTTCTCCCTCTTCTGCCGAGAGAGAATGGGGAAGGTGGAAGGGGGGAGAGAGAGAAGGGGGAGCGAGGGGAGGGGGTGAGAGAGGGAAGAGAGGAGTGAGGGAAGGGTGAGGACAGAGGGAAGGGGGAGAGAAAGACAGGAGAGAGGTAAGGGGGGAGAGAAGGAAGGGGGAGAGAGGCAAAAGGGGAGAGAAAAGAAAGGGGGCAGGGTGGAGGGGAGAGAGAAGGGGGAGAGAGGATGGAGTTGAGTGAGAGGGAAGTAGGGGGAGAGGGAGAGAGAGAAGGTGGGGGAGGAGAGGGAGAGGGGGAAGAGAGAGGAGAAGGAGAGGGAGTGCTGAGAGGGAGAGGAGATGAGAGGAAATGAAGAAGAGAGGGGGAGAAATGGAGAGAGGGAAGAGAGAGAGAGAATAGAAGGAGGTGATGGAAGTAGGACGAGAAAGAAAAGAGAGAGGAGGAGATGAGAAGAGAGAAGAAGAGGAAGAGGAAGTGTGAGGAAAGAAATGAGAGTGAGGAAGAGAGAGGAGAGGAGAAAATAGAGAGAGAGAGAGAAGAGGATGAGAAGAAGGTAGAAGAAACAGGAATAGAAGAGAAGAGAGGGAGGTAAAGAAGAAGAAGAGGGGAGGGAAAGGAAAGGGAGTGAGGGGGAGAGAGGAGAGATAGAGAAGAGAGAGAGGAGAAAGAAGAGAGGTGGGGAGGGGGAGAGCAGAGATGAGAGAGGTGGAGAGGAGAGGGGGGGGTAGAAGGGATAGAGAAAAAGGAGAGAAAAGGGAGCGGGGAGGAGAGAGGGAAGCAGAAGAGAGAGAGAGAGGAGATGGAAGGGGGGGGGAGAGGGGAGAGGGGGGCGAGGTATAGAGGGGGGGGTGAGAGAGAGGGATGAGGGGCAAGGGGGGCAGTGGGCTGAGAGAGGGGAAGGGGGGGCAGGGGAGAGAGAAGGCAGACAGGGAAGGGGAAGCGAGAGGGGAAGAGAGGAGGGGAGGTTTTTAAGGAGGAGGGGGGAGAGAGAAGATGAGAGAAGGAGAAAGGAGGTCAGAGGAGAAGAGAAGAAGAGGGATAAAGAAAAGCGTGAAAAGAGAGAGTAGGAAAGAGAAGAAGAGAGGAGGAATAGATAGAGAGGTGAGGTTGAGAAGAGAGAAGAGAGGAGAGAGAGGGAAGAGAAGAAAGTAGTAAAGAGGAAGAGCGAGGAAGAGGAGAAGGAGAGAGATGAAGAAGAGAGAGGAGAAGAGAGAAAGAGAAGAGAGAGAGGAGGAGAAGGAAGAGAAGAAGAGAGAATAAAGAGAGAAAGAGAGAGGAGGAAAGGAGAGAAGAGGAGAGAGAGAGAGAGGAGAGAGAGAAAGTAGTTAGGGAGCGAGGAAAGAGGGAGGAAAATGAGAAGATAGAGAAAGATAGAGAGAGGAAGAGAGCAGAGCGAAGAGAAGAGAGAGGAGCAGGAGGAGAGAAGAGAGAGGGGGGAAAAGGGAAAAGAGGAGAAGAATGGAGAGAGAGGTGTGAGAAAGAAGTAGAGAGAGAGAGAGAGAAGATTGGGTGAAGTGAGAGAGAGAAGGAGAAAGAGATTGAAGAGAGAGAGAAAGAGCTGAGAGAGGGGTAAAAGAGAAGAGAGAGAAGATGAGAGGAGTATAAGAATAGAGAGTGCGTGAGAAAGAAGAAAAAGAGAAAAAAGAAGAGAGAAAGAGAGGGAAATAGAGATAGAGAGAAGGAGAGAGATGGAGAAGGAGAGAAGAAAGATAAGGAGAGAAGGAGAGGGAATGAGAGAAGAGATAGAGAGATAGTGGGAGGAAGAAGAGAATAGGAGATAGAAGGGGTAGGAGATGAGAGGAAGTGCGAGAGAGAAGAGAAAAGAGAGGAGATGAGAAGAGGAAGAGAGAGATAGTGAGTAGAAATGAGTGTAAGAGGAGAAGAGAGAGGAGAAGGAAGAAGGAGAGAAGAAGAGAGAGAAGAAGAAATGAAAGAGAGGGAAGAGAGAAGAGGAGAGAAGGAGAAAGGGAGAAGGTAGAAAGAAAAGAGAAGAGAGAGAGAGGGAAGAGATGAAGAGAGGAGACAGGATGAAGGGTGGGAGGAGAAGAAGAGAGGGAGAGGAGAATGAGAGAGAGAGAGAAGGAGGGAGACAGAGGGAAGGAGAGAGGGAGAGATGAGAGAAGAAGGAGAGGAGGGAATAGGGGATTAGAGAAAGGAGAAGGGGCAGAGGGAAGAGAGGCGGAGTGAGAGAGAGAGAGGATAGAAGAGAAGAGGAGTGGGAGAGATGAGGAAAGGAGAGAGACGAGAGAGAGAGAGAGAAGGAATAGAAGAGGGGGGAAGAGAGAGAGAAAGAGAAAGAGAGAGGGAGGAATTGAAATAGAAGAGATGAAGAAAGAGGATGGAATTGGGAGAGAGATAGGAGAGGAGAGAGAGAGAGAGGGAAGGGAAGGGAAGGGGCGGCGAAGGAAGGACAGGAAGTTGAGGGAAGTGAGAAAAGAGAGAAGAAGAGAGAGAAAGGGGGGGGAGAGGAGAAAGACGGAAAAAGAGAGGGAAGGAGAGAATTAGAAGAGAGAGAAGAGAAGAGAGGAGAGGGAGAGAAGAAGAAGAGAGGAAGAGTAGAAGTGGAAGAGAAAGAAGGAGAAAGTAAAGAGAGAGGAAGAGAGAGAAAGAAGAGAGAGGAAGGAGAGAGATAAGATGAGAGAGGAGAAAGTGACGAGAACAGAGAGGAGAGAAGGAAAGTAGAGGAGGAGATGACGAGAGAGCGAGAGACAGGAGAGAGAGTAGGAGAGAGGGAGAGCAGAGAGAGTATGAAAGAGGTAGGGATGGAGGGGAGAGGAGAGAAGGAAGATGGGGATGAAGAGAAGATCAGAAGGAATGAGAGCGAAAGAGAAGGAGGGAGCTGAGAGGAGAAGAGAGGAGAGAGAGGTGGCCGGGAAGAGAGAAGAAAGAAGAGAAAGAGTAGAGAGGAAGGAAGAGAGAGAGGAGAGAGAAAGAAGGAAAGGCAGGGGAGGAAAGGAAGGAGAGGGGGAGAGTAGAAAGGAGGACAGAGGAGAGAGAAAGAGAAAAGAAGAGGAGAAAGAGAAAGAGAGAGAGAGGGAGACAGATAGAGGGTATGAGAGAAAAGGTCAGGGGGATAGAGAAGAAGAGAGGGAAGGGGAGGGCAGGGGAGAGGGAGGGGGTCAGGGGAAAAGGAAAGGGCAGGGGAAAGGAGAGGGGGGAAGAAAGGGAAAGAGAAAGGAAAGGGGGAGAAGGGGGGAGGGAGGTGAGGGGAAAAGAGGTTTGAGGGCGGGGGGCAGGGGAGAGAAAGGGGGGCAGGGAGGAGTCGAGGGAGGGGGGGGCAGTGGGGCGGGGGGGGAGAGAAAGGGGGGCAGAGGAGAGCGAGGGGGGGCAGAGGAGAGCGAGGGGGGGCAGAGGATAGAGAGACACTAAAAATAGAGCTTGTTCACAACAACAGACATTTATGGAGTACATTTAGGCCTGGTTCACACCTATGCATTTTCTTGTGCGTTTTCAGTTTTGAAACACCTACAAGAAATACTCAGCTTTCTTGTTGCCAATCAGCTATGCCAAGTTTCCAGTTTTGTTGCACAAATTCAGGAGGATGAACATTAATGAATTTTAATCAAAACTATCATGTAAAAGATGGAAAATGGTTGCCTCATGTTTTGTACCCAGTACAAGACAGCAGAAGCCAAGCTAAAGACCATCAGAAGATATTAGTGACTCTTCACGTAAACATTCTCCCCAAAACGGTGAAGTCCCAGAATGACCCACAATAACCATGAGTGATGTCATAACATCCAAACACTCAATTGTCACATCCATTTTCAGGCACCATAAAAACATTTTCAACATTTCTATTGCATTTAATTTATTACCAACAACATTTCATTAGACTGATCTTGGCAAGCCCCCAATGGATATCCTGTCTTCTGTATACATTGTATGACAGATTATCCTGAAATGAACCTCCACCCATTGTCCCTTTTAGCAGTTTTTAATACTGTATATAAGTCTGTATTATTTAATGAACATTCTGATAATGCTACAGATGTTTATGTGATAAATATATAAACATCCATTGATTGGTTAAATGAAAGTGACCTTACCTTAATGTGGCAGGGAGAAGGGAGGAAGCTCTGAGTATTCGGTTCCACTGCAGATCAACACCGGTCAACGTCACCAAATCTCCAGCGGTGCTGTAGTAAGATGAGTATAACAGAATCTCTGGAAGTAGTCACTGATCAGAGGAGGGGGAAGCCCACTTTATACAAGGGAGGTGGGCGGGGAAGGCAGACATGGAGGCGTTTCATTGGCTGACTTCTAATGGAATTGTTATGTAAATCACACCAGATTGCTGCTGCCAATTTGCATATAAACAGGTTTTCTAGAGAATAGCTGATTGAATAATCATGATGAAACCTAAATATTTTAAAACTTTACTGAGTTTTAAAATAAAAAAAATAAAAATAATTTTCAATTTTTATGGTTAATATGGTGGAAAGGTTAGTTTTATACAATTTTTTCTTTTACCTGATTCTAGACTAAATAACTAATACAAAAGGGAGTACTAACAAGGTAATTTATTGAGGAAAAACATCTCATTGTAACATCTGCTGTAGGTTCTTGCTGGTTCTTTTATACAATGGTGTCTTATTTTCAGTAACCTTGTACACCAATGGGTTTAGTTTAAACGGGACTTAAATAAAAAAATATATTATTTGTATGCTGATTAAATTTTTTAGTTTGAAGAACAATTAAAAGGACCTTTCAGGATGGTAATATTGGAGCTGCCATGTCTGGGCTTATTTCTAGATATCCATCTCTAAACCCTTCCCATCTATGACCAGCTTTAGACTAATGCAGCGTACACACGGTCGGAATTTTCGTCTGAAAAAAGCTCTGATGGTTTTCCCATCCAAATTCCGACGGAATTTCGCTCAAACTGTCTTGCCTACACACGGTCACACCGAATTCCGACGGTCAATAACACCACGGCATAAAACACTTTCGACTGCACTATAAAAGGGAAGTTTAATGCTTCCGAGCATGCGACGAATTGTTTCCGAGCATGCGTCGGAATTTTGCGTGTCGGAATTGCATACACACGATCAGAAAATCCGATAGAAAGGTTTTCCGTCGGAAAAATTAAGAACAGGTTCTCAATTCAAAGTCCGTCGGAAATTCCGACAGAAAAAGACTCCCATCGGACTGTTTCCATCGGAAATTCCGACCGTGTGTACGCGGCATAAGAATTCTCTCTGAGATCTGATCTTTCTAGTGATATCATTTGGTAAAGTATATCAATTTTGGGTAACAATTACTGACCACTTTGTCAGGACATTAGATCGAGAGTTTTCAGTGCAACATAAAAAAAAATATGTGCATTTTGTTTTATTAACCACTTCAGCCCCGGACCATTTGGCAGCCAAAGGACCAGAGGTCTTTTTTCAATTTCGCACTGCACTACTTTAACTGGTAATTGCGCGGTCATGCAATTTTGTAACCAAACGAAATTTGCGTCCTTTTCTTCCCACAAATAGAGCTTTTTTTGATGGTATTTGATTGCCTCTGTGATTTTTATTTTTTTGAGATATAAACGGAAAAAGAGCGAAAATTTTGAAAAAAAAAGAGATTTTCTACTTTTTGTTATAAAAAAAATCTAATAAACTCAATTTTAGTCAAACATTTGGGCCAAAATGTATTCAGCCACATGTCTTTAGTAAAAAAAATGCCAATAAGCGTATACTTATTGGTTTGCGCAAAAGTTATAGCGTCTACAAACTAGAGTACATTTTCTGGAATTTACACCGCTTTTAATTTATGACTGCCTATTTCATTTCTTGAGGTGCTAAAATGGCAGAGAAGTAAAAAACCCCCCCAAATGACCCCATTTTGGAAAGTAGACACCCCAAGCTATTTGCTGAGAGGCATGTTGAGCCCATTGAATATTTTTTTTTTTTTAGTCCCAAGTGATTGAATAAAGACAAAATAAAAAAGATTTTTTTTTTTTTTTCAAAAAGTTGTCACTAAATGATATATTGCTCACACATGCCATAGTTATATGTGGAATTGCACCCCAAAATACATTTTGCTGCTTCTCCTGAGTATGGGGATACCACATGTGTGGGACTTTTTGGGAGCCTAGCCGCGTACGGGGCCCCGAAACCCAAGCACCGCCTTCAGGATTTCTAAGGGTGCAAATTTTTGATTTCACTCCTCACTACCTATCACCGTTTCGAAGGCCATAAAATGCCAAAATAGCACAAAACCCCCCCAAATGACCCCATTTTGGAAAGTAGACACCCCAAGCTATTTGTTGAGAGGCATGGTGAGTATTTTACAGCTCTCATTTGTTTTTGAAAATGAAGAAAGTAAAGAAAAAAAAAAATTTTTTTTCTTTTTTCAATTTTCAAAACTTTGTGACAAAAAGCGACATCTGCAAAATACTCACAATACCTCTCAGCAAATAGCTTGGGGTGTCTACTTTCCAAAATGGGGTCATTTTGGGGGGTTTTATGCCATCTGGGCATTCCATGGCCTCCGAAACTGTGATTGGCAGTGAGAAGTGAAATAAAAAAATTACACCCTTAGAAAGCCTGAAGGCGGTGCTTGGTTTTTGGGGTTCCGTACGCAGCTAGGCTCCCAAAAAGTCCCACACATGTGGTATCCCCGTACTCAGGAGAAGCAACAGAATGTATTTTGGGGTGTATTTCCACATATGCCCATGACATGTTTGAGCAATATATCATTTAGTGACAACTTTTTGTAAAAAAAATATATATATTTTTTTTTTTTCATTATTCAATCTCTTGGGACAAAAAAAAAAAATATTTAATGGGCTCAACATTGCTCTCATCAAATAGCTTGGGGTGTCTACTTTCCAAAATGGGGTCATTTGGGGGGGTTTGAACTGTCCTGGCATTTTATGCACAACATTTAGAAGCCTATGTCACACGTCACCCACTCTTCTAACCACTTGTAGACAAAGCCCTTTCTGACACTTTTTGTTTACATGAAAACATATTTTTTTTTTGCAAGAAAATTACGTTGAACCCCCAAACACTATATATATTGTTAAAGCAAAGGCCCTACAGATTAAAATGGTGGGTGTTGCATTTTTTTTTTTCCACACAGTATTTGCGCAGCGATTTTTCAAACGCATTTTTTGTGGAAAAAAATACACTTTTTTTTATTTTAATGCACTAAAACACACTATATTGCTCAAATTTTTGATGAAATAAAAAATATGATCTTAGGCCGAGTACATGGATACCAAACACGACATGCTTTAAAATTGCGCACAAACACGCAGTGGCGACAAACTACATACATTTTTAAAAGCCTTTAAAAGCCTTTACATGATACCACATTAGATTCACGGAGGAGGTCTACTGCTAAAATTACTGCCCTCGATCTGACCTTCGCGGTGATACCTCACATGCATGGTGCAATTGCTGTTTACATATGACGCCAGACCAACGCTTGTGTACGCCTTTGCGCAAGAGAAGGGGGGGCAGGGGTGCTTTTTTTTTTTTTTTTTTTGTTTTTTTTTTTATTTATTTAGGTTTTTATTTTATTTTTAAACTGTTCCTTCCATTTTTTTTCTTTGTTATGATTTTTATTGTTATCTCAGGGAATGTAAATATCCCCTATGATAGCAATAGGCAGTGACAGGTACTCTTTTTTTGAAAAAATTGGGGTCTATTAGACCCTAGATCTTTCCTCTGCCCTCAAAGCATCTGACCACACCAAGATTGGTGTGATAAAATGCTTTCCCAATTTCCCAATGGCGCGGTTTATATCCGGGAGGGGGGACATTCCCTCCCACTGCTTGTAAAAGCAGTCTAGAGGCTAATTACCCGCTAGAATTGCTTTTACATGAAAGCCGATCACTGG
Organism: Lithobates sylvaticus; assembly: GCA_028564925.1. Classification (NCBI taxonomy): domain Eukaryota; kingdom Metazoa; phylum Chordata; class Amphibia; order Anura; family Ranidae; genus Lithobates; species Lithobates sylvaticus. The sequence continues at coordinate 763,673,058 of CM053026.1, read as the reverse complement.
CTGAAAAGAATGATACCAAGATGATACCTAAACCTGCAGGCATCATTCTGGTATAACCATTCAAAGTCCAGCAACATACTGGACATATATTGTAATCTTTTTTTTTTCATGCAGCCTCTTGGCTGAACGAAAAAAAGAGATTGATTGGTGGGTATGCCCACCATTAGAATACCTCCCTTCATCCACCCACTTCTAATGATGGGCATACATGCACCATTTTATATATGCCGATGCATGGGGGCATCCTCCCGCAAAAGTTATGCCGTGTACACACGGTCGGAATTTCGACCGTATGTACGTGGCATTAGGAGCCAATCGCTCCTCCCCCCCTGCTGCCCCATGCTTCGGCATATATGCTCTTTTTTTTAACTGTGGTGGTGAAATCACCTCCTACAGCGTTGGAGTCGCGGCTTTATGTATCGTGGGAGCAAACGCTGTTGCTGTCAAGATAAATAAATCCGCGTTGCAACTGAATGGCGCACCTGAAAACAAAAAAATGCTCAACACTAAAACACAGTAAACAAAAATTACATACCTGAAAAGCAAGCATGATAAAACATGATAAAACATAATAAAACATTGCAGAATAGAATGGAGTAAAAAAAAGAGCAACAATAGAGAGAGAATAGAGTGAGAGAGAGAACAATAAAACGACAACTATTTTATTTTTTTTTATTTTTTTGAGATTCACAGGTAAAAAAGCTCCTGACTGAAGCGACTGAATCAAAACGCTACCACAAAAAAAACTGTTAGCGATCGCAGGGATCAGGCCTGACTCTGCGAACGCTGCAGTTATGTGTGCTTAGTGTTTTGTAAGTGACAGTGATCGATCGATACTGCACTTGGGTGGGCTGGGCTGGGCGGAGGGGGAAAACGCAGGTGCTAGCAGGTATCTGGGCTGATCCCGCTAACAATGCGTTTTTTTTTGGAACCCTAAACTGCTGGGACGCTAGTATAGATCTGATCAGATCAGATATTGATCTGTTCAGATACTGTGCCACTAAGGGAGGTGTATGCTTTGCGCGTGGGTGTTTGCGGTACTGGCACTAACCTGGGGCGACGCAGACCTTATTTGACCCTAAAACCTAATTGATATCACCCGCCGGGCGATCAGGGGGTTAAACCGTTATTGGGTAATAAATGGCGGGTGCCCTGACAGTATAAAAAACAAGCTAACTAACCAGCGTCACCCGTAACAGTAATACAAAAAAAAACTGGTTACCTAGCGACACTAATGCAGCGATCAGAAAAACGATCGCTTAGTGACACTGGCAAAAGGGGGTGAAAGGGTTAACTAGGGGCAATCAGGGGGGTTAAACCTTTATTAGGTAATATATGGGGGTACCTGACGCTATATAAAAACCTGACGGGGAACCTAAATAACGAAATAACTAACTGGCTAACCAGCGTCACCAGTGACAGTTATACAGTGATCACTGGTGAAAGGGTTAACTCTAGGGGCAATCAGGGGGTTAAAACCTTTATTTAGGTTGTAATATGGGGGTACCTGACCTATAAACCTATTTATGAACCTATATAAACATGGCGGTTACCTAAAAAAAAAAATGGTTACCTAGCGACAGCAGTGACACTAATACAGCGATCAGAAAAAACGATCGCTTAGTGACACTGGCAAAAGGGGGTGAAAGGGTTACCTGGGGGGCAATCAAGGGGTTAAACCTTTATTAGGGGGGGGTAGGGGGCTACCTTGGACCTAAAACTAACTGCCCTGACAGTTATTACAGTCACACTGACACTAAATGCAGTGATCAGTAAATAAATGATCACTGCAATTAGTGACACTGTGACTGGGGGGGGAGGGGGTGATCTGGGGGGTGATCAGGGGGTGACAGGGGGGTGGAATATGTGCCTAACTGTACTGGTGTCAGTGTAGTGTTGTGCACTAACCTGTACATGTTCGCCGCTCGGCGTCTCCGGTCACATAGACCGGCGCACCGAGCGTGACATCACTTCCGCCTTCCTGTCTATACAATAGACAGGAAGGGGAAGTTTCTCATTGGCCAGGAGCGATCGCGAGGGGGTGGCCAGAAACCACTGGCCGTCCCCTCGTCCCGGATCGCTCCTGAAGCGATCCCGACCGTCCCCGCCGGCGGAGGGGGGTCCGATCGGACCCCCCAACCGCCGGAAGAATGTCACGTACAGGTACGTGATTCTGCCTGTACGTGCCATTCTGCCGACGTAAATATACAGGGGGCGGTCGGGAAGTGGTTAATGAATATTAGAATAAAGAGGAAGGATATGCCACTGAATGTTTTAAAAAGTATTTTGATGTCCTGCCATCATATTAGAAGAGTATATTGGAAGGACCATTAAAACACATAAAAATCAAAATGTCTGCATTAAAAAAGTGGTCGGTTTTTGTTTCTTTTTTTGCTTCTATTTCTTTTATTTGTGTTTTTGTTGGTGAAGGCACAGAAAGATTGTTACAGTTGTTGCTTGTTGTTTTTCTATTGTGTTTTTTTTTATTTATTTTATAAGGCAGAAAAATCTTGACTTTATTTTTGGAAAAAACCTTAAGTGATTATTTTTGTTATTATATAGATTTTGTGTCAACTAAATGTACTGTATTTTCCAGGAAAGGTAATACAATACGGTGTTACAGGAAAAAGTGTTTTGGGGAATTTAGTGTTGGGAAAGTGGAAATTTATAGAAGTGCCTTTCAAATGTCAGTGGATTAGAATTTGTGTCTTTCTTTGCATTGTTAGAAATGTTCTAGGGTATGGAGCTGTGTATGTGTGGTCAGATAAATATTTATTGGATTGTTTTTCCCCTGTTACAGCTAGCATACTTTATTTTTTTTAAGTTGATATTGACTTTTGAAGAGTACTACCTCCTAACCTGGTCAGTTGAATTGGTTGTTGTAATCATTAGCATAACACTGCCAGTGTTTCCTGTTCCTATTGTCTTTCGGGTGTAGACTGAGAGTATTCAGAGTAGATACCATTGTTATTATAAATAGGGTGTGTCTCAATCTGAGACTGGAATATTCCTTACACATGACTATTATGGGATACATTTTTCATTTCACTGTAGGAAAAACAATGAATAGATGAACTGGATAGACCCAGCAATTGGATTTTAATATCAATACACTTGCTATGTAGCATTCTATTTAAGTTTCCTGTTCATCAGAGCTGTCTACAGCATGGAGATGGCCACTAAAAGAAGTTAATGGAGATATGAAATGTAGAGAAAAATATGAAACATAAATAAATAAAACAAACTTAGGTAAACTGTAATAATACAACAAATTTAGGTGAAATGTAATTGAAAGGAAATATGTGTAGATTATTCTAGGGGTCTCTCTCTATGGTGTACCGTCCAATTCCCAAACAGGCCTGTGAGATTCGCTCTTTGAGACACAATGAAACATATAGCAATGTCCGAGCAAATCTAATCTTTATTCTTGGGTGTGAATATTTAAAGGGGCTTTCAGAAAGTACCGCCCTTTGACAAATTATCCAATCATATACAGAGACATACAAGTACAGTCTATGCCCAAAGTGAAACTAATTATTTCTAAAATATCACGTGCTTTACTAGAAACGAAACTCAAGAGAAGATAGCAGTATTATGGAAAACGAAACTTGATTAGCAAGACTTGAGCATATCTATTTGTGAAATGGATGTTAGAGAGACACAAAATGGAAACTGACATTAAAAAAAGAAGTAGTTAAGCTAAATATCCCTTCAATCCCCTCTTAGATCATATAAGATGATCTCTACATTCTATGTTGTGTTTTAATACTTCTTTGGGGTTGTGGCATAGATTGCCTGATGACTCTTCATGTATGTCATTTAAGATAGAACCTTATCATCAGGAGATTGAAGGCATGCGATTATGCAAGTGCAACACTTAAAACAGAGGTAAAGAATCAGAGCAAGGATAAATATCATAACAAGGACAATGTCTTTTAACCATAAAAATATACCTCCAAGCCCAAATCCTGCATTGGCAAATGGGCTCCATGTTTTAGCAATGTCCCTAGCTTCCTGCTGGAGCTGGCCTCTAGGGGATGTCCCCTTTTATAATCCCCTACCACTCCCATGACAGATAACAAGGATGCAAGGAAACACCATCCCTTAACATGGAGGGGCACCCAGGGATAACACACTTTCCTACAACATACATAGATACTTTGTCCCAGTGCAAAATGTCTCTTAGCGACAAACTCATGAGTGTACTTGTCCTGTGTTGCGATTATAAATTAGTGTAATATTTCACCTACATTTTTAGAGAAAAAGAAAAGTTATGCAAAGTACAGTTTAACCCTGGGTCAGATATTTGAAACAGTGAGCAGGCAGGGGCAGAGACTCTGGATTCGCACATGGAGATGTTAAATATTGACCTGCTGCAGAAAGAGGGGTTAGTCTGTGTCTCATTCCCTAAATTAAAACACCAATCAGGGGAATGACTTCTACCTGCTATTGGAAAGGTAACAATGTTGTTTATGTACAGAGTGGATATGTTAGTCAAGAATACAGGAGGAGTCTCGTTGAGAAAGGAGGAAATATTTAAAGGTACAGCCAAAAGGGCAATTTGGGCAGTGCTAGGATGTAATTTGCTACATATCCAACATTCTTCTTACCCTGATTTTTTTTAGCATAAGCATACTTAAATTTTAGCAAAAGCATGTTATCAGTAAAACTATCTCCAATCTCTCTCTTGGTTCTAGCTTGTGTCAATATAATGTTCTCTTGTGTGTTCCCACAGATACTTTTAATTGCACCCAAATCTTCAGGGTGGTAGATACAGTTAGTGGTGATCCAGGTGGGTAGGAACACTGTCAGAGAGATCAGGATCAGTGGGCAGAATGCCTTGCCAGAAGTCTGTGGTGAAATAAGCGAGGTCATCTTCTCTGGCCAGACCTGCTTTCCCAGGAACTCCTTCATCTGCTTGGACTTCTGCTTGAGGGCCTCCTGTATCCAAGATCTCCTTCCTGTTCTTGGGGCTTTGGGCAACCTTTTTCACTCTGTTGGCATGGATCCAGGACTGGCAATTTTCCACTAGGATTGCTGTTCTGGTCACTGCAACCACTGTGGTAGGAGGTCCAAAGGGATACTCTTGCTTCTTATTTCTATTCAGCTGTTGGACCACCACAGTGTCTCCCAATTTGAAGGGGTGAGTAGATTCCTGTGAAGAAAAAGGAGAGGTGCGAGCAACATTTCTCTCAACTGTTTACAATGTTTCAACCAATTACCTTACATATTCTTCCTGTAATAAGTCTAAATCTCCCTTTTCTATCATTAAATGTGCTCTGGCCCATAGGGTGGGGAAAGGTCGACCCATCAAGACATCAAAAGGTGAATACACTGTTGTCTTGGAAGGGTCATTCTTATTTCTGCCAGGACTGCTGGGAGGACCTTCTTCCAGTTGGCAAAGGTTCCTCCTGTGGCCTTTCTTATTTTGTCTTTTATTGTTCTGTTCATTCTTTCTACTATCCCTGAGCTTTGAGGGTGTTAGGGAATGTGAAACTTCCGTTCTATCTTGAGAGTTTTTTTTTTTTTTTTACCAAGTCCTGGCAGACCCTTGATACAAATGCAGGTCCATTGTCTGTCTGAGTTTATAAGAAGTGGGCATCCCCATCGAGGAATGATTTCCTGAACGAGGATCCTCACTACTGTTTGTGCATCTTCTTTTGTGGTTACAAAAAGTTCAACTCATCTTGAGAATTTGTCCACAATTTCCAAAAGATATTCCTGTCTTTTGCCTAAGTTGGGTATGTGTGTGAAATCAATCTGCAAATGTGTAAAAGGAGTTGTTGGATATATCAGGTGTTCATGTTCGGCCTTGTGTGGGTTGTTCCTGATACATGTGATGCATCTTGCTACATAATCTTTAATCGGCCAGGAAAGTTCTGTAATGTAAAAGTCTTTCTCCAATAGTTCACAAGTGGCTTTCCAGCCTCTGTGACCTATTCCATGGAACTGGGAAATAAAAAGTGATGCATAAAAAGTGATGCACTAGCTACAAAAGTGATGCACTAGCTACTGGTATAAATGGCTTCCCCTCTTTGCAGAGAAGTCCAGTCTTTGGATCTTTCTGCACACCTATTTTGTCCCAATCTCTGAGATCAGCTTCTTCTGCACATCCCTGCAAATCTGAAAGAACCTGATCAAAAAAAAAAAAAAAAAAAAATTCTGGTGCTAGCATGGGCATTTGGATCTGTGCATTTTGTGAAGTAGCCGCTTGTTTAGCAGCTAATCAGCCAGAACATTTCCCTTGGCTATCTGTTTGTTGGCCTGTGTATGCTCTGCAGTGTTGTGGAAGATACATCAGATGTGTCTTGGTGATTGAGGTTTATGTAATCATGTTGTGGCACAACCTCATTATGCTCTCCTTTTAATCCTAAAAGGGCATTTGGATTTGTGCTGGTCCTGAAGTGGGAGAAGCATATTTGATGTGCAATTTTGGATTAGACAGCAAGATCACCTCATAGCCGCTCAACCTTTGAGCAGACATGTGCTGTGTATGTACATTTTTTGATACATTGTGGGTGGTGTGAAGTGTAGTGTCGTGCCCCAGAGTGAAAGAAGTGGCCATCTCAACCATCATCGAATAGGATGCTAAAGCTCTGAGACACACAGGCATGCCTTGAACCTGCACCGGAACCATCTTTGAAAAAAAAAAATAGGGCGCAACTTGCCTCCATGCTCCTGAGCGAGGACACCTGACAACGTCCTTACAATTTTCCCTTGCAAACAAATGAAACATTTTTCCCTAGTTAGGGAGGCCGAGCCCTGGAGCCATTACCATAGCATTTTTCAAATACACAAAAGCATTGCACATTTCATTTGACCATTTTATACAATCTGGCATGTGTAAACCTGTGGCTTGTCTCAGGAGATTGTAGTAGGAACAGTCAGGTATCCAATGGCGGCAGTAACCAATCATACCAAGAAAGGTGAACATGTCTTTCTTAGCAAGTGGGCGGGGCAGACCCACAAGAGCCATCGCTCTTTTGTGATTGACTTTCTTTTCTCCTTTTGAGAGTACAAAACCAAGATATTCAACCTTTTATGACATCATTGCAATTTTTCTTTGACACTTTGTGACCACTTTCAAAAAGACATTTCAAAAGATCCCTCCCATCCTCCAGGGCGGCCACCTGAGTACAACTGCAGATGAGGAATTCATCCACATACTGCAGCAGGGATGAACAATGTCCTGGTATCCAAGCTCTGAGAGTAGTTTGGAGGACAATGGAATAGACTGCAAGGGAGTCTATATAGCCCTGGGGCATTCTACACCATGTTAGTTGGCGTTTTTTTTTTTTAAAACATAAAGCAAAGATTGGCTGTGTCTCCTCATCCACAGGGACAGAAATAAAAATGCGTTCAATAAATCAATCACAGTAAAATACTCTGCATCGGAATGTATGGCGGTAAATATTGATGGCACATCAGGCACTATTGGGGCAATCGGTACCACTAGGCTATTGATGGCCCTTAGGTCTTGTACAAACCTATAGTCACCATTTGCCTTCTTTACTGGGTTTTTTTTTTTTTTAATGTAGGGCGGGATAATTTCCCTTTAAGATCCCTTTATAAAAAGAAATCTTCAACTATTGGCTGTAAGCCATCCTCTTTTTACCCCTTTGATTTCCTGAGAAATCATTTTTGATAATGTGTCTGCACTGGTGTTTGTTTAAGGATGTCAAAACTCAATAGCCCACTCTGCTATTTACTGTGTGTCCTCATGTGACGAGGTCTGTGCAGCTCTTATCTGGTTGTGGAATGTAAGGGGGAGGAGGCGGGGCGCATGATAGAGGCATGGAGAAGGTTGTTTTAACCCTTAAATTCACCATCCCATGACTCTGTTAAACCCATCGTGGACAATGTTTGGGCTAGGATGCTATAGGGAGCCACGGCCCAGCCGGAGATCTCCACAGCATCTTTCTTTTTCTTTGTAAACATTCTGATTTTTTATTTTTTATTTTCTTGGCAAAATGCCAATAAGCACTCCTTATGGCCAGAGGCTCCCCTGATCACAAGCAAGTTTATACGTTATTACTTTTCTTATTATTTATAACCAAACTATTTTTTTATTTATTTCAAATTTATTTTTATTTTTGGCAGAGTGCCAACAGGTTCAAACAGTACTTGCAATTGCTCTAGTACTAATGCCGCAAACAATTCTTCACTATCTATTACGTTCAGTGAGATATTAGCACTTGAACCATGTTGGCAAAAAGCCAAATATCCAAATTTTGCACCTGACTTCCCCTGCCAGCAGCAAAAGGAATCATTCAAATAGCATATTTTTATCAAAAGTTAGCCTACTACTGACTATGTCAATTTATGTATTATCTTAAGAAAGTGTTATTAACACTGCTATTACGCTCACTCTAGAGTCAAAGCATTCATATGTAAATCATTAAGAATAAACATCAATACATCACCGGATACTGTAGCATTACTCTACGTTTCGATTGGGAACTTCCATCAATCACAAAAAGGAGCCGGGAATTCACCGCAAGACACGTCTGTCGCCTTAAATCTAAGTCCTATGATAGCACAGTGCAGTGGAAGGCGTTGTCTCACCTTACAAACGCTGACAAATTCCACACAGACAGTTTACAAATTATCTTAACATCTACGCAATAGATAAGCGAAGCAAAGAGATTGGGTTTTGTACGGCACGCCTTAGCGGACTTTTTCTTATAATTACAGTACTGTATAAATCATTATCCTACGGACTTCTCAAGTCCTGGAACCTACCCAAGGTTCTCTCACTACTGTTCATCCCGAACAGAGGCTGCGCAGACTTATAACTGGACTTCTCAGAGCCCATAAAACCCATTCAGGGTTTCTTTCTAACTGTTCACCCGAAACAGCTGCTGCTTCTCAGAGCAGTCTTATATAATGGGCTTCTTAAAGCCCATTCAGCCCCCCCAGGGCTGCGGTCGCTGTTGACTCAAAACAGCTGACTTATTATCAAGGTCTAAAAACTATTTCTACATAAATCACAGGTCCCGTTTAAAGGAACGATTTCTAAATAGGCGTCACGGTGAGAGAAGATACATATATCAATTCTACTCACCAGACAGACTTATTATAATCGATCCCAGACGAGCCCCCAGCTGAAAGGAAATATGTGTAGATTATTCTAGGGGTCTCTCTCTTTGCTATGGTGTACCGTCCAATTCCCAAACAGGCCTGTGAGATTCGCTCTTTGAGACACAATGAAACATATAGCAATGTCCGAGCAAATCTAATCTTTATTCTTGGGTGTGAATATTTAAAGGGGCTTTCAGAAAGTACCGCCCTTTGACAAATTATCCAATCATATACAGAGACATATAAGTACAGTCTATGCCCAAAGTGAAACTAATTATTTCTAAAATATCACGTGCTTTACAAGAAACGAAACTCAAGAGAAGATAGCAGTATTATGGAAAAACGAAACTTGATTAGCAAGACTTGAGCATATCTATTTGTGAAATGGATGTTAGAGAGACACAAAATGGAAACTGACATTAACAAAAGAAGTAATACAACTCTAAAATGTAATAATACAACTGAGATTGTGTTATTAAAGAAAAGTACACATTGGTTTTGTGTTGGCAATGACTGCAGAATACAGAAATAACTTTTTCCATCCAGGACAAAACTAACCATCTCAATGGTGATGGGCTTTTGAATTGATATGTTAAAGAGGAGGTAGAATACCTGGCTGAGGTGTGACTCCAGATACTGTTTTCATCACAATGACTATGTTAATGAAAGCCACCCTCCATTGTTGGGACTAGTGGTGTCCTATTGTGGCCCTCAGGGAATGCCACATGTGCATAATTATCTCAGTACTGGAAGGGACACAAATGTTTGTTAACCACTTGTGTGTAAAAAGCAATTCTAGCGGGTAATTAGCCTCAGACTGCTTTTACAAGCAGTGGGAGGGAATGTCCCCCTCCCGGATATAAACCGCGCCATTGGGAAATTGGGAAAGCATTTTATCACACCAATCTTGGTGTGGTCAGATGCTTTGAGGGCAGAGGAAAGATCTAGGGTCTAATAGACCCCAATTTTTTCAAAAAAAGAGTACCTGTCACTGCCTATTGCTATCATAGGGGATATTTACATTCCCTGAGATAACAATAAAAATCATAACAAAGAAAAAAAATGGAAGGAACAGGTTTAAAAATAAAATAAAAAGCTAAATAAATAAAAAAAAAACAAAAAAAAAAAAAAAAAAGCCCCTCTGCCAAAAAGGGCCCCCTTGGCCATCTTGCGCAAAGGCGTACACAAGCGTGGTCTGGGTCATATGTAAACAGCAATTGCACCATGCATGTGAGGTATCACCGCGAAGGTCAGATCGAGGGCAGTAATTTTTAGCAGTAGAGCTCCTCCGTGAATCTAATGTGGACTTTAACATTATATATCATGTAAAGGCTTTTAAAGGCTTTTAAAAACTGTATGTAGTTTATCTCCACTGCGTGTTTGTGCGCAATTTTAAAGCACAGGCTCAGTTCAAACACCCCCCATGTCGTGTTTGGTATCCATGTACTCGGCCTAAGATCATATTTTTTATTTCATCAAAAATTTGAGCAATATAGTGTGTTTTAGTGCATTAAAATAAAAAAAAGTGTATTTTTTTTCCACAAAAAATGCGTTTGAAAAATCGCTGCGCAAATACTGTGTGGAAAAAAAAAAATGCGAAGAGGTTTACGGGGATACACATGTGTGGGACTTTTTGGGAGCCTAGCTGCGTACGGAACCCCAAAAACCAATCACCGCCTTCAGGCTTTCTAAGGGTGTAATTTTTTTTATTTCACTTCTCACTGCCAATCACAGTTTCGGAGGCCATGGAATGCCCAGATGGCATAAAACCCCCAAAATGACCCCATTTTGGAAAGTAGACACCCCAAGCTATTTGCTGAGAGGTATTGTGAGTATTTTGCAGATGTCGCTTTTTGTCACAAAAGTTTTGAAAATTGAAAAAAGAAAAAAAAAATTTTTTTTCTTTACTTTCTTCATTTTCAAAAACAAATGAGAGCTGTAAAATACTCACCATGCCTCTCAACAAATAGCTTGGGGTGTCTACTTTCCAAAATGGGGTCATTTGGGGGGGTTTTGTACTTCTCTGCCATTTTATGGCCTTCGAAACTGTGATAGGTAGTGAGGAGTGAAATCAAAAATTTGCACCCTTAGAAATCCTGAAAATTGAAAAAAAAGAAATTCCAGAAAATGTACTCTAGTTTGTAGACGCTATAACTTTTGCGCAAACCAATAAATATACGCTTATTGGCATTTTTTTTTACTAAAGACATGTGGCTGAATACATTTTGGCCCAAATGTTTGACTAAAATTGAGTTTATTAAAATTTACAATTCATTATAAATTATAAAATATTTGCTTTTGGGGTGTAGGGTGTCTCAATGCACAATTCAATTAATCTTTTATTAAAATTAGACATTAGAAAGAAGGATTGGTATAATGAAATATATGGCATTTTTGTTTTTGTGTTTAAAACCAAGAAAATCTAAATCAGCAAAAAACAGTCAGCTAGTTTTATGAAATCATACAAATTGTGTCTATCTATAATATTAGAACTAGTAATTGTGTTATTAGAAATAAAAGCATTAATTTGAATCCACTGAAGAATGTTTTATAAAACACGTCATTGATGTACCGGCAAGGGAACCAGGAAGTGGAAGCCGTCCACCAATGATGGCCTTTTTTTTTTAAATGGTGGTGTGGGAGGAGATCCAAGGGCAGGACGGACCAGTGGCAGAGTATAAGATCATGAACGCTTGTTACTATAAGAAAGTAAACTAATTTTGATAAATACATTACATTAGTGGTGGTGGTGTATTGGGGATCTGCTTTATATCCCTGAGTCCAACTCTAAAAAGGATATCCTCCACACAGCAAATGTTTCACAGACACTTGTCCATCTGTATTTTACTGTATTTATTTAAAAAGAAGATTCAGCATGTAATGCTGCAAGCGGGTGAATATTTTTGGAATTTAAAAGTGTTTGAGGCTTATCTTGTACTTTCCTAAAATCTCTCTATTATGTTGTATGTTATTGCTGAGGACCGAATCTTGATTGAAAATGATGGTGATTCCTTTTTAAAAAAAAAAAGTTAGATGACTAAGGTGAATCCTCTTTAACCACTTGCTTACTGGGCACTTAAACTCCCCTCCTGCCCAGACCAATTTTCAGCTTTCGGCGCTGACACACTTTGAATGACAATTGCGCGGTCATACAACACTGTACCCAAATTACATTTTTATAATTTTTCCCCACAAATAGAGCTTTCGTTTGGTGGTATTTAATCACAGCTGGGGTTTTTATTTTTTGCTAAACAAACAAAAAAAGATGGAAATTTTTTTAAAAAAATCATGTTTAATAGTGTGTTATACAGCTTTGCAAACAGGTAATTTTTCTGCTTCATTGGTATGCGTTGATGGGGCGGCACTGGTGGGCACTGATAGGCTGCACTGATAGGCTGCACTTGTGGGCACAGATAAGGTGGCACTGATGGTGACAGATAAGTTGATACTGATGGGCACAGTTAAGATGGCACTGATGGGCCCTGATGGGTGGCACGGATAAGTGGCACGGATGGGTACTGATAGATGGCACTGCTAGGTGGCACTGATAGGTGGCACTGATGGGGACTGGTAGGTGACACTGATGTGCAGCACTGTTCAGGCACTTATTGTGGGCACTGACAGGTGGCACTGTGGGCACTGACAGATGGCACTGTGGGCACAGACAGGTGGAGCTGGTGGGCACTGACAGGTGGCGCTGGTAGGCACTGAGGAGCCGGGGCACATCGCAGTGATCGGGACTAATGTCCCTCTCACTGCCGCCGGTGATCGCCTTTTTTTTTTCTCTGACAGCGCGAGGAGGAAAAATAGCCGATTACCGGCTATGTTGTCATCACATGATCAGTTGTCATTGGCTGACAGTTGATCACGTGGTAAGAGGTCGGGATCGACCCCTTACTCGGATCTGTGATCCAGCGAGTCATCGGACGTAGTCCCGGCAAAGTAGATCCGCGCTGTAGCCGTCATTCGGCTATAGCGCTGATCTCTAGAGGTGAATATTTAATGTGAAGGAAATTTTTTGTTTGTCCTTCATCCAATCCTTTTATATTGTATGTAGAAGATGTTCGTTTATCTCTTTCAAACAATATTCACTCATGTGGTATATTTTACAAGAGAGAGTGAATCATCTGAAAATAAATGCCAAAAATGTCCAGCAAACCTTCCCAACAAATACTTTATAGACTCTTATAGAAATTCTTTCTGTACATGGCCACATTTATTACCATGAAGACAACTAGCATTTCCTGTCAGCTTTGAAGCTTTGGTTCTGCCTGTGACGTGTATCTCACCATATCTGGGTGTGGCCACTCTCTGATCGCCATCTTGCTTTTGTCTGTCTAAACTTTGTGTGCATTCTGTATCTTTATTCATTAAGTTTGTTTTAAGCAAAACTGCATTTTCCTGGTCATCAATTTCTATAGGCCGCATACCTGATACAAAAGACTTCTGTTTAGAATCTGCACTATTGTTACTCTCTAAACTCTTGCTTGACTCTCCTTTATAATTTACACAAATCCTTTTTTACATTATTCTGTAATTCAGACAACTGAAAATCTTTTATTTGAATTGCACTTTGCAAATCATCTAGTTGCTCAGTCAAAATCGGACAATTAGCATATACACTGTTATCCTGCTGAGTCTTTGTTTTCCCTTTTGTACAAACAACATTCCTAGTAGGAACTTTTAATATCATTGTGTTAAAACTAACTTCATTACATTTCTAACCTGTTTGCTAAATCTCTAAAAGAGAAAATTTTGATTTTTGTATCTTATTATTAGCTTGTAAGCATTCATTCAACATTTAACACCATAATTCATCATCTTTAACACATTTTGACAGATTTTTGAATTCTAATTTACTCTCACTAGATAATTCATCAATAGAATTCATCACTTACCAATTTAGGACGGACTTTGTTCATGTAACGTGCGTTCCCTCTCTTGGCGGGATATTACGTCTTTAAAAAAAGTTTTCTTGCTCATGCACAAACGTCTCACCAATGGTGTTTCTATGTTCATTCGATGATGCCAAAAATTCATTTGCTGTTTTTATTTCTCCTGGATGCATGATGTCAGAATTTGCTGACAATGCACAACTGTCTTCCCTCTCTTCAAGCAGAAGAAGAAATAATTCAAAAACTTTCGATATTTGGACAAAACGAAATCGGCTGAGCCTCACTACCGTTAAATACCGTTGAGTATAATATTCTCTCAATATTTAGTAACTTATGTTGATGAGAAAAGTTCCAAGAAAATCCGTTCAGTTCTTGTGTAAACTCAAAATGGATTTAATAATAAAATAACAAATATTACAAGAACAATATTAACCACTTGCCGCCCGCCCACTGTCAAATGACGACTAGGGTCAGCTCTTGTTCTATCACGGCTGATCATGATGTAAACAGGAAGAGCCGTTGATCGGCTTTTCCTCACTCGCGTCTGACAGATGCGAGTAGATGAGTGCCAATTGGCTGCTCTCTTCACAATTGGCTGCTCTCTTGACAGGGGGGGGTCTGCACTAATTCTTTATCAGTGCAGCCCCCCTTGGATGCCCACCCAGGACCACCTGGATGCCGCCAGGACCACCAGGGAAATGCCAATCAGTACCCAGGCAGCTGCCAATCAGTGCCCATCCCCATTGCCTGCCAGTGCCATCAGGGATGCCTATCAATGCCATCAGTGCCGCCTATCAATGCCACCCATAAGTACCCATCAGTGCAGCCTTTCAGTACCCATCAGTGTCGCCTATCAGTGCCACCCATGAGTGCCCATCAGTGCCACCTACCAGTGCCTATCAGTGAAAACCTCATCAGTGCTGCCTTATCAGTGCACATCAGTGAAGGAGAAAACTTACTTAGTTACAAAATGTTATAACAGAAACAAAAGAAAAGCCTTTTTTTTTCAAAATTTTTGGTCTTTTTTTATTTGTTTAGCAAAAAATAAAAAATAAAATGCAGAGGTGATCAAATACCACCAAAATAAAGCTCTATTTGTGGGAACATAATGATAAAAAAATCTGTTTGGGTACAGTGTAGCATGACCACGCAATTGTCCTTTAAGCAGTGACAGCGCTGAAAGCTGAAAATTGGCCTGGGCAGGAAGGGGGCATTGAAGTAGTTAAAATACAAAATGTAAACATATCAATAATGTAGTTATATTCTTAAAATGAAGATTGTGTATATAATTAAATGTGTGTCTCTGTATATCTGAAGCTAAAACAGCTTCCTCCTGGTGTGTCTGTAGCAGTCTGCAAGTCTCCCAAATGTGCTTTTGATCCTAGCTTCTACTCTACAAATCAAACCCATTAAAACGGCCCCCACCTTACTAAAAAGGGTTGGTTCCACAGAACTCAGAACTAGTGACCAGTTCCGATCCTGCCCTCTTTGGGGCCCTAAGCAAAATTCTGCTAAGGGGCCCTCTACCTGACCTGTGACGCCGTGAGCTATGTAAACTATTTGCCATTGCCACACAGTCACACCTGACACTTCAGTGCTCCCAATACAACCCTTCCTCCTTTAAACAAAACAGTGCCTTCCCTTACATCAGGGTCCCAAGAGAGCCCCCCTTAAATCAGTGTCCTCAGAGAACCTCCCCTTACATCAGGGTCCCCAGAGAGCCCCCTTAAATCAGTGTCCTCAGAGTGCCTCCCCTTACATCAGGGTCCTCAGAGAGCCTCCCCTCACATCAGGGTCCCCAGAAAGCACCTCCTTACATCAGAGTCCACACAGAGGTCCCCTTAGATCAGAGTCCGCACAGAGGTTCCCCTTAGATCAGAGTCCGCACAGAGGTCCCCCTTACATCAGAGTCTGCACAGAGGTCCCCCTTACATCAGAGTCCGCACAGAGGTCCCCCTTACATCAGAGTCCGCACAGAGGTCCCCCTTACATCAGAGTCCACACAGAGGTTCGGTTCCCCCTTACACGGCTGAGTGACAGGTGAGAGAGGCCCCCTCCTCCTCCATTGGTAAAAACA
Source organism: Lithobates sylvaticus (assembly GCA_028564925.1). Lineage (NCBI taxonomy): Eukaryota > Metazoa > Chordata > Amphibia > Anura > Ranidae > Lithobates > Lithobates sylvaticus. Next base: position 763,657,005 of record CM053026.1, on the reverse strand, counting down.
ATGCAAAACCAGTTTGTTATGTTAGACAAAGCCTGTAGTCTCTTGTTATCTGTTAACTGTTCCTTTGAAACTTACAATGTTCCTATACTATGTGCTTCTATACATACACCCATTAATTTAAGCATTTAACAGTAAGGCCCCTTTCACACTGGGGCAGTGGGTGCATAGGCGGTAAAGCGCCGCTATTTTTAGCGGCGCTTTACCGTCAAATTCGCTGCGATATTTGGCCGCTAGCGGGTGCTTTTACCCCCCTGCTAGCGGCCGAGAAAGGGTTAAATCCATTGCAAAGCACTGCTGCAGCAGCTCTATGCTGACGGTATAGCCGCGCTGCCCCATTCATTGCAATGGACAGCCGCTTCTTCACCACTCCAAAGATGCTGCTAGCAGGACTGGGTGGGGATGTTTGCGTTGTGTAGACTGGAGGGATGGATGGTGCTCGGCGTGAGTGGGGATGCATGCGTTGTGGAGACTGGAGGGATGGATGGTGCTCGGCGTGGGTGGGGATGCGTGCGTTGTGGAGACTGGAGGGATGGATGGTGCTCGGCGTGGGTGGGGATGCATGCGTTGTGGAGACTGGAGGGATGGATGGTGCTTGGCGTAGGTGGGGATGCGTGCGTTGTGGAGACTGGAGGGATGGATGGTGCTCGGAGTGGGTGGGAATGCGTGCGTTGTGGTGACTGAAGGGATGGATGGTGCTCGGCGGGGGTGGGAATGCGTGCGTTGTGGAGACTGGAGGGATGGATGGTGCTCAGCGTGGGTGGGGATGCATGCGTTGTGGAGACTGGAGGGATGGATGGTGCTTGGCGTAGGTGGGGATGCGTGCGTTGTGGAGACTGGAGGGATGGATGGTGCTCGGAGTGGGTGGGAATGCGTGCGTTGTGGTGACTGAAGGGATGTATGGTGCTCGGCGTGGGTGGGAATGCGTGCGTTGTGGAGACTGGAGGGATGGATGGTGCTCGGCGTGGGTGGGGATGCGTGCGTTGTGGAGACTGGAGGGATGGATGGTGCTCGGCGTGGGTGGGGATGCGTGTGCTGTGGAGACTGGGGGATGGATGGTGCTCGGCGTGGGTGGGGATGCATGCGTTGTGGAGACTGGAGGGATGGATGGTGCTCAGCGTGGGTGGGGATGCGTGTGAGGTGGAGACTGGAGGGATGGATGGTGCTCGGCGTGGGTGGGAATGCGTGCGTTGTGGAGACTGGAGGGATGGATGGTGCTCGGCGTAGGTGGGGATGCATGCGTTGTGGAGACTGGAGGGATGGATGGTGCTCGGCGTGGGTGGGGATGCGTGTGCTGTGGAGACTGGGGGATGGATGGTGCTCGGCGTGGGTGGGGATGCATGCGTTGTGGAGACTGGAGGGATGGATGGTGCTCAGCGTGGGTGGGGATGCGTGTGAGGTGGAGACTGGAGGGATGGATGGTGCTCGGCGTGGGTGGGGATGGGTGCGTTGTGGAGACTGGAGGGATGGATGGTGCTCGGCGTAGGTGGGGATGCATGCGTTGTAGAGACTGGAGGGATGGATGGTGCTCGGCGTGGGTGGAGATGCGTGCGTTGTGGATACTGAAGGGATGGATGGTACTCGGCGTGGGTGGGAATGCGTGCGTTGTGGAGACTGGAGGGATGGATGGTGCTCGGCGTGGGTGGGGATGCGTGCGTTGTGGAGACTGGAGGGATGGATGGTGCTCGGCGTGGGTGGGGATGCGTGTGCTGTGGAGACTGGAGGGATGGATGGTGCTCGGCGTGGGGGGGGATGCATGCGTTGTGGAGACTGGAGAGATGGATGGTGCTCGGCGTGGGTGGGGATGCGTGCGTTGTGGAGACTGGAGGAATGGATGGTGCTCGGCGTGGGTGGGGATGCGTGTGCTGTGGAGACTGGAGGGATGGATGGTGCTCGGCGTGGGTGGGGATTCGTGTGCTGTGGAGACTGGAGGGATGGATGGTGCTCGGCGTGGGTGGGGATGCGTGCGTTGTGGAGACTGGAGGGATGGATGGTGCTCGGCGTGGGTGGGGATGCGTGCGTTGTGGAGACTGGAGGAATGGATGGTGCTCGGCGTGGGTGGGGATGCGTGTGCTGTGGAGACTGGAGGGATGGATGGTGCTCGGCGTGGGTGGGGATTCGTGTGCTGTGGAGACTGGAGGGATGGATGGTGCTCGGCGTGGGTGGGGATGCGTGTGCTGTGGAGACTGGAGGGATGGATGGTGCTCGGCGTGGGTGGGGATTCGTGTGCTGTGGAGACTGGAGGGATGGATGGTGCTCGGCGTGGGTGGGGATGCGTGTGCTGTGGAGACTGGAGGGATGGAGTAGATGCTGGGTGCAGATGAAGATGATTGAGTTGCATTGTGAAAATGGATGTGGATGACTGTGGATGGGGATGAGAGTTACATAGTGAGGAGGCGGGCTCTCCAAAACGTAACTCATTTTCACCCAGTCATCCATTTTCACAATGCAAATCAATTATAGGCAGCTAGTCAGCCTAAGACCCCCTTCACACTGCGGCCGTCTTTCAGGCGTTACAGCGCTAGCGCTAAAAATAGCGCCTTCCTAGCACCTGAAAAAAGCGGCTCCGTTCACTCCAGTGTGAAAGCCCGCTCCTCCAAATGCTCCCTCCCATTGAAATCAAAGGGGCAGCGCTGCGATACCACTGTCAAATCGTTTTGCAGGAGGATTTAACCCCTTTTCGGCTGCTAGTGGGGAGTTAAAACCGCCCCGCTAGTGGCCGAATAGCGCCACTAAAACGGCGCTAAAAATAGAGCCGCTTTACCGCTGACGCCAGTGGCGGCACAGTGTGAAAGGGGTCTTAGGATGTCCCATCCAAGAAGGAGATAAAGTCCCACTAAAATGTACAGGCAGCACAGGGGGCACAGTCAGCAGCAGTACACATTAAATATTTGTGGCTTACCCCCTCAATGCTGCACTCTCCGACCTGTTGGCCACTCCCCCTGGCCCTGTCCTGTGTCCCAGCTAATTCTGCAGCAGACATTAGGCTCTGCCTCCGCAGGGATAGATAGGGCTGAGAAGCAGGGGGAGGACGTGCTAGCAGTAATGTGCGATCTCTTCTTCCCTTCTCCTCTCTTCAGCTGCTGGCAGAGAAGTGGGGGTTGCGAGCAGAAATGTGAGGGGATCTCCTCTCCTCTTCAGTTCTCCTCACCTGCTTGCTGAGATGCGGGCGGGCGGGCGGGGGCTGGGGGGGATGCTAGCAGAAATGTGAGGCGATCTCCTCTCCTCTTCAGTTCTCCTCACCTGCTTGCTGAGATGCAGGGGGGGGGGGCGCTAGCAGAAATGTGAGGAGGAGATCATAGCAGTGCTGCATTGTTCGCTTCTCCCTTCGCTTCTCTTCGGCTGCCAGTGCCGATCTGTCCTCGGGGCCCTCCGCAGGCTCGCGGGGCCCTACGCTACTTGCGTAGTTCGCGTATAGGGTGGGTCGGCACTGCTAGTGACAAATGTATTGATGAAACTTTCAGAGGGGAAATACAATGCCATCTCTATTCACAACATTCCAATAAGAATCCCTGGGGGGTAATGAGCATGACTTTGTATACCCTATGTACAACCATCTACCTTATAATACAACTTTATCTATCATCTAAATCCAATAATACATATACCAATATATGTATATTATATTCATTAAAAAGCCCTTGTTCTTATTGATATCCTAATCAAGAGATATTCTGGTATAAAGAACTTATATTCATATATATATATATATATATATATATATATATATATATATATATATATATATATTGTGGCAGAGCAAGGCTCTGTCCCTATGAAAATGGGGTTAAAGTGGACACAAAGTCTGCATATCAGCGGATTGCAGAGCTACAGGGCATAAATTTGAAACAGAAAAAACTGCTCTGGCAGTTTTCTCCAGATCTTGCTATTTCTGGAAGGGGTTCTGTAGTTTGGAGATCCTTCAGAGTCTTGGGTGGGACGGGATCTCCATCCCTGTGTCCGGGTCTTGTGGACAGCCAGCAGGGTGTGTGCCCAGCTGCACACAATCCATATAACAAGGGGCTAGTGAGAGCAGAAGGCGGAGCAGTGGCTGCTACTGAGTGTCTCTGTGTAAGGATAGATGCTGTGTGCGTCGAGGGGGAGGGGCTTAAAGCTGTGTGTGGCCAACCTCCAAGGAGCCTAAGACTGTGTGCATCCAAACAGCTTGTTTAAGGGGCAAGTACCTATAGCAGCAGTGCTGCTGAAGAGTAGCCAGGTGGGCTAGCATTTTCATTTGGATTTTATATATTTAATCGAAGCTTGGACCCCTGCGTGGGATTCCTGGATGGACTTTTGTTTTGTTTTTTCCCTTTAATAAACGTGGGCTACCAGGCCCTTAAACATAAATGCCTGTCTGATGTGGACTCACTGCTCCAAAACGCATCTATCCACTTGAGCTAAACACCCCAATGTCACACTATATTATATATATATATATTATATATATATATATATATATATATATATATATATATTCCTACTCTATGTATCTTATAGATGTGTAACCTTATCTCATTTGTGACGGGGAAGGTTGGAAACCAATTCAGGCTCACTTACTACCACCTGTAGCTCTCCAAAGAGAAGCACAGACTATTATAATAAAATGTATATTTTCACATGAGAGCCGGTTCACACAGGGGCAACCCGGGATCCAGCTTCAGGTCGCTGCAAGTTGCCCCAAGTCGCGCTGTTGAGAAAATCAATGGTAGTGAATGGAGCCATCTTAAGGTACACTACAGCAGTCGCTCCGACTTCAAAAAAGGTTCCTGTACGACTTCGATCCGACTTCTAGGCGACTTGTACCCATTGATTTCAATGGAAGTCGCCTCCAAGTCGGATCTCCATCTATATTGAAGCGACAATGTCGCCTCTCTAATAATAAAAAACTGCATGGGTTCCCCCTCCAAGGGAAAACTAGGCCCTTAGGTCTGGTAAGGATTTTAAGGGGAACCCCTACGCCAAAAAAACGTCGTGGGAGTCCCCCCAAAATCCATACCAGACCCTTATCCGAGCAAGCAGCCTGGCCGGTCAGGAAAGGGGGTGGGGACGAGCGAGCGCCCCCCCCTCCTGAAGCATACCAGGCCGCATGCCCTCAACATGGGGGGGGGTGGGTGCTTTGGGGAAGGGGTGCGCCCTGCGGCCCCCCCTACCCCAAAGCACCTTGTCCCCAATTTGATGAGGACAAAAGGCCTCTCTTCCCGACAACCCTGGCCGTTGGTTGTCGGGGTCTGCAGGCGGCGGGCTTATCGGAATCCGGGAGCCCCCTTTAGTAAGGGGGCCCAAGATCCTGGCCCCTCACCCTATCTGAATGAGTATGGGGTACATTGTACCCCTACCCATTCACCTGAGGGAAAAAAAGTGTCAATAAAAATACACACTAGACAGGTTTTTAAAGTAATTTATTAGGCAGCTCCGGGCGTCTTCTTCCGACTCTTTTGCGCTCTCCGGCATCTTCTCCGCGCTCTCCGGTTCTTCTGCCAGGCTCCTCCGCTATCTTCTTCCAGCTCTTTTACTAGCGTTGGCCCGGGCTTCTCCGTCCTTCTTTCCTCTTCTTCCGATGTTGACACAAAGCTCTCTCCCGCTGAAATGCCGTGTGCGAGGTGCGCAACGACTTATATAGGCATGGGGCGTGGTCACCGGGGGATGTCACACGGTCACCCAGTCACCCCGCCCCTTATGATGTCAAGTCCCGGGGCATACTGGGACTGTGGGACTGTGGGACTGGGCATGCAAGCGTGGGCACGGCGAGAAATTCAAAGTATTGTACTGGTACATTACTTTGCCCAGCTGTGCCATTCTGCCGACGTATAGATACAGGAGCCGGTCGGGAACCGGTTAAACACTAAACCATATTCTGACATTTGTTGGTTTCAAGTTAAAATCTTTTTTTTTTTGCCAGAAAATGACTTAGAACCCCCAAACGTTATATATATATTTTTTAGTAGACACCCTAGAGAATAAAATGGTGGTTGTTGCAATATTTTATGTCACGCGGTCTTTCATTTTTTTATTTTTTTTTATTACTTTATTTTTTATTTTTTATTTATTAAAGTAACAAAAAAAGTCGCGAAAATTGTGATCTTTTTATTCTAAGCAACAAATCGTGATTCTCATTTTGGCCAGAATCGTGCAGCTCTACTAGTTAGGTACCCAGACCAGCAGCACTTTTTTTTCTTTGTTTCCTCCTTCTCAGCTCTGTGCTTTTTCTCCTGCGCTGCGACGGCCGCTGCACTGACCCCCAGTCCCAGACCAGTCCCTCCAAGAGCCCTTCCCTAATTTTTGAAAATGTCTGCCACAGCCTTAGTCTGTGCCTATACCCGAGTATGGGCCCAGGGATTGGGAGCGGCCAGGACAGCAGGTACAACAATTACTATTGCTTTTGTGTGTGTGCCAAGCAGAATACAACGTGCTCAATGTGAATAATATATAAAAATCATACTGCAATTAAGTGCTACACTGTATATAGCTGGTTGCTAAGGAGGGGGACGGGAAGCCAGCTGCCGCGTCCTTAACAACCGATGAGTCATCAGTTGTCAGCAGGTTTCCCGCTGAATAAAAAAATAAAAATAGCTGGCAAAAAAAAATAAAAAAAAATCGAGTAGGGTCTCCCCCAGGTCCTTATCCGAGCATGCAGCCTGGCAGGTCAGGAAAGGGAGGGGACGAGTGTGTGCCCCCTCCCTCCTGAACCATACTAGACCACATGCCCTCAACATGGGGGGAATGGGTGCTTTGGGGCAGGGGGGGGGGCTCTGGGCCCCCCACACCCAAAGCACCTTGCCCCCATGTTGATGGAGTAAAGGGCCTCTTCCCGACAACCCTTGCTCAGTGGTTGTTGGGGTCTGCGGGTGGGGGGGCTTATCGGAATCTGGGAGCCACCTATAATAAGGAGGCCCCCAGAACCCGGCACCCCTCTCCTGGGGGGAAGTGTCAATATATAAAAAAAAAAAAAAAAAAAACAAAACACACTACACCGGTTTTTAAAGTAATTTATTAGGCAGCTCCGGGGGTCTCTTCCAACTTCTCCGCGCTCTCCGGCCTCTTCTGCTCTTTTGCTAGAGGTTGCCCAGTCTTCTCCGTCCTCTTCCTACCTCCAGTCTTCTTCCGATGTTGGCTCGACACTCTCTCGCGCTGTAATGTCATGTGGGCATGATCACCGGATGATGTCATCCGGTGATCCCACCCCCTTATGCCATCACCATCCCATCATTCCCTGGGCGGTGACGTCACAAGGGAGCATGACCGCCGGATGACATAATCCGACTGCCACACCCCCATCGTTATTTAAGAAAGGCAGGACATTTCCGCTGATCTGTCAGCGCCAGAGGATTGTCGGCAGAGGAAGAAGAACACCGAACAAAAGAAGACAGAAGAAGAGCAGAAGATGAAGCAGGGGGAGAAGGAGAAGACCGGAGGGAGGATGAAGATACGGATGGAGGAAGAAGCAGAGAAGAAGAAAACTGTCTACTGTATTTAACACTACACTACTTTTTTTTGTGAATGGGTAGGGGTATAATGTACCCCATACTCATTCACATAGGGGGGGCCGGGATCTGGGTGCCCCCTTGTTAAAGGGGGCTTTCAGATTCAGATAAGCCACCCGCAGAAACCGACAACCACCGTGCAAGGATTGTCGGGAAGAGGCCCTTGTCCTCATCAACATGATGGCAAGGTACTTTGGGGTGGGGGGGCAGCACCCCCCCTCCCCAAAGCCCCCATCCCCCCATGTTGAGGGCATGCGGCCTGGTATGATTCAGGACGGGGGGGGGGGGGCGTTCGCTCGTACCCTACCTTTCCTGACCTGCCGGGCTGCATGCTCAGATAAGGGTCTGGTATGTATTTTGAGGGGACCCCCACGCCATTTTTTTTCATTTGGTGTGTGAGGGATCCCCCTTTTAATACATATTAGACACAAGGGCCTGATATGGACCTGGGGGGGACCCCACACTTTTTTTTTTCACTATTTATTTTTACATTGAGCGGGAAGTCAGCTGACAGCTGATGACTCATTGGTTGTTAAGGACACGGCGGCCGGCTTCCCAGCCCCCTCCTTAGCAACCAGCTATATACAGTGTAAAAAATAAAAATGCATTGATGTGAACATGTTCCATAGAAACCCATGTTAAAAAAAGTTCCCTGCAAAATGCTAAATGCATCAAAAAATGCATTAGTGTGAATCAAGCCTTACACCAGTCTGCGTGTCTGGGGATGGATAATGTGACAGCCCCGGACATTAGACATGTGCGATTCGTTTCGTACGAATTTTTCGACAGCAAATCTATCCCCGCAATGGAAATCAAACATATAGGGAAATAAAAAATAGACATTTGTGTCAACACGATATCAGAACCTTTCACCAGCTGTTACTGGCTTCCCAATTTTTGCTGTTGTCCACCAGCAGGTGTCTCTCCTCTCCTGTTACACTTTGCATCAGTGTTTTGCCTGATAAACTTGCTTGTTGATCATACTGAGCCTTATTTTCTTCAAGCTCTTGCCCTGCACCCGTAAATTGCCCTTATCTGCTCCCCTTTCCTGATCGCAGTCCTGGATTTCGATTTGTTCCCGCATCACCAATGTTTTTCTATGAATCTGCAGACTCTACCCCTCCAGCGGACAGGCTTTGGCGTCTTTCCCCAATATTGGTTATCTGATCCCACTTTGAAACTGAAATACTCAGAGAATACTGGCTTGAATGATGCCACTGCCTCACCAGGCGGTCTCTGGGATGCCTTTAAGGCATACTGTGACGGAACGTCCCTACACTCCTCTTGAGTGCGTTCGTCATATCAACTGGATATAGGTATGATTCGAATGCCCAACAAAAGTGTAATTTTTGCATTAAAAATTCCATTTACGAATTTCAGCTAAGCCTGATGTGACTCAGGATTTCACTACAAGTCATTTGGACCGAGCTAAACATTATCATAATTACCACCACAAGACATCTCATATAGCGACCAGTAACAGACGGAGCGTCTCCTGCATTGTGCAGAGGACAATGGGATAATAACTCAATTAAAAGTTCAAATTATAGCATCAGAGTGTATGTAACATAAGACATGAATTCGCATTGAATGTTCTCCTTCACCCTGTGCCCCTTAAAATCCAGGGCCCATGAGTGGGCAGGAGGCTCGTAGTTTTTGTTTTTTCTGTCACAATAAGGGGCTGACCACAAGTCCATAAATAGGGAACACTGAAAATGCCATTACCCTTCGTGAAGCCAAGGCCCAACAGCTTGCTCCAACCCATTACTGGCCAGGACATGAAGGTGCGAGAGGTGATGTTCCTTGTAGCCAAGGCTAAAAAAACACCAATTGGCCCAGACACAACAGGTTTTTGAACAAGGGGAGAACAGAGAGGCTTTTGGCCTGGATAGCTAAGAACAGTCCCCTATTGCCATTGTATCCAATCTTAAGATGAAAAAAGCTGGTAGGGGTCCCCATATTAACACCTGCTTTCTTCTTACAAACCAGGTACTCCTTCAGGCACAATACTCTCCAGGGGAATTGAATAGTTTCCTAAAAGGGTACAGGTTCTATCTGCCCAGGCAGGGAACAGTTAGAAAAACCTTAGAGGAGGGGCGTAGGTTAATTGCAGTGGGAAAGACCCCCGGACTCCGCCAGAAACTATAAGCCGAGGTGGCCCCTACACTACATAACGTTGACTAAAATTTTACAGGATGGTGCACTCATGACCAGGGATTGGAGTAGTTTAACTCGGAAAAGGATATGCTCGTCATATAGGCCCATTTCTTTGCTCAATACAGACGCCAAGGTCCATAAAAAAAATTAGGTTTCCGCGACGTGGTCTGTGAAGACCAGACCTCATGCCAGGTAAGGGGACCGATCTTCAACTGTACAGATGTCCTGGCCTTTCGACCATCTTGTTGTATCCGAGCAGCGCAGTACCTACACAGGGCTTTGGCCGCAGGGTCGGGCTGTGTCAGAAAAGGGTATGGGGGAACTACCCTCCTTTCTCCCTTGATAGGGGGAGCAGACAGGGGTGCCCCCTCTCTCCAGGGCTTTTTGTCTTGGCAATCAAACCTATGGCTATTCTCCTCAGATCTACTCCGGAGGTACAGGGTATAAGGGTGGGTTCCATACAGAAAAAGGTCTAGCTATATGCTGATGACACCCTGCTATATCTTAGGGAAAATGACACCTCCCTACATGCGGCGCTTCTTGGGAATCAGCATCAACCAAATCTATACCTTCTCTCCTTGGGTAGGGATACTGACTCCCCACGTCCAGCTACAGAGGGTTTCCCAGTTTAGATATCTGGGGGTTGAAACCCATTGAGATCGGATACAATTTATTGCTCTCAACTTAAAAGTCTCCCTAACGTCCCAACGGTGTGCCCTTGGAGGTCACTGCCCCTCACCCCTGTAGTCGAGTCAACCTGATCACTCCTTCCCTACCAAACACATTTTTTAAGAAACATGATAGTATTGTCATGTCTTTTGTCTGGAAGGGGGGCCATCCATAGGATTGCCAAATGCCCTGGCTTCATTAAATATTACTGGGGATCCGTCGGCAGAACTTCGCTTGTCTTGCCTACACACGGGTAAAACACGTTCGACTGCACTATAAAAGTGAAGTTTAATGCTTCTGAGCAGGCGTCAAATTGTTTCCGAGCATGCGTCGGAATTTTGCGTGTCGGAATTGCATACACACGATCTCCGACAGAAAAAGACCGATGGGCATACACACGGTCGGAAATTCCAATGAAAAGCTCCCATCAGACTGTTTCCATGCCCATCGGTCTTTTTCTGTCGGAATTTCCGACGGACTTTGGATTGAGAACCTGTTCTTAATTTTTCCGACGGAAAACCTTTCTATCGGATTTTCCGATCGTGTGTATGCCGTGTTGTATGCCACGGTGTTATTGACCATCGGAATTTGGTGTGATGAGGACTCTAAAGGGCCTGATGTCCCAGCACCTCATTTCTGCTCTGTCCCTGATACGTCCTGTTTTCCGATAAAACGGCTAAGCTATTCCAAGGTCTCCCAATTTTTCTCCTCCTGGCTCAAAAATATAGTGCCCACGCTGACAGAATGACTGGGAGAGGGTATTCAACAATACCTTCCTCTAGTGGTCTCGGCACAGAGTAATTTACCCACACTTCATCGAATACTCCTGCATAGTTTCAAGATCTATTCCTGAACCCGTAAAGGCAAGACAGTGTACGAGGCATTGGCCTACCCTCCCCCATGCTATATAGGGGTGGCTCTCGGAGGAGCCGATTCATTACCCATGAAAACTTGCCAAACAAAAATTAACCTTCTAATGCCAGCTCGCTTCTACAACCGATTCAGATTCCGGTGTCCTGATACGGTTGTGGGGGGATTACAACCCTGAGTGATGTAGGTTATATCTCTCGTTTTTAAGGTATACTACGCCACACCTTCAGGCTCAAATCTCATGTTGGTATGGAAAGTATGTTTTTCCCCGACGGCGGAAAAAACCCTTACTATATAAAACATATTGGCCATGCTAGCTATGTCCAAAAAATTCTCCTCCTGGCAAAAATATATGCCCACCAGATGACTGGGAGGAGGGTATTCAACAATACCATAGTGGTCTTAGATTTTTAAGTTTCTTCATCGAATACTATCTGCATAGTTGGTCAAGATCTTTGACAGAACAATTTTCCCTTGTTCAGATAATGCCGACTTCTTTTTATATGGTCTTGTCCTCAATTGAAGGAGTTCTGGAAGGCGTGGGAATATTTTCTGGTAATTTAAAGTCCCACATGTTCCTATCCACCTTCTATTAAGCATATTGACATGTTAGAGGCCCCCCAGAGGAGAAAAAAAAAAAACGTTTTCTCTACAACCTTCTATGCTAGTAAGACAATCCTCCTCCTTCAATGGAATCAAGTCCAATCTCCCACAATACAGTTCTGGAAATCCCTAGTAAATGCAGCTCTACAAAATTACATACTTAAGCAATGGGCCGCAAGGGTTAAGGCTCAGTTAACCCTCGAGTAGGGTTTGGAAGCCCCCTCCCCTTAACTGATCAGTTTAAGATGCTGACTAGACTCTCCCTCTATTTACCACGTATGTGTAATACTCATAATATTCTATATGCCGTTTTTTTCTTACCTCTACTGACCACCCTCCCCCATGCTGTATGTGTTCCCCCTCTTCTGGAGTTGTTTGCTGGCAAAACTTAGATGTTGATTTTCAATCCGACTACTTAATTCATACTCACATATACGAATGTACCACTGATGTCTTATCTATGTTTGTAAAAGAATATATTATGTATATATAAATAAATCAACCCTAACAAAAGTGCATTGCCACCATTGTTCCTAATTTTTTTTACGAACTGACTGGAATGGTACAAGCTGATTGGCTTTTCTCCAATGTAGCACCATTAGTTAAAAAGGGGGCCAAGATACATCCCTGGGAATTACAGACCAGTTAGCCTAACATCAATAGTATGCAAGCTCTTGGAGGGGACGATAAGGGACTATATACAAGATTTTAGTAATGAGAACGGTATCATTAGCAGTAATTAGCATGGATATGGAGGAGGGGAGCTGCCATCTAGATAAAGGAAGGCCCGTAGACGTGGTGTATCTGGGTTTTGCAAAGGCATTTGACACAGTTACCCATAATGTATACTGTACAAAGTAAGGTCAGTTGGCATGGACCATAAGGTGAGTACATAGATTGAAAGCTGGCTACAGGGGTGAGTTCAGAGGGTGGTGATAAATGGGGAATACTCAGAATGGGCAGGGGGTTGAAAGTGAGGTTCACCAGGGTTCTGTTCTGGGACCAATCTTATTTAAATTTATCATAAATGACCTGGAGGATGGGGATAAACATTTCAATCTCTGTATTTGCGGACAATACTAAGCTAAGCAGGTCAATAACGTATCCGCAGGATGTGGAAACCTTGAAAAAAAAATCTGAACAAATTAATAAGGGTGGGAAAATGAGGTTTAATGTGGCAAAATATGAATACAATCTATACACTTGGGGGGGGGGGGGGGGGGGGATAATCTAGGATAGAAAAGGACCCGGTGGTCGTAGTAGAGGACAGGCTCAGCAATGGGATGCAATACCAAGCTGCTGCAAGCAAAGCAAAACAGAATATTGGCATCCATTAAAAAGGGGATTAGTTCCAGAGATCTGCTTACAAGACTCTGGTCTGGCTTCACCTAGAGTATGATGTCCAGTTATGGGCATCAGTCCTCAGGAAGGATGTAGTGGAGAGAGTCCAGAGAAGGGCAACAAAGCTAATAAAGGGTCTGGAGGACATTAGTTATGAGGAAAGGCTACGAGCACACGTGTTCTCTTTGGAGAAGAGACGCTTGAGAGGGGATAGGATTTCAGTGATCAAACACCATACTGGTGACCCCACAATAGGGATAAAACTTTTCCGCGTGAGTCAATTTAACCACTTCAGCCCCAAAAGTTTACCCCCTTCCTGACCAGAGCACTATTTACAATTTGGCACTGCGTTGCTTTAACTGACAATTGCAGTCATGCAATGCTGTACCCAAACAAAATCTGCATCCTTTTCCCACAAATAGAGCTTTCTTTTGGTGGTATTTAATCACCTCTGCGGTTTTTATTTTTTGCGATAAACAAAGAGCAACAATTTTGAAAAAATAAATAAAAATAATAAATATCCCCCATTTTTATTTTTTTTAATTCTTCATCCATGTAGGCCAATATGCATTCTATTTTTTTTTTTTTTTTTTTTTTTACACAGTGTATTTTTTTTTCACCTTTTCCAAAAAAAAAAAAAAAAAAAAATGAACCGTTCAAAAGACTCATTCTGCCTCTTAGCAGAATGCCCGAGAAACAACCTAATGACAATTTTGTAAAAAAAAAAATAAAAATAAAATAAACTCACCATGCTACTTCTTGGAATGTCTACTTTCTAAAAAGGGGTCATTTGTACTTTCCTGACTTGTTAGTGTCTCAAGAAATGAGATACACCTGATGTACTGAAGGCCTGATCAGATGTGATCAATTTTCAGTGATTGGCACCATAGTTTGTAGGCTCTATAACTTTCACAAAGACCAAATATACACTAATCTGGGGTTATTTTTTACCAAAGATATGTAGCAGTATAAATTTGTCAATTTATGAAGAAAAATTACTAATTTGCTTTTTTCTTTGTTTCTGTCATAAAATTTTGCTTTTTTTTTTTTCACAAAATTTACGGTCTTTTTATTTATAGCACAAAAAAAAAAAAAAAAAAAAAACACCCCACTAGTGATTAAATACCACCAAAAGAAAGCTCTATTTGTGTGAAAAAAAAAAAAAAGGAGGCAATTTTCATATGGGTACAGTGTTGCATGACTGAGTAATTGTCATTCAAACTGTAAGAGCACTGAAAATTGGTCTGAGCAAGAAGGGGGTATAAGTTCCACGTATTGAGTGGTTAAACTACCATACAGGGTCCTTTACTGTAAGAGCGGCAAGGATGTGGAATTCCCTTCCACAGGCGGTGGTCTCAGCGGGGGAGCATCAATTTCCAAAAAAAATAATATTAGATAAGCACCTGAACAACCACAACATACAGGGATATACAATGTAATACTGCCAAAAACGCACACATTAGGTTGGATTTTTTTCAACCTCGCCAATTATGCAACAAAAAAAAAAACAAAAAAAAAAACACCAACTCCTAACCGGGGTTATAAACCTTCAAATTTTTTTTTTTTTAAATAAAAAAAAATATTTACCTGCTCTGTGCAATGTATTTTTATTTATTTTTTTTTTTTTTTTTTTGGGGTTGGGGCGAGAAATATAAGCTAATGGAAAAGCTGAAATCCCTAGCAACAAGTGATAGTTTTCTCTATTGGCTAAAAATCCAAAGTTCATAAAAAAAAAAAATAAATAAATAAAAAAAGTCTAATGCCCCATACACGGTTGGAAATTCTGACGGAAAATCCGGCCGTGTGTGCTCCATCGGAAAAAATTTGAGATCCTGCTCTCAAATTTTCCGTCAACAAAACACGATCAGACTTTCCAATCGTGCGTAGAGAATTCCGACGGACAAAGTGTCACGCATGCTCAGATCAAATTACGAGACCAAAGCTATTGGCTACTAGCCTCTACGTAGTTCCGTCGTACGCAACGTCACCACGTTCGGATTTTCCGACAGCTTTGTCCGACCGTGTGTACCCTGTTTCCCCGAAAATAAGACCTAGCGTGATTGTCGGTGATGGCTGCAATAAAAGCCCTACCCCCAAATAAGCCCTACCCTGTTTCCCCGAAAATAAGCCCTACCCTGAAAATAAGACCTACAAGGACTTTAACTAGGGCTTATTTGGGGGGTATGGCTTATATTGCAGCCATCACCGACAATCACACTAGGTCTTATTTTCGGGGAAACAGGGTATGTAACACCAGTGTCGGACAAAAACCGTCGGAAAAAATCAGACGGATTTTGTGGTCAGAATTTTCGACGGTGTGTACGGGGGCTAAGTCATGACAAAATCAAGGATAATACCGGAAAAACAAAGACGCTACGCTCAGGTGTGATTGTAGCCTAAAAGATGCGCGTAAGCCACTTTTCACTGACGTTCTGTTACAACAGTATGGAGATCACCAAATTGCTCAATCACAGATGATGTCCAGACAGAAACCAGTGACCTACCACTGTGTGGAGAACAGGTCTTCCCACCCCTCGCTTCCCTCATGTAGTGAGCAAAATCTATGCAGAACATGTGTTCAAATAATATTTGCCCCGATGTCTTCATAATAACACTGAATGTGGAGTCACGTTTTAGGGGCAAGTGGCTAATCTAATCTAGCACAGCAAAAATTCCAGCTTTCATCCACACAGCCTTTACAAGCCCATTGGTAGAGAAAAAAAAAATATATAAAAAAGTAAAAAAGCAACTTAAGCATCATAGCATTAAAATTCTCAAAGTGACTTAATTTACATGTATACATATATGTACAATCAAACATACATAGCAGGCTGGGACAAGTCTGCAGAAAGGGAGGGGAAATGTGTGCAAAAAATAAAAAGATGTGACAATATACAGTCAGGAGATGCAACTTAACCAGTTTTAGCCCAGATTTGTAAAATTCTAGACTGGTAGAGGCATGTGCACAGTTATAAGGAGTTAAAAGGGTTGTTGCACCCCACACAACACCTCACACTACCATGACCTTCCGTCAACCTTTACCAAGTTATTTTGACTTCGATAGTTTCTCTTCCCTGTAAATGCTGCCTTCTTGGTTATTCTACCCACCCAACAAGTTTCAGGCCAAATATGTGCAAACTGAATGCGATTTTCACTGCATCAAATTCACATGACCTTATAGTGTGACCGGCTCTCAATGGAGCCGGTTCACACATGTCCGGGGCGTTTCAGTTTCCGAAAAGGGTCCTGTGTGTTTTTGGGTCCGGTTCGAGAGCAAATTCAGGAAAAAATTTGGACCTGAACCAGTTAACAGAAAACCGCACAAGACCCCAGGCTCGAAACCACGGCTGCACATATGTGAACCCGGCCTCAAACTTGAGTCACCAACCCAAGAACAGGTAGGTAGTTAAAGCTTTTGGTTTTGCACAGAAATTCTGATCTGCGCACTTGTTCTAGGCTAGTCCCCCAAAGTAATGAAACAAGTATGCCGGCATAACAGCCAGGGGTCTAGCATTTGCAGACTGCAATGAAAACGTCTCGAAAGGTTTCACTACAAAAAGCTTCCTATATCTCCCTCAGAAACAGAGGGGGCCTTTTTGCACATTGGAGGGACAACATACCATTGATCGCTCAGTTCCCCTCTTAATACTCCAACTCATAAAATGGCCATCTATATAGCTAATCCCCCATAACGCTCAAGCTGGGAGTCAGGTACCTGGTATCCAAACTTCAGGAGGTCCTTCCAATCCTAAGCTTGCTAGCAACGGATATTAAAACTGGTTGACATAGAAGGTATTTTAAAACAAAGTAAAACACATAATAAAACCCTCCCAGCAAGCCACTTAGTTATATCATCTTCTCATTTGATAATGAAGACCCTGAGTTCTTCTTAGTCAACACCTAATTTTACAAAGGATTTAGGAAGGCGACATCCACTTTGTAGATCAAGAGGTAGACAACGGCAAACAGGAGATTAAACATTAGAGTCACTCAAGAGAGTCTTGAAAAACATTAAAAGTGTCTAAAATGTAAATTAAAAACCTAAAAAAGGTCTTCATACTGGGGCCAGGATATAATCCCGATACAAACAAGGAAGGCCAGTAGTCCCGTTTCAAAGATGTCTTAGACTCAAAGTTAATGAATTTGGTTTCCAAGCTACAATCCATGAGGCACGTGCTGTTGGAACATGTTTTTGTGGTGAAAAGCAGGGTTGTACATTGGTGGTGACCCAGAAATATATCCTAGAAATGGCATTTCCTGATGAGGAAAAACTCCAGCATGAGGGACAATGGGTTGTGGTTCATAATTTTTGTTACTAGGCTCCTTCTCAACCAGAGACTGAAGGCGATTACAGAACCACACCTGGACCACCTGAAGAACAAAGAAATTATAAGCAAAATATGATGGTACAGAGATCAGAAAACAAGACAATAGTTTGCAGATACATTATATTGCCAAAAGTATTGGGACACCTGCCTTTACACGCACATGAACTTTAATGGCGTCTTAGGCTCCAGGTTTCTGTATTTAGTTAGCCCTTTGCAGCTATAACAGCTTCAACTCTTCTGGGAAGGCTTTCCAGAAGGTTTAGGAGCGTTTCTTTGGGAAGGTTTGACCATTCTTCCAGAAGCACCTTTGTGAGGTCAGGCACTGATGTTGGATAAGAAGGTCTGGCTCACAGTCTCCACAAACTCATCCCAAAGCTAATCCATAGGGTTGAGGTCAGGACTGCAGGCCAGTCAAGTTATTCCACCCCAAACGCTCGTCCATATTTTTATGGACCTTGCTTTGTGCACAGTCATGTTGGAAGTAGTAAGGGGCCATCCCCAAACTGTTCCCACAAAGTTGGGAGCATGAAATTCTCCAAAATGTCTTAGTATTCCGACACCTTGAGAGTTTCTGTCACTAGAACTAAGGGGCCAAGCCCAACCCCTGAAAAACAACCCACCATAATCCTCTAAATTATTTGAAGGGGTAGCCCAATAGTTTGGGCAATATAGTGTAGATGAGCGAGTTTGGGGTGGAGGAACTTGACTGGCCTGCACAGAGTCCCGACCTCAACCCAATAGAATGCCTTTGGGGTGAATTAGAGTGGCGACTGCGAGCCTGGCCTTCTTGCCCAACATCAGTGCCTGGAAGAACGGTCAAACCTTCCCATAGACATTCTTCCAGAAGCACATTTGCAAGGTCAGGCACAACCACACACAAAAACATCAACATGCCAAAATGATGACCAGAGTTCTGGTGTTGGCCAGCACCTGCCACTATAGCCAGCAACCTGGTTTTCAAATTGTATATATGGTGGTGTAGGCACAATCTTGGAGGAGCAAGCTAAATGAGTGCTCACTCCTCTAGTTCACCCATAGCTGCATCTGTCAGCGAAACATGAAGGCTGCCACTGATTTCCTCTTTTAAGAGTTCCTGTACGAGATAAGTGACTTAAATACTGAAGTCATGACACTTAGTAGCTAGGGGGAAGGGATAGAACTTGCATTGCTTCCTGTCTAGGCAACAATGACAACCAAGACCTTTACACAAACCCTCTTTAGGGCCTTGATATTTTCTTTAATGAATGTCACACTCCCTCCCAACCAACCTTGAGG
This sequence comes from Lithobates sylvaticus, assembly GCA_028564925.1. NCBI lineage: Eukaryota > Metazoa > Chordata > Amphibia > Anura > Ranidae > Lithobates > Lithobates sylvaticus. Next base: position 763,638,284 of record CM053026.1, on the reverse strand, counting down.
GCCCAGCTACCATTTTCTCTGGGTCTTCACTGGAATTCTTCCAGCTTGGTGGCTCTGTGAGGTCAGCTATGGCCAGCACATAGGATCAAATACATGTAAGAGGGGCTTCACAGTTGACTGAACGTTGGTGCCAAAAGCACAAGTCCCTGCCAATCTATTGTTGGAACACTGTCTCTCCTGCTGAGGCCAAACCTGGCACCATATTGTACCTCACTCCATCCCAAGGAAGGAATGTCTACATGTTGAGGTTACTGCACTTTATTAATGGAAGTCAAAAATGTCATAACTGTCCCATCGACATACAGTACATTCTGGAGTCCTTGTCAATAGTCGTATTTAGTGGACGGTTCACAGAAGTCAAATGTGAAACCATATGCAGCCCTTTAAGTAGCCATCTCTTTCTACCAAAGGGCTTTAGTACTCACAGGACTGGGCTTTAGTACTCACATGACTGAATTTCTCTTCACTCACCTCCTCCACAGGTTTGACCTCATATTATATGGTTTTGGTAAATCTGAAGACAAAAGTCTGCAGATAACCTGATAGTGTGTATGGGGCTTTATCCTGGGACCCTCCAGGAAAAAAAAAAACAAAAACAACTCAGGGAACTCTTGGCCTGGTCATAAAGGCCTTTTGCATCCTGCCCTAGCCCCACCTTCATAAGGGTCAGAAAATATGCAACCGGCTGTTTTGAGTGCAGGTCTACTTCCTACATGTCCAGGGCCTCCATGTGCTGGTGTGGGGTGTTTGACTCCCATGTCCCAAAGATTCTCCAAACCTGGCTATTAACGGGGCATTGACTTAACCATGACAGCACCTGATGACTGTCTGCTGTAACCAGACAATATTCTGACAGCCACCTAAGGGCAGGCTAGCCAACTGAACCTGCCTATACATGAACCCACACAAAACCAGACATACTACAAGGTTGACAATCCCATTATGAAAAATACTTACATCCTTGTCCACATTCAGGTACTTAGCAATCTGTTCCAATTCCTCAGGATCTGGTTTGGGGTCGTTTCGAAAAAAAATCTCCAAGCTGTCTCTTGCGATTTTGTCCAGGACTGGCCGTTGTTTCCTCTTCTGGGACTGAACCAGCACCTGTTCTTTACGGATCATCTAAGGTCCAAAAAAAAAAAAAAAATAGTCAAGCATTGTTTCAGAGGCACCAAATCAAGAAAACATACAATGGACTGACAGACAAAAAATTATGCTGTGTGCTAAGACATTTTTTGCAAAATCAAATTATCAAAAAAAAAAAAAAAAAAATATATATCAACTGAAGAAAATGTTCTCACATTAGAGACATTCAAATCCCCAAAATGGTTTCCATCTAGTTCCTTAGCGAGCTATCAGGACCCCCCGCCCCTTTAACCACTAGCCTACTAGGCTAGTTAACCCCCTTCTTGCCCAGGCCAATTTTCAGTGGTCAAACTTTTAATAAAAATTGCACCGTCATCCCACTGTACCCATATGACATTATAAATTTGAGAGGGCCTAGTGTGCATCAACACGGCCTATACTCCTGAGAGAAGCTTGGACAGATAGACATAGAAAGTGTATGCATATAAACAAAAATAGGTTTTATTAGGGCAGTAGGCCCAGAAGATAATTTGGGTAAATGAAAGTACAATTATACATAAAGTCAAAAATATACATGAGAACGCATATGACCATAGACATGTACATAAAATGCAGAAATTGCACAACAACTTGCGATATTATCAAGGTCTTTCAGGAAAATGCCGACATGTTTCGGACGGGCGTCCTTTTTCAAGGCAATTACAGTTCCTGTGTTTGCTCAATAGTACTGTATGAAACAGAGTAAAGGCATTAGTATATAACATATGTAATTGTAAAGTAGAGAACCTGTGTTTTTGCCGTTTGAATGATCATGGTACTCACTTGCAAAACATTGAAGAAAAAGGGCCTAGATAGCCCGGTGGTCTTGGGGTACAGGAGTATGGTCTTGGAGTGACATCACAATATTAAATCTGTGCTGTTAAAAGCAAAAGGCTGCTGGGCTGTGCTGCAAGATCTCCAAGGCACCGTAAGGTTGCTGTTTTTACCTGCAAAGACAGTAGGATGCTGGGGGGTAGAGTAAAGTGGATGGGAAAGGGTTAGACTCAATTAGGTCTAAAGTAGTAATAATTGAAAGGAGTAAAAAAAAGAGTATTTTATATAGTCAACGGTGGTGAGGTACAACAGAGCGCCGGCAGGGAAGTGTTGTAATCCCGTTGCTCAGGTTTAAATTAGGAAGTGTTACAGCTGGGCGGGCAGTCAAATCTGCACGCTCAGCTGTGGGGTAATAATCCCAGGTAAAAATGGTTTCCATCTAGGGGGCGGGGCCGCGTGCGGCGTCGGGGCGTCACCGACGCGGGCAGCAAGCCATGGAACGCAAGCAGCGTGCGCAGGGGGTAGAGGGTGCGCACGCGCAACGGGGAATGCGCACTGTCTTAGTGCAAATACTATGGTACTGAAAGATGTTGTGATGTATTAAAAAAGTCCCCGATCTCGATGTGTTGCCCAGGCCAACGGGCTGAACACCCCCTTTCAGTGGTCAGATACATTCTGGTTAATTTTACAATGAAAAAATTGCACATTGATCGTCATCCAACACTGTTGTACCCATATATATTTGATCCATAGGCGGAGCATTTGAGTAGATACCAGGGAGTCATTTTAAACCCCACACAAATAAGTCTGATTGGTGGTGAAGTTTAATCACCACTGAGGGGAATATCCATCTAAGCTCACTTTGGAGCAAGGCTTTATTGTAGTCACCACCTCGATTGGGTGGAGGAATGTGATCAAGTGCTTTAAATATAATTTGGGGAGTTGAGTCTTGATGGACAGTTGCACATACGTCTTTTTTTTTTTTTGGGAAAAAATAAAAATAAAAAAACCCGCATTTCATAGTTTGTTATCGAAATGTTGGAAACAACTAATTGTTCTCCTTCATTGAGGCAGGCACAATTGGTAACAAGTGTTGATGAAAGTAAGGGTCCCTTTTAGAGTAAGCCAGTTACCGGCTCCCTGCAGTGTATTCGCTTCTAATTAATTTGTCACGGAGAGAGGGAGCTCGTCTGTAGGTAACACCGTACAGGGACAAATGGAGACAGAGAATGATCTGTGGTTAGAATGTGCCAATGTTTTCTCTAGAAAAGTAATTAGGGAGTGTTGTTCACAGTAATTGGTAATGATTCTCAGAGGAGTATTCGTAGCCTTAGGCTTGGAGGAGAAAAGTAAGGAAGTGCAGCTTTTTTGTATGCGATTTTTAGGACTGTATGTGGGTATCCTCGTTCACGGAGCCTGTTGTAGAACAGAGGCTTCATGTTGGCCTCGGTTGAACAATTGCGACATTGGGCATATGGAATAGAGTTAAGGAGGGGTTCAGGATGAAAGCTTGAAGCAGCTAGGATAGTGTTGCCTGCAGTGGGTTTACGGTATAAATGGCTTTTGCTCTGAGTGCCCAGCAGCCTTTTGCTTTTAACAGCACAGATTTAATATATCTTGTGATCACTCCAACCATACTCCTGTACCCCTTCTAGGCCCTTTTTCTTCAATGTTTTGCAAGTGAGTACCATGATCATTTAAACAGCAAAAACACAGGTTCTCTACTTTACAATCACACATGTTATATACTAATGCCTTTACTCTGTTTCATACAGTACTATTGAGCAAACACAGGAACTGTAATTGCCTTGAAAAAGGACGCCCGTCCGAAACATCGGCATTTTCCTGAAAGACCTTGATAATATCGCAAGTTGTTGTGCAATTTCTCTGCATTTTATGTACATGTCTATGGTCATATGCGTTCTCATGTATATTTTTGACTTTATGTATAATTGACTTTCATTTACAGGGTTTATATGCATACACTTTCTATGGTCCAAGCTTCTCTCAGGGGTATAGGCCGTGTTGATCACAGGCCCTCTCAAATTTATATTTTTCACAATTGAGCAGTAGACCCATTTGCTACCAACAGCCTTGCCCAGACTACTAAGCCATATGACATTTGTCTTTTGCCACAGTCAGCATGAGGAAAGGAATGTAGCTTCTATTTACATCTGTGATTGGACAGCTTCTGATTGGCTCTTCACCTCAAATCGGTGATCAGCAGTGTGCTCCAGACAGTGATCACAGGGCGGGTGCAATCACAGGAGGCAGTCATATGACAGCCTCCCAGAACTAGCGGTCTGTGCAGTAGCTGTCATTTGGCAAGTGGTTAACACCAAAAAAGGTACCCATTGTCCAAAAAAAAAAAGGTACCCAAAAAAAAAAAAAGAATAAATAAAAACTGCCCACACCAATTTCTGCAACAAAACTTTAGAAGTTTGTTCAAGTCTAGCTTACCTCTTGAAGGCATTCATTCTTTTCAGTGTCTTCCAGCCAGCGTTGTAGAAAGGGTTTATACCGGCACATATTCCTGTAGCTTAGCTGGACTGACTCAAACCTACAGAGCGTTGTTGGGCAAATCTTCTTTCCTGTAGAAGAAAAATAAATAAAAAAAGTCACCAATTTCTACAGGCGGGGCAAATACGTCTCCCTTTGCTGGTGTCAAAACTAAAACTACAGGGGCAAATTCAACCCTTATGGATTAGAACTTCATGAAGTGTTCATTGTTGTGTCCAACTTTCCATCTTGGGACATTCCATCCCCAAGACAAGAGTAAGTGAGGATCTACCCCAAGGGCTGATAAATATCTTGGGTGTCTTGATGAAACAGAAAAGCCAAAAGGTCCTGATGACCACAGCTGATCTCTCAGGTGTGCCAGTTTATAAAGCAGAGCTGAGGAGTGAAGAACACCCTTCTGTCATTGAGATGGCCGGTTTATGAAGGTCTGAAGATCACTGGCCATCACAAAAATAACTGTCCCAGAGTCTCCAGCCCAGAGGTTTAGAATCTGGGTGAGAAGTTGCTGTGATGTGAGGAAGAGACTTCTTTATTCCCAATATCAGCAACAGAGAGCTTAAAGATAGATATAAAATAAGGCCCCTTTCACACAAGCACCTCCATTGGACGGATTCTGCTTGCTCAGAAGGGGATCGCTTCACTGATCCCCGCTGAGTAGGCAGATGACAGGTCTGTCTCTACTCACTGTGGAGATGAGCTATAGATTCTCTCTATCCATCACATACATTAGAACTATATAATGTGTGCATGTATTGCCTTTTAGGACCCATTCATATCCGAGCAATGCAGAATTGCGCAATTCTTGCAACAATTCCAAGTTGCACTAAAATTGTATCAAAATTCGCTATGCACTTTTGGGTGCCATGAATCGTTAAATGGCACCCCAAATGCAGTTAGCAGACAGACATTTTGCTGCAAATTTAGTAAAAATTTGACAAAACATGCTACCAACAGGCCAAAATGCACATTAGGGAAAAAATTTAAATAAAATAACACACACACACACACACACACACAAAAATGCTCCATGCCCCCAAAAAAGTAAAATTTGCCTTTGTTATACACATTTTGGTACAGGTTAACACTTTTGGCTGCTTTTTCCAACACAAAGCATTTTATTAAAATGTGCGCCGTCAAATTAGTTTTGTTACGTTTCATATTAGCAGTTCGTAATTCGTGTCTGAAATTCAATTTGGATTCGTAGAAAAAAAAAAAAAAAAAAAGGAACAGCACAATTCTACAGAAAGTCAGAAACGCCTAACATATCTGAAATTGAAGCGAGTGGAAGCAGAGGAGGGTGAAGAGGTGGAGGAGCGTGTGGAAACACTGACAGAAAAACAAAAAGAATCTACCGCCATGTTCTTGGAGATAGTCGAAGTGGCGTGACTATTCCAAAAAAAAAATAAAAATAAAAAAGAAGAAGGATCGATTATGATTGCAGCAAGCAAACATAAAATTGTATTCAAGAAAGGAAGAAATAATAGAGGAAGTACCGTGTATACTCGAGTATAGGCCGACCCGAATATAAGCCGAGGCACCTAAATTTTACCACTGGGAAAGGGTATTGACTCGAGTATAAGCCTAGGGTGAGAAATACGCAGCTACTGTAAGTGGAAAAGAGGGTCAACAATGCCCATTTGCAGCCTCACTGTGCCCATTTGCAGCCATAGGTTCCCCCAAACTTGGTAGTTAAGGGTTCCTAGATGCCCTCTGCAGCCAAAATTTGGGGTCTCTAGACCCAAAGGGTCCCGAAATAACATTGCTGCAGATGGACACAGTTGACCGACTTTGGAGCCCCCGTATCTCGGTGCCACTTGGTGCTAGGAACGCCAAAATGGATATGTTGTAGTGTTGGTTCCACTGGATTTGCACACCAAATTTGTTGGGTCGGAAAATGTAATTCTTTCAGCACAAAAAAAAAAAATAAAAAAAAAAAAGGTGCTGAAAAACTCGGCTTATACGGTAATCCAAAAAAATAAAAAAAATTCGGAAAAGCAGAGAAATTATAAAAAAAAAAAGTAAGTCTTATTTTTACAAGAATTTTTTGTACATGTGTACCGATGTGTTTATTTATGCCTTGTTTTTATCATGACATTGGCTGTTTGCCATTTGTAGTACTTGTGCTAAGGATTCACGCATGCATGACTGTTCTTATCCACATTCCTCTGGTTGGTTTTATTTCCCATATGCAATCTTATGTGGTTTTATAAAAAAAAAAAAAAAAAAGAAAAAAAAAATATATGATAAACTTTCGTTTGTGATGGGGGAAGACAGATTTTAGATACTTTGCACAGTGCAACCAATCAGCTTCTCTTGTGTTCAGTTTAACTTTGTAAATTAAAGCTATAATCTGATTGGCTCCAGATTCTGTCTGTTCCAGTTTTGCTAAATTCCCCTCATTGTAGTAGTGATTGATGGCCTGAACAGACACAAGTTTGTTTTGAATTTTAAAATTAGAATCTGGAAAAAGTTTGATGGTCACTCTGCATTTCATGGTCACTGGGAAATATTTTAATACACCATTTGGTTCAGAACATTTTTTTTTCCTTGTATTCAACCTCTAAAACCTAGGTGCGTCTTATGGAGTGAAAAATACGGTATTTGTATTGTAAAACAGGAAGTGCCTTATTTAAAAAAAAAAAAAAAAAAAAAACCTGGTACATATAGCTCAAGATTCGGACATGCATCTGGATAGGGCGACTCTACGGCGTTGCATTACTGATCTTCTGGCACAACAGAGGAAGATGGATAGTATTAAAGAGCAAGTGGAGGAAGTTCAGCTTACTATTAAGAATACTCTGGATGTTCTACAAAATTTGAATTTTTTTCACATTTTATAAATTCTTTACATACAGTTCATCAAATGTCTGGGTCTTGCTTTAAAAGTAACTACATGTACTCCACACCACAGGTCATAGTGGTGCACTGTCTGTCCACCTGCTAACCCTTCCAATCGCCTCCTTCAGCACCCAACACAAGACTTGACCACTTTCAGCCCCGGACCAATTTGCAGCCAAAGGACCAGGCCCCTTTTTGCGATTCGGCACTGCGTCACTTTAACTGACAATTGCGCGGTCGTGCGACGTGGCTCCCAAACAAAATTGACGTCCTTTTTTTCCCCCACAAATAAAGCTTTTTGGTGGCATTTGATCGCCCCTGCGTTTTTTTGCGCTACCAAAAGAGCGGCAATTTTGAAAAAAAAAAAAAAAAAAAAAAAATTAATTTTTGCTATAAAAAATTCCCCCAAATAAAAAAATATATTATTTTTTGCTATATATAAAATATATATATATATATATATATAAATTTTTTTCCTCAGTTTAGGCCGATACGTATTCTTCTACATATTTGTGGTAAAAAAAAAAAAAAAAAAAAAATCGCAATCAGCGATTATTGATTGGTTTGCGCATAAGTTATAGCGTTTACAAGATAGGGGATAGTTTTATAGCATTTTTTTTTTATTAGTAATGGCGGCGATCAGCGATTTTTATTTTGACTGCCACATTATTGCGGACACAGCGGACATTTTTGGAACCATTGTCATTTATACAGCAATCAGTGATATTTAAATGCATTGATTCCTGTATAAAATGACACTGGCAGTGAAGGGGTTAACCACTAGGGCTGTGTAGGGGTTAAGTGTGCCTAGAGGTGTGTTTCTTACTGTGGGGGGGGGGGGGGCGTGGCTGTCAGCTAGTGAATGCTGATCTCTGCTCCAATCACAGGGAGCAGAGATCGCGTCACTAGTTGCTAGGCAGAACGGGGAGATGCTGTTTATTTCTGCATCTCCCCGTTCAGCCTTCCCGTGAGACGATCGCGGATGTCCCCGGGACCCGCGACCGGCCTCACGGGGGTCCTGACCGGCGCGAGCGTGCGCCGCTCCCGGCGGCACCTTAAAGGGGATAGATAGATAGATAGATAGATATGCCCTTATGCCTGTCTGTGCCATTCTGTCTAAGTATATCGTCGTGCGCCGGTCGGGAAGCGGTTAAAGGACATTTCCCACCTTTGCAAGTGATTGAGCTTTTGGTGGTAATGGGGAGGTGTGTGTGTGTGTGTGTGTGTGTGTGTGTGTGTGTGTGTGTGTGTGTGGGTGGGGGGGGGGGGGGGTGAACATGTGTGTGCATTCTTAGGAGTCACAGGGTGCATTTCATACTTTGAACTTCTAGGCCTCTGGCCTATAAAAGAATCTATCAAACTTCCATCCACAATATCTTCAATCCATCTCTCACAGGTTTGGGTCTTTTATCTGAACTGCAATTAGCCCCCCCCCCCCCCTCCGCTCTGTGGAGAATGATACAGCAGGACGAGTCCTAGTTGTGTCAGTCAGTGTGAGCGTTAGGAGCCAGCCTGGACAGGGGACACAGAGAGAGAAGACCATCTATATAACAGAACAAGTGAAAGGAGATTCTCAGATCTCCCCCGTATCCTCCTGGCTGTGTCACATCTACTCTGTTGCCCCAAGTCCATCCCCTCCCCCCACCATTCTTCTCATTTACACATATGACTGCTAGAATAGATAAAAAAAAAAAAAAAAAAAAAGACATTTTAGGGAAATTGATCAAAATTGGAGCTGACAGAATCTGGAGCAGTTGCCCATGGCAACCAATCAGCTTCTCTTCAGTTTATTCCATTAAGATTTGAAAATGAAAGAAGCCGATTGGCTGCCATGCATAGCTGGTCCAGTATCAATAGATCCCCCGCACTGGTCGGAGAGCACATGCGCGGTAACACCAAACAATTTCCAGTGACCCTGCACTTCCCTGGTGACCCCGTACAGTGCGGGGGGGGGGGGGGGATCTATCAAAGCTGGGGCTGTTTCCTCCATCTCTAAGGTCTCAGATTGCTCCCAGCAGTTCATCCACCTCCTTCTGGGAAAGGTTGAACCTGGTATGTTTTGCCGATTCTTCCCGACCTTCCCCCCCGTCCTGAATCTGATTGGGAGGAATCAGGGTAAGTGGTTTTAAGGGGCTTCTCCCTACTCTGAAGGCTCTCCTGAACCTGAGGGGGAAGTGGGCACCTGATCGGGCTGGCTAACGGCTGTGAATGGGACTTGTGCATCTAAAATACGTTTCTGGAATGATTGGAAAGTTAATTGCATTCATCCTTGGAGGAATTTAGAAAAAGGGGAACCGTCCTCGCTCTAACACAGCTGTGATGCATGTGGGACATGAGGTTTTAGTGTAGCTAGAGGACAGCCTTGCACTACAGGAAGAACACCGTTTTTGTAGTGGCTTTTTTTTGATCTGGACAATTTTTTCTGAGAGGGGACAAGAAAGAGAAGGGGGGGGGGGGATTTGTTTGATAAGAAATCCCAGCTAGTCCCGGCCTCCTCCCAGTGCCCAAAAGAGCTAATAAAGAAGGTTCCCCCAGGGTCTTCCTAGCCCTCCCTCTTCAAAAATCGGTGCACAAGAAAAAAAAAAGTCTTGGCAATGCCAGCCTACCTGCGACAAGCCAGTGTTTGACTCCCCAAGCGTGGGATGCCTCCATGTTGGCTCCTTGCTTCCCAGCTGCTGGTATATAAAGACCATGCTGTCACGCCTTTAATACACTGGCTCAGCCTTCCCCTTATGCTCTCTGCGCCAGGAGGCCAGAACCACAAACTCTGGCGCACAGTGATGACATCCCATCCGGCGGCGGTGACGCCTGCCGCTTTCAGGGTCAGTGTCCTATGGCGAGGAGAGCAAGCCCTCCCATAACTGCCCATTCATTTTCTTGGGGGGGGGGGGGGGGACTCCATACCTCTGCGGGGGGAACCTGTGGGAGAAAAGGAAAAAAGGTGGGAGGGGGGGAACTTCTGGCTAGTATGGACAGCCCTTGTGCGATGGAGCTCTCCAACACCATACCCCATTGAAAGATGGTTCCTCCAGACTGGGGAAACCAAAACACACACACACACACACACACACACACACACACACACACGATACCTGAGGGACCACCTTTTAAAGAGCTAAGGGCAAGTTGTTTCCTGTCTGGTAGGAAGAGTTCCATCTCAAGGGCTGTACTGGAAGACTGGGGGGGGGGGGGGGGGGTTTCCAATCGTACCCAATTTTGAATAATTGATCTTGTGTAAAGGATGCCTTGCTAAAATGGTCTGGGGTACGATGGAGATTGGAGTGATTTTGTGGGGTTGGTTATGGATATAAATCACATTGTCGGCATAGAGGCCAATTTTGTGATTGAGCTCACCAAATTTCAATGCCAGATATAGCTGGGTTAGTACGAATGGAATGAGCTAGTGGCACCATAAGGGTAAAGATTAGCAGAGATAGGGGCCATCCCTGTTGTGTTCCATTGGTTATATGGAAGGGGTCCGACAGAATGCCTGAAGTTAAAACTTTAGCTTTAGGAGTATAGTGTCATTATTACCTTAAGTCAGGGGTCTTCAAACTATGGCCCTCCAGTTGTTCAGGAACCACAATTCTCATCATGCCTAGTCATGTCTGTGAATGTCAAAGTTTTACAATGCCTCATGGGACGTGTAGTTCTGCAACAGCTGGAGGGCCGTAGTTTGAAGATCCCTGCCTTAAGTATTGGGCCAGGAAAAATACATTTTATTAGAACTGCTTTGAAGAAGTTCTAGTCCACTTTTAAATGCCTTTTCTGCATTCAAGGAGATTCAGATGGCGTTCAGTGGCATTTGACCCATTGTAGGTCAATGTACTGGCAGGTGCCATCAGAAGCCTGTCTGCCAGCTACGCATCCAACTTGGTCTGGATGTACTAGGTGGAGGAAAGGAGTGTGACCAAGACTATGGCATAAAGTTTTGGGTCAGTTTTTAGTAGCGAGATGGGCCTTGTAGCTAGCTCAGTCATTGGCCGTTTTGCCAGGTTTAGGGATTGTGACGATGTTCGCTTCAAGGGCTTCCGAGGGGATGAAACCTGTGGAGAGTATGATTAATTGACAGAGCTGAGGGGCTAGTAGTTTGAAAAATTGCTTGTAGTGCTTATTGCTGAAACCTTCAGGCCCAGGGGCTTAATGTAGTGGAAGGGAGAGTGCTTTCCAGTTCAGGTGAAAAAAAAAAAAAAAAGGACCAGAGACGGTATGCAGTTATTCTGGGGATAGTGACGGTAGCTGTAAATGGTCTAGGAACTGCTCTGTCAGATGGTGAGGGGGTGTCATCTGTAGATGCCAGGTTGTATATGTTGGCATAGAACTGACTAAATTTGTTGTCCTTCGGGTGGGTGAGCACAGCGAGGGGAGGTAAGGCATGAGATTTTGGTGTGTACTAGACTGTACTAAGCTGTTTCGCAAGACCAGCTCTGCGTTTATGGTAAAAAAGTTGACTGCTGAGAAACAGAGAATCACCACTCTAAAACAATTACCCCTCCTCCAATCAGCTGTCTCTGCAATGAGACAGACACATGCGCATCAGAATAAATCAAGACAAAATGAAAAGCAGCATGTGAGACACTGATTGTTAATAGACAACACCTGTGGACATTAGACTGCAGACAGTCAATGAGGACATTGAGATCGTTCTAACATGGAATCCTACATTAAAACAAAAAAAGATTATATAGAGATATAGATAAAAAACCCATACAAACCAAAACCCGAAAGTATAAAAACAAAAAACACATTTATGTGCATTAAAAAAACTTGTATGTACTAGAATAAAAATATGCATGCATACTAAAGATAAGGACGAGATAAACATACCCTCCTTCCAAACGTGTTGGTGCATGCAGCTCAAAATGTATCCTCCTCCTGTATAAGTATTGGCTGCACTGGCGTAAAACTAAGATCAACCACAATGCATCAAAAAAAAAAAAAAAAAAAAAAAAAAAACTAAAGAAAACTCATTGATAACAAAGTGCTACAAACACTTCTGGCGTCACTCCCTGAATACACAAAAAAAAAAAAAAAAAACAACAAATTGTGTGTGTGTGTGTGTGTGTGTGTGTTGAATGTGTGTGTGTGTGTGTGCTGGTGTGTGTCATGTATGGGGGGGGGGGGGGATGTTGGCGGACAATTTAGGAAAAATGTAAGGGACGAGGAAAGACGACACAGCCAAACAGATTATTCGTAGAAGTGCGAGACATCCCACTCAAAGTTGAGCCCAATGGGCTTTCTATTGTTGAGGTGGAAAAGCCAATGTGGAGACCTTGAAATCCTTATTAAAAAAGACAGAGTTAATGGCATCCCCCAGTTTCACATGAGGGCAACATGGACATCTACTGTCACCACATTGATACGTTCCCCTTAACCACTTCAGCCCCGGACCAATTGGCAGCCAAAGGACCAGGACCCTTTTTGCGATTCGGCACTGCGTTGCTTTAACTGACAATTGCACGGTCGTGCGACGTGGCTCCAATACAAAATTGGCGTCCTTTTTTTCCCACAAATAGAGCTTTCTTTTGGTGGTATTTGATCGCCCCTGCGGTTTTTATTTTTTGCGCTATAAACAAAAATAGAGCGACAATTTTGAAAAAAAATGCAATATTTTTTGCTTTTTGCTATAATAAATATCCCCAAAAAAAAAAAAAAAATAATATAAAAAAACTTTTTTTTCCCTCAGTTTCGGCCGATACGTATTCTTCTACATATTTTTGGTAAAAAAAAAAAAAAAAAAAAAAAAAAAGATCGCAATTAGCGATTATTGATTGGTTTGCGCAAAAGTTATAGCGTTTACAAAATAGGGGATAGTTTTATAGCATTTTTATACATTTTTTTTTTTACTAGTAATGGCAGCGATCTTTATTGTGACTGCGACATTATGGCGGACACATCGGACATTTTTGACACATTTTTGGGACCATTGTCATTTATACAGCAATCAATCAATGCTATTTACCGTATTTATCGGCGTATAACACGCACCCCAAGTTTAGGAGGGAAGTTTAAGGAAAAAAAACTAAAAAAAAAAAAATTTAATTGCCCATTAATGAAGCCTTGCACTGTCCTCCTGAAGCCTTGCACTATGTCCACCTGAAGCCTGGCCCTTTGTCCCCCTGAAGCCTTTCTAAAAAGCATGGTTGATTTTTATTTTTAAACTTACCGCCGCCGCCATCTTCGGCTCCTCCCGTCGCCAGGATCTTCGGCTCCTCCCGTCGCCAGGATCTTCGGCTCCTCCCGTCGCCAGGATCTTCGGCTCCTCCCGCCGACATAGACCGAGCCGGCTCCACTCGCAGTAACGCCCCTGTCCCGCCCCTTGGCCCGGCTCCTATGATGGACACAATGCCGGGCCAATGGCGGGACGTAAAGGCTAGGGAGGCGGGACTGGGCGTGACTGCGAGCGGAGCCGAGTACACAGAAGACTCGGCTCTGCTCGTAGATGTCGGCGGAGCTCCGAATCGGCGGCGATTGGCGGGGGATCGGCGTATAACATGCACCCACGATTTTCCCCTGATTTTAAGGGGTAAAAAGTGCATGTTATACGCCGATAAATACGGTAAATGCATTGATTCCTGTATAAATGACAGTTGTAGTGAAGGGGTTAACCACTAGGGGGAGGGGAGGGGTTATGGGCTGTGACGTGTGTGTTTTTTTTTTTTTACATTAGGGGGCGGGGCTGACGTCTGACATCATTGATCGGCTTTCCCGATGACCGGGAACAGCCAAGCAATGGACAGGCAGAGTAGGAAGCACGGGGAGAGGTTTGTTTACACAGACCTCTCCCCGTTCTTCAGCTCCGTGACCGATCGCGGGACACCAGCGGCGATCGGGTCCGCTGGTCTCGCGGCCAGGGGGCACGGAGCTCCCGACTGGGTCGCGAGGCAGGCATTTAAAAAAAATACCGTACAGGTACGGGATTTTGCCTGCCCGTGCCATTCTGCTCACGTATATGTACATGAGGCGGTCGGGAAGCGGTTAAACTGCAACCAGTGTGGACAATGAGGTCTACTGGTGTATATACTAGGGGACAACGTCCTGCCAATGGTAGGAGCTCTACGTGACACTGCTCTAAAGCCCTTATATACCGGGCATATATAGGGTTCTGCCCTTTGAATGGAGAGCTGTTGAGAAGGGCGGAGGAGGAGATGCTGCTCCAGCACCTTTTTTGGCTGGACTGCATGTCTTTCTGTGAGAAGAAGTCCTTGAGGCAGCGCTACTTGTACCAGCGGTGGTTTCTTTCTGGACATACCGATGTGTCACCCAATGTACCGGCTTCCCTCTGGTACGGGAAGAGGGGAGGAATGTTATGGAAGGCAGAGAGTTGTCGGTTGTCCAGAGCTTACGGGTTTAGTGGTCATCTTGCTCTGCAAGCCAGCCACCACCCCCAATTTTAAACTCATTACATGTTAGGTATCTATTTACTTGGCATAACATCTTTGACATTATACAAGAAAAAAAAAAAAAAAAAAAAAAAAAAAGTCTAACTTTACAGTTTTGTTTATTCATGAAAAGTATATTTTTACAAAAAAAAATAAAAAATTGCAATGGCCACCATTTTATTCTCTAGGACATACACAACGTTTGGGGATTCCAAGTAATTCACATTTTCTTGCAAAAAAAAATACAGATTTTAACTTGTAAAACAAAAATGTCAGGGTTTAAATGTTTAATTAAACACACAACTTAAACTCCCTCCATCCCTGTTCAGGAAACAATGTAAAAAAATAAAAATAAAATAAAAACCACACACAGGAAAGAACGTAGTTCTTTTTTTTCCCCCAGACCTGACGATATGCACCTGTAAAACACAAGTCCTGTTTACATCAGCCAGTCCATAAAGCTGCCTGGATGGACCTTCGGATTCAGGTCCACCTGTCCAGTTTTTCATGCGGACTTTATCAGAATGCCCAAGAGGTTACTTTTGTAACTAGACTTCATGAGCCTCAATACCCAAACTGAGAAACCTAAAAATTTAGGGCACTTATCACATGGATAGTGTTGGCATTACAATGGGACATTTAGGACATTCAATGAGATGCAAAACTTAAACAATTTACATAGAAGAAAAAAATAAAAATAAAAAAGGGAGGGGGTAGAGTGCTTACCATACAAAACTTTCACGGCATAGCAAACATCTGCTTGTGTAAACCCCATATTAAACCGCCTCCGCCTCATGTCCACAGCAAACTGCTCCATTTCCATCTCACTGATCATTTCCTAAAAATAAAAAAAACAAAAAAAAAAAATATATATATATATATATATATATATATAATAAAGCAATGTAGTCATTTCCCCCCTCCCCCATTTTAGGCTTTTACTGCTGCTCATAAATGGTTAGGGTGTCCCCAGATGTTTCCCCACAATGGGTGCATTTGAGCCTACAAACCACAATCAGTGGCATCATGTAAAGCTCTGGCTTCTGCAGGTGCCTCCTATAGCTGAAGGTCCATCATTGATAACAGGGTGCTGCAGGAAGAACCACCCCTGAAAGCTGTAAGGGGGCTACAAATGAAGCATGCATGGGTGTAACATAAAACATGGTCAAAAAGAGAATGTATGTATGTATGTATGTAGTATGTATGTATGTATGTACGTACACACCTAACAATTTTGATTAAAAAAAAAAAAAAAAAAAAAAAAAAAAAGGCTCATTTATCAATTAGTGTGCCATTGCCAACCCCGCCTTCTTAAAATGCTAGTTGCCTGGCTGTCACGTTGATCCATGTTTCAGTGTTTGACATCACAGCCAGGTAAAGGATTTGACTTTCCTGATATATAGGACTTGATCTAAGTCAGCAGTATATAAAAAAAAGTGTTGAATCTAGAGACTAAAGACAGTAAGCTCTTTTTTTTTTTTTTTTATTCCCCATGCACCTGGATAGTTAGAGCAGTGTTATTCAAAGGCTTTTTTTTTTTTTGCCTTAGTAATTACCACAGCGGTTTCATCTGAGGGAAATCTTGAAAACATGACCTGTTGGGGAGCCTTGAGGACTGGAGTTTACTGCGTTAAAGCACCAGGTGGGGATAGAAGAAATTAATATGGGATTAGGAAGACCTTTAAGACCAGCTAAAAATCTAGAGACTTTGGCGATGTAGTCGAGCACAAGCCACGGCTAGAAGTTGCACACATGGTCACTCACCAGCGCCTCCTCCAAGACTTCAGACAAAGTCATCTCCTGGGTCCCCAACCTGGTCACGGTCTGGCTGGGGAGTGAGTTGTTCTTTTTGGTCACCTCTTGGGTGGGGGCGCTGCTGCAACGGCTACTCTCCACGTTGGCTACCCCGGTCTCCACTGGCGTGTTGGGACTCTGGTCGGGCGGCGTCAGATACACTTTGGAGCCTGGAATGTTGGCATTTTTCTGGGTTTGGCTGGAAGAATCGGGGCTCCCTGGCCAGAAGGCTGAAGTCCAATCATGGGGGTAATACTGAAGAAATGGGTGACTCTTCTCCACCGATCCATCAGAGGCCTCACTCTCTTCGATCCTCCTGCTCTCCACCATGCAGGGGGTCTCCATGTTTAGTTGAGGACTTGGAGGTGCACAGAGATTAAGGTGACCAGGGGGCTCCAGCCGAGGAGCATCGTTCCAAGCCATGACCTGAGCCTGGTACTCCCCAAGATCCCCACCATCTGTCCCCACAGCTGGGGAGAAAAAGGCCTGGTAAGGGTGGTAGTAATCCTCAGACTCCTCTTGGATGATACCATGGTTCAGGGTAAATGAAGGATAAGCCTGTTGGCTGCACATGACCCTAAGCACTGAAAATGTCTGTGGTCTAGGTCAAGTGGTCTAGGTCAATGGTCAAGTAAAAGGTTCAAATCCTAATTCAAGTGCCTGATAAAGCACTGGAGAGGCTAGGCCTAATCAAAAAAAAAAAAAAACACTCCTTGTCCAAAAGCCCCCAAAAGAAGAGCTGAAAAAGCTTGGATGAAACCTTGACGACACAACCTCAACTGTTCATTCCAGTGTGTCCACGAAGCCGACTCCTCCAACCTAAAAGGCCATTAAATTAAATTGGCCTATTTACTCTAGAGGTGGCGATCCCAGCCACACCCCTCAATTGATGGCTGAGTTAATTGATCCTATCATTCATTGGTTCCTCTACAGCAAATAACCCCCACCATCCGCCCACCAGGGTGAATTAACCATCTTATTTCCAAATGAATTCACTGCATGAAAAAAAGCCATCAAGGTAGAAATAAGTGTGGCTGTGGGGGCATCATGGCTGCTAATCACACAGGTGACGCATATATGCAAAAATATAATGGATTGCTGAAGGTTAGCAGAATGCGCAGTAGGTACTTCTTTAGCCTCATACACACGATAGGACCTTGTACAAACTTTCCCGTGGATTTTTTTTATACAAAGGGCGTCGGCCCTGAACTTGTATTGCATACACACAGCAGGACTTTTTCTGCTCTTTACCGCCACCTTTGGTCAACTTCTGTATTGTTGTCTGATCTTTTGCATTGGTTCTGAGCTACCGTATTTATCGGCGTATAACACGCACTTTTTCCCCCTTAAAATCGTGGGAAAGTCTGGGGTGCGTGTTATACGCCGATACCCCAAAAAAAAAAATGACAAAAAAGGCAAGCGCCGCTGAAAAATAGCGAGCGCTGCCGAAAAAACCCGAAGCGCGGCCGAAAAAGAACGAAGCGCCCCCGGAAAAAGCCGAGCCGACTCTGCTCTGCTCGTAGTCCCGCCTCCCTGCGCTCGCTCCGGAAACAGCAGGGAGGCGAGACCGCGAGCTTAGCCATCCGAGTCGGCTCGGCATTTTCCGGGGGGGGCGCTTCGTTCTTTTTCGGCCGTGCTTCGGGTTTTTTCGGCGGCGCGCGCGACAGCGTCTCGGCGGCGGGAAATTTAAACCAGGAAAAGAATGAAAATTACGCTGGCAAGCTACAATGGCACTGGGCAAGGCTGCAATGATGCTGGGCAAGGCTGCAATGACGCTGGGCAAGGCTGCAAATGACGCTGGGCAAGGCTGCAAATGACGCTGGGCAAGGCTGCAGTGACGCTGGGCAAGGCTGCAGTGACGCTGGGCAAGGCTGCAATGACGCTGGGCAAGGCTGCAGTGACGCTGGGCAAGGCTGCAGTGACGCTGGGCAAGGCTGCAGTGACGCTGGGCAAGCTGCAATGACGCTGGACAAGCTGCAATGACGCTGGGCAAGCTGCAATGAGGCTGGGCAAGCTGCAATGACGCTTAAATGTAAGTTGTTTTTTTTTCCCTAAACTTCCCTTCTAAAACCTTTTTTCCTTAAAATGCCCTCCTAAACTTGGGGTGCGTGTTATACGCCGGTGCGTGTTATTCGCCGATAAATACGGTACTTTGTACAAAAGTCCTATGGTTTTCTGTACACACGGTCGGACTTTGCTCCATCGGACTTTTGTTGGCAGAAAGCTGGTCCGTTCGCACAGCCAACAAAAGTCTGATGAAAACTGAAAAAGTTGGTCCGATGGAGCGTACACACGGTCGGATGTTGGTCCAAAACAGCTAATTTGCATGTTTGTTGTCAAAAAGTCTGATCGTGTGTACGGGCCTTTTGTCAACTTTGATTGGACAGATTCTCCTCTCCTTGTATCATTGCAATCACTTCCCAGCCATTTGGGATCATAAACTAAAATTACCTGTCCCTGTAATAAGGCCCCTTTCACACAGAGGTGTGCACTTATCAGAGATGATTTTTCTCTGAGATCTGAAATGAGATAAATGATCTCCTCTGTCCCCGGTTTATCAAGTGGAGAAGATTTGTTCTCAGAAGGAGAAGTTTTTTTTCCTGTGAGATCTGAGTAGAAGGGGGAGGGGTGCCTGTGATCTCCGGATACACCTGTGTGATTACAGAGCAGCCGAGTATTAACCACTTCAGCCCCGGACCAATTGGCAGCCAAAGGACCAGGCCCCTTTTTTGCGATTCGGCACTGCGTCGCTTTAACTGACAATTGCGCGGTCATGCGACGTGGCTCCCAAACAAAATTGGCGTCCTTTTTTTCCCACAAATAGAGCTTTCTTTTGGTGGTATTTGATCGCCCCTGCGGTTTTTATTTTTTGCGCTATTAAACAAAAATAGAGCGACAATTTTGAAAAAAATGCAATATTTTTTACTTTTTGCTATAATAAATATCCCCAAAAAATATATAAAAAAACATTTTTTTTCCTCAGTTTAGGCCGATACGTATTCTTCTACATATTTTTGGTAAAAAAAATCGCAATAAGCGATTATTGATTAGTTTGCGCAAAAGTTATAGCGTTTACAAAATAGGGGATAGTTTTATAGCATTTTTACTAATATTTTTTTTTATTAGTAATGGCGGCGATCAGCGATTTTTATTGTGACTGCGACATTATGGCGGACACATCGGACATTTTTGACACATTTGTCATTTATACAGCAATCACTGCTATTTAAATAGCACTGATTCCTATGTAAATGACAGTTGTAGTGAAGGGGTTAACACTAGGGGGCGGGGAGGAGTCAGTGTGACGTGTTATGTTTTTTTTACAGTAGGGGGGCGTGGCTGTACGTCTGACGTCATTGATCGGCGTTCCCGATGACAGGGAACCGCCGATCACTGACAGTCAGTGTAGGAAGCGCGGGGAGAGGTTTGTTTACACATACCTCTCCCCGTTCTTCAGCTCTGTAACCCGATTGCGGGATACCAGCGGCGATCGGGTCCGCTGGTCCCGCGGCCGTGGTCACGGAGCTCCCGACCGGGTCGCGAGCGCGCCGCTGGCGGCGCGCGCGCGCCCCCCGGGCAGGCAAATTAAAGGGGACGTAACCGTACGTGCATTTGCCTGCCCGTGCCATTCTGTAGACGTATATCTACATGAGGCGGTCGGGAAGCGGTTAAAAGTGAAACCAAAGTTATAAAGATCGTCTAATTACATGGAAATAATCAGCACTGGCATTTTTTTTTTAACTCAGTGTTTTTTTTTTTTAACCACTACAATACTGTGCACTTTCACCTCCTTCCTTCCCAGACCAATTTTCAGCTTTCAGCGCTCTCGCACTTTCAATGACAATTGCGCGGTCATGCAATGCTGTACCCAAATGAATTTTTATCATTTTGTTTGCAAAAATAGAGCTTTAGTTTGGTGGTATTTATTCATGACTTCGTTTTTTATTTTTTGCGATATAAGTGAAAAAATTGAGGACATTTTTTAAAAAAACAATATTTTCTCCTTTCTTTTTTAAAAGAAATCCAATAAAATCAAATGTTGTCATAAATTTAAGCCAAAATGTATTCTGCTACATGTTTTTAGTAAAAAAAATTCTGTTAAATGTATAATAATTGGTTCGCGTGATCACGGACAGATGTTCGCAAATGATCATGTACAGATGTGTCCAGGTGATCACGGACATATGTGTGCAGATAATCATTGGCACATGTTATTTTACTGGGACATATGTGAGGGACATGTGTTTTTATTATTTGGGGACATGTGTTTTTACACTAGACTGGTGATCAGTGAGTAAAAAACGGTAAAAACACAGCTAATACTCACTGATCACCAGCTGGCTGCAGCGATCCGCTCTACTCTCCTCAGCGACGACTTCCGTGTGAGGAGAGGAGAGCCGATTGCCTAGCAACGGCTGTTTGCTTACATCACATACAAAAACATATTTGGGAAGCACTCACCAATGCGTTTAAATTCAAGATGGTGCTGCATAAGACCAACAAGCAATAGCGAACATATTACAGCGCACACATTCAAGAATGACGTTTCTGGAAACGTCATTCTTGAATGTGTGCGCTGTAATATGCTTACATCACATGACGGCTGTGATTGGACACGGCCGTCATGTGATCAGGAGGGCCAATCACAGAGCCCTCCTGCCGATCCGAGATGCGCCGTGTCCGGGTGGCACGAGCACATCGGGATTGCGCTGCTGCGCGGGCACGCGCGATCCCTCTACTTCTGAAGGACGTCCAGGAACGTCCAATCAGAAGTAGACGGCTCCCACCCGGACGTATATATAAAGCGACCGGGTGGGAAGTAGTTAACACACATTTTGGCACATTCTTTAACTAGTTAGGGACCAGAACTATTTTTCAGACTTGGTGTTTACAAGTTAAAATATATATTTTTTAAATATTTATAGTGTGCAAGATAATGTTGGTACGCTTCAAAATGGCGCCCGCTCAAGGAATGGCGACAAACTTTGACCCTTAAAAATCTCAGGTTACCAGTTTTGAGTTACAGAGGAGGTCTAGTGCTCCAACGATCACGGCGATTCCTCACATGTGTGGTTTTAACAGCGTTTTCATATGTGGACGCGACTTACGTATGCGTTCGCTTCTGCGCGTGAGCTCGGCGGGACGCTTTACATTTTTTTTTTTTGTTTTCTTATTTATTTAACTTTTTATTTTTACACTGTCCTTTAAAAAAAAAAACATTTTGTGTCACTTTTATTCCTATCACAAGGAATGTAAACATCCCTTGTAATAGAAAAAAAAAAAAGCATGACAGGACCTCTTAAATATGAGATCTGGGGGTCAAAAAGACCTCACATCTCATATTTACACTAAAATGCAATACAAAAAAATATATATATATATATATTTTTTTCAAAATTGTCGCTCTTTTTTTGTTTTATAGCGTAAAAAAATTTAAAACTGCAGAGGTGATCAAATACCACCAAAAGAAAACTCTATTTGTGGGGGAAAAAAGGACACAAATTGTGTTTGGGTACAGTGTCGCACGACTGCGCGATTGTCAGTTAAAGCGAAGCAGTGCCAAATTGTAAAAAGTGCTCTGGTCGGGAAGGGGTAAAATCTTCCGGGGCTGAAGTGTTTAAAAAAAGCACCAACATGCACATAAAATGTGCAAAAATGTGTTTTAACCGCTTCCCGACCGCCTCCTGCACATATACGTCCTCAGAATGGCATGGCTAGGCAAAAGCACGTATATATACACGTGCCCTTTAATTGCGTAGCCACTGGCGGCGCGCTCGCGTCCCGGTCTGGAGCTCCGTGACCACGGCCACGGGACCAGCGGACCCGATCGCCGCTGGTGTCCCGCGATCGTGTCACAGAGCTGAAGAACGGGGAGAGGTCTGTGTAAACAAACCTCTCCCCGCGCTTCCTACTCTGCCTGTCAGTGATCGGCTGTTCCCTGTCATCGGGAATGCCAATCAGTGACGTCAGACGTACAGCCACGCCCCTACTGTAAAAAAACACACAACACGTCACACTAACTCCTCCCCGCCCCCTAGTGGTTATCTCCTTCACTGCCACTGTCATTTACATAGGAATCAGTGCATTTAAATAGCACTGATTGCTGTATAAATGACAATGGTCCCAAAAATGTGTCAAAAATGTCCGATGTGTCCGCCATAATGTCGCAGTCACAATAAAAATCGCTGATCGCCGCCATTACTAGTAAAAAAAAAAAATATATTAATAAAAATGCTATAAAACTATCCCCTATTTTGTAAACGCTATAACTTCTGCGCAAACCAATCAATCGCTTATTGTGATTTTTTTTAACCAAAAATATGTAGAAGAATACGTATCGGCCTAAACTGAGGAAAAAAATGTTTTTTTATATATTTTTGGGGGATATTTATTATAGCAAAAAGTAAAAAATAATGCGTAAAATTTTTTTTTTTTTTTCAAAATTGTCTTTTTTTGTTCATAGCGCAAAAAAATAAAAACCGCAGGGGCGATCAAATACCACCAAAAGAAAGCTCTACTTTTGCGCAAACTAATCAATCGCTTATTGCGATTTTTTTTACCAAAAATATGTAGAAGAATACGTATCGGCCTAAACTGAGGGAAAAAAAAGTTTTTTTATATATTTTTTGGGGATATTTATTATCGCAAAAAGTAAAAAATATTGCATTTTTTCAAAATTGTCGCTCTATTTTTGTTTATATAGCGCAAAAAATAAAAACCGCAGGGGCGATCAAATACCACCAAAAGAAAGCTCTATTTGTGGGGAAAAAAGGACGCCAATTTTGTTTGGGAGCCACGTCGCACGACCGCGCAATTGTCAGTTAAAGCGACGCAGTGCCGAATCGCAAAAAAGGGGCCTGGTCCTTTGGCTGCAAATTGGTCCGGGGCTAAAGTGGTTAAAAAACAAGCCAAAATGTGTGTTGAAAAAAGCAGCAAAAAGTGCATTAAAAAAAGTACCACAATGCGCACAAAAAAGCCCCATTGAAATTTTTTTGGGAATGGAGCGTTGTGCATTTTGGGACGTTGGTGGTGTATTTGTCAAATGCCAAAATGTGCAGCAATATGCATGTCTGGTAACTGCATTTGGGGTGCCATTAACAACGAATGTCACCCAAAAGTGCACTGCGTATTTTATCACAATTTTACAGCAATTTGGAATCTCAGCAAGAATTGCCCAGTACTGCATTGTTCAGATGTGAATGGGTCCTAAAAAAAGATACATTATAACTCTACTGTGTGTGTGTTTGTACTGTTTGTGTGTGTGTGTGTATATGTATATGTATGTATGTATATATATATATATATATGTGTGTGTGTTTTTTGTTTTAAAGGACAGTGTCAAAATAAAAAGTAAAATAAATAAGAAAAAAAAAATTAATTAATTATTTTTTTTTTTTTTTTTTATTTTTTTTAGTTAAGTTAGGGAGTAATTAACAGGGAAATGTAGGGAGGGGGAAGGAAAAATAAAATAAACAGGTCTATGGATTTAGAATATAGAAAGGCAGAGGCAGATATGCAACATGAAGATAATGCGATGCAATATGTAAAGGCTATGCCGTATCTTTTTATTTTATGTTTAAACAGTATATCTATGTAGTCCTGTAAAGAAATAAAGAATTTAAAAAAAAATAAATAAAAAAAAATTAAGTGTACCGTCCCGCTGAGCTCGCACGCAGAAGCGAACACATTTGAAAATGGTGTTCTAACCACAAATGTGAGATATCGCATTGATCATTAGAGCGAGAGCAATAATTCTAGCACTAGACCTCCTCTGTAAGGCTCGATTCACATCTATTCATTTTGCTTTTGAGCGTTTTTGCGGTGCTTGCCGCGTTTTTGGACACGCGTTTTTCCCGCAATTTGCGTTTTTTTTTATTTTTATTTTTATTTTTTATATATTTTTTTTACACTGTGGTTGCTTAGCAACAGCTATATACAGTGTAAAAAAATTAAAAATAAATAAAAAACGCGAATCGCGGTAAAAACGCGGCACTTGCGCTTTGGATGCGGGTCCATTGACTTCTATTACATGCAAAACGCTGCATTTTGCATGAAAAAAAAAGTCCCGACCCTTTCCAAAAACGCAGAGGCACAAAAATGCATTGATGTGAACATGTTCCATAGGTACCCATGTTAAAAAATTTCCCTGCATTTCTGCAAAATGCATCAAAAACGCGCTAGTGTGAATGGAGCCTTACTCAAAACTGGTAACCTGTAGAACATTTTAAAACATTGCCTATTTTAAAGTTTGTCGCCATTCCACGAGTGGGCGCAATTTTGAAGCGTGACATGTTGGGTATTCACTTTACTTGGTGTAACATTATCTTTCACAATATAAAACAAAATTGGACTAATTTTACTGTTGTCCTATTTTTTTAGGTCAAAAAGTGTATTTTTTTCCCCAAAAAAAGTGCGCTTGTAAGACCGCTGTGCAAATACGGTGTGACAAAGTATTACAATGACCACCATTTTATTCCCTAGGGTGTCTGAAAAAATATATATATATAATGTTTGGGGGTTCTAAGTAATTTTCTAGCAAGAAAAAAAAATTATTTTACCTTGTAAACACCGAGTTTGAAAAATAGGCCCGGTCCGTAACCGCTTCAGCCCCGGCCGATTTTACCCCCTTCCTTACCAGAGCACTTTTTGCGATTCGGCACTGCGTCGTTTTAACTGACAATTGCGCGGTCGTGCGACGTTGCACCCAAACAAAATTGGCGTCCTTTTTTCCCCAGAAATAGAGCTTTCTTTTGGTGGTATTTGATCACTTCTGCGTTTTTTATTTTTTGCGCTATAAACAAAAGAAGAGCGACAATTTTGAAAAAAAAAACACAATCTTTTTTACTTTTTGCTATAATAAATATCCCATTTTTTTTTTAAAAACAATTTTTTTACTCTGTTTAGGCCGATACGTATTCTTCTACATATTTTTGGTAAAAAAAAAATCACAATAAGTGTATATATATTGGTTTGCGCAAAAGTTATAGCGCCTACAAAATAGGGGATAGATTTATTGCATTTTTTTTTTTTTACTAGTAATGGCGGCGATCTGCGATTTTTTTTTTTCGTGACTGCGACATTACGGCGGACACTTCGGACAATTTTGACACATTTTTGGGACCATTCACATTTACACAGCGATCGTTGCTATAAAATTGCAGTGACTACTGTGTAAATGTGACTGGCAGGGAAGGGGTTAACACTAGGGGGCGCTGCAGGGGTTAATATGTTCCCTATGTGAGTGATTCTAACTGTAGGGGGAGGGGACTCACAAGGGGAGGAGACCGATCGGTGTCCCTCGGTACTGGGAACGCACCATCGGTCTCCCCTCCACTGACATAACGTGGAGCTGTGTGTTTACACACACAGCTCCACGGTCCTGCTGCTTTCCCGGGCAATCGCGGGTGCCCGGCGGACATCGTGGCCGCCGGGCACGCGCACCGGGTCCCGAGCGATGCCGCGCGTGCCCCCTAGGCGGCCGGGAATTGGAGGACGTCATATGTTGTCCACCCAGGATGGGAGATCCACCTTGTGGACGTCATTTGACTATGGCTGGGTAGTGAAGTGGTTAAGACCCCTTTCACACTGGAGGTGTTTTTCAGGTGCTACAGCGCTAAAAATAGCGCCTGAAAAAAGCCTCAGCTGCAAACCCAGTGTGAAGGCCCGAGTGCTTGCACACTGGCGCGCTGGCAGGGCATCACAAAAAGTCCTGCCAGCAGCTTCTTTGCAGCGGGGAATACACGGCTGCTACACCACTCCTGCCCATTGAAAACAATGGGGAAGCCCGCTATACCGCCAGCAAAGCGCAGCTGCGTTTTGCGGGTGGTTAAAATCGCCCTTCTAGCGGCCAAATAGCGACGTTAAAGTGGCACTAAAAACAGCGCTGCTTTACCGCTGACGCCCTGGGCAGCTCAGTGTGAAAGGGGTCTAAGTGGTTAAAGGAATTTTTCCTTTTTATTGTTGCACTTTTAGCATCATTAAAATCACTGCTCCTGGAAAACAAAAAAAATAAAAATAAATTCTAACTTTTTTTATTGATACATGTCCACCAGAGAAGCACCCAGACCCCCAGACCCCTTTGGAAAAAGTTGGGAGGCTCTGTGGTCTGGTTTTGGGATGGTGTCACTATGTACGAGGAACAACATAACCTGCTGATTAGGGACAGGCAGGAGGCTCCGGATTCCATTAGGCCCCTTTCACACGTGCGGACCGTTCGTCCGTCTACGGATCGAAATGGACATCAATGCTTCCCTATGGGATAGCGGACATTAGCGAATGATCATCCGCTAACGTTCGTTAACCTCCGTCTCCGTTAAGCTCTGTTTTTCTGGACGGAATAAAACCCTATTTTTACTTCAGTAAAAAAAAAACGGAACACCATATACCTTTTCTTGTGGACAAGGGTAACCCTCAGACTCTCCTCTGTCCCCTATGTAAACAACCTTGACCCACCCTGACACATCGCTTTTGGTCTTGCTCCTTCATCGCCTCTTTCTGGGACCAGCTTATAGCCTTCATACAAAGTATAACCTTGCTACACCTTCCCAAGGACCCCTTACTTTTGATATTCGGCTATTGGGACAAACAACTCCTAACCTGGTCCTCCCACACAGAGCTTCTACATAAAGATTGGATCCTTATCAGCCTTTTTACTGCCAGGAGAGCGATACTGAAGAATTAGACTTCATCTTCCTGCCCTACTATTTCAGCGGTCAAACAAGAGCTTCAATTATATCTCCACAGGGAAAAAACGAACTACTGACTTTAACCACCCAGTCGCGAAACGACGCTTCTATATGAGATGGAGGAAGTTCATTGATGCAACACTCCACCCTGCACCACTAGAGTCTCTACGTACTCCGTTTACATACTACAAAAGCCTCCTGACACAAACGGACATTGTTGACACTCACTGAAATGGAAAACTTTTCATTTCAATGGCTCCCCTCGCTCCCATACCTAGGTATACGCCTCACTCCCAAATATGAGGGTCTATATCAAGCTAATTTCCCTCCCCTCTTTCGGAAGCTAACTGACACACTAACCTCCTGGTCACACCTCCCGCTCTCTTGGTTCGGCAGAATCTCTGCTGTCCGCATGACTTACCTTCCGAAATTGCTTTATCTTTTCCGAGTGCTACCTGTTCCTATTCCATCCCATATCTTGAGAATCCACCAAAGAAAGCTGCTAAAATTTATCTGGGGCTCCACTCGGCCCCGGATCAACAAACATATATTATATGCTAGGCGAATCAATGGTGGCTTCTCGGTTCCCAACCTTCAGGCCTATTATTCAGCAGCAAATATCGCCCCCTTAGCCCACCTCCATGATACACATCAAATGCCTCTATGGGCCACTTTGGACCTAATTGATTCCCACCCTACTCCTATCCCCTCAGTACCTTGGCTGCCTCCTCAGAGCCGCCCGCAAAGATTCGGCCCAGGTCTGGCCCATACCCTTCGTATATGGGACTCTCTCAAGTACTCTGCAGGGCTACTATCCACACATTTACCATTATTGCGCCTTACTCATTGCCCGCTATTCCCCCCCAGCTGCGAGAATCCTAGGCAATTCTCCTGGTGGGCGGAGAATGGATTTACTGATGTTCATTCTCTGTTCACCCCCATGAGAATTCTTACCTTTGCGGCTCTGAGATCATCCCACGATATCCCACTTAGAGAACATTATAGTTACCTTCAAATTCGTCATTTCTTGCAGCAACTTATAAAGGCCCAACCAACTCCATACACTCTTACCCCTTTTGAAAGTATTTGTAGGGCCCGACCCCACTCCTCAGGACTGATATCCTTAATATACTCAGCCATCATCTCCTCTAGGAAACCCCCAGTGAGAACATATCATCTTCAATGGGAGAAGGACTTAGTAAGAAGCTTGGAACCAGAGGACTGGCAACGCATGACGGTATCCCTTACCAAGAGTTCCAAGAATGTACTTATCTTGGAAAACGCTTACAAAGTTTTTTACAGGTGGTACTACACACCGACCAGGATAGCCCGCTTTATTCCTTCTTATTCGCCTAATTGTTTCCGGGGATGTACCATGGAAGGCACAATGGCCCACATTTGGTGGACATGTCCTAAGGTTTGCAGACTATGGGTCAGGGTCTATGCCATTTTACGTAATATGCTCCACTCCAACCTCAAAAGGGACCCGTATGAAGCCCTTTTATGTAAGCCCACTCCTGAACTTTTTCGCTCAGAACGACAACTGGCTCAGCACCTCTTTAGTGCTACTAAATTGACCATCGCGAGGGCCTGGAAAACTCCAGTACTCAGCTTTGAGGCTGTTAAAAATCACATGAATGACATCATGATAAATGAAAAGCTAGCATCCTTCACCTCTGACACCCACGATAAATTTCTTAATGTTTGGCGCCCGTGGATAGCATACCACCAGCCCTCTAGATTCAACACCCAGCTTCTCTCGATATAATTGGTTTCTGGACGCACCCCTCACTACGGGAACTCTTCCCCCTCTTTTCTATTCCCCCCTCTTTTTCTTATTTCCTTTCTCCTTGCAAGTCATCTCTTCTATGGACTCGCAGGCTGCCTAACCTCCGTTTTTCCTCACACATCTCTCTCTGAGGCTCCCGATTATATGGAGCCGGGCTACTGAAGACGCTCATCCTGCACTAAAAATATGTTAAACAAAGTAGCCATGAGATGAGGAAGTACATTGACGACTATTACTAGATCTCTGATAGACTCTTAATTGAGCTGTATTGCAGATAGTCGCTGTATATTGTCCTTTTTTCCCCCTTTTTTAATTTTTTTTCCACTATATGCTAAGTTATGTTTGCAATGTCCCATTATTGGGACCCCCCTCCTTTCTCGTTATGTGTTTTGATGTATCTGTTACATACTTGTACTCACCTGTTATGTATATTTTCAATAAAGCATTTGTAAAAGAAATGGGTCCCTTGTGATGTACTCACACGATTCCTTATCAGATACGACCTACTACGTTTGTTACCAGTGCTGGAAACTCGAACTATGGAACTCAGGACTTTCAAGATCACCCCTCCGCCCCAATTTGGCAATCTGCCTTCCTTACTATTCACACCTCATGCTGGGACTCACAAGTTATTCCCCCCTCTCACTCCCCCCCCCCATATTGAGTTTATCACCTGTCCAGCCAGATCTTTTTGAATCTATGTTAGGCTTTATATGCTGCATTTATTGCCTTTTTACAAATTCTTTCATTTGTTGTGAAAATTGTACCGATCGAGCAGAGCGGACTATCTCCCGCTGACTCACTATGTTGTATTGTACTGTTGTTTCTTTTCAATAAATTCTTTTGAAAAAAAAAACAAAAAACGGAACGGAAGAAAAACGGATGTTAGCGGACGATCCGTTCATATCCGATCCGCTGACATCCGTTTTTCATCAAAATATGTAGTTTTATATGCATACATTACAAATAACCTATGACCCAAAAACAAGGAATCATGGGAAAATTCACATAATTCATGAAAAACTGTTTTTAAATTTTTTTTTTAAAAACGGACATAAACGTATGAAAAAAAAGACATAAACGGATAAAAAAAAAGACATAAACGGATGAAAACGGACAAAAACGGATGAAAACGGAAATGAAAATGGATGAAAACTGACAACTGATGATAAAAAAATGTGACTGAACTGATCTAATGTACGGCATGTGTGAAAGGGGCCTTAGGGCTCTTTCACACGGACGGACCGTATGTCCGTTTTTCATTCTTCCGTTTTCGGATGAAAAACGGACATACAGGTATCCCTATGGGATAGCGGGTGTCAGCGGATGAGCATCCGCTGACACCCGCTCTCGTCCGTGCCCGCTATGCTCCGTTTCTGCAGACGGAGGAAAACCCCATTTTTTCATCCGTCTGCAGAGCGGATCGGGTGACGACGGACTCTACGGTCCGTCGTCACGCGATCCCCCATAGGGGAGAGCCGCGCTGTGACAGGTCCGTCCCTGCACGGAGTGCAGAGACGGACCTGTCATCTTCCTGCTCAGCGGAGATCGCTCCGGCGATCCCCGCTGAGCAAGCGGATATCCACAGGGCGGATCTGCACTGATCCGCCCCGTGTGAAAGAGCCCTAAGGTGTCTGCTAATGAGATCAGGTGTGACACCTGCAGGGTGATCTTCCTATGGTGCGGGAAAAAGTCTAATAGACAGCAATGAAAGACAAAATCCTGCAAAACCATCTGTGGTAATTGGGGAAAACTTTTACATACAGGATATTTTATTGTTATATTCTTAATATCTAAATTTTAAATTGGTCCTATAAATATATAACTGAGGTTATGAAATCCCCTATAATTTGTGTACATGAAAGGTCTTTGAGCTAATGACTTACAGATGTTGACATTTGAACTGAGTTCTCAATTTCAAGAAGCTGTCAAAACATTTTGATTGATATTTCTGGTTATATTTTCTTAAAGGGAATTCATATGTTACTGATATTCTGTTTGAGAAACAATGTGTATATTCATTCTGTGGCAGGTCGATTAATACCAGACACAGGAAGAGGGGGGGGGGGTGGGGGGTGACAATTAGACAATGCTGGTCAAATGGAATTCTTACTCCTAGCCCCCACCCTTGTGGGAAGTGTATGGGAGGTGATAATGGGAGTAATATGGGAGTGGTTAGTTCGGCGCGACATTTAACAAAGGGATCAGGTTTGTTTAACCACTTCAGCCCCGGACCAATTGGCAGACCAAAGGACCAGGCCCCTTTTTGCGATTCGGCACTGCGTCGCTTTAACTGACAATTGCGCAGTCATGCGACGTGGCTCCGAAACAAAATTGACATCCTTTTTTTCCCACAAATAGAGCTTTCTTTTGGTGGTATTTGATCGCCCTGCGGTTTTTATTTTTTGCGCTATAAACAAAAATAGAGCGACAATTTTGAAAAAATTCAATATTTTTTACTTTTTGCTATAATAAATATCCCCAAAAAATATTTAAAAAAATATTTTTTCCTCAGTTTAGGCCGATACGTATTCTTCTACATATTTTTGGTAAAAAAATCGCAATTAGCGATTATTGATTGGTTTGCGCAAAAGTTATAGCGTTTACAGAATAGGGGATAGTTTTATAGCATTTGTATTAATATTTTTTTTTTTTTACTAGTAATGGTGGCGATCAGCGATTTTTATTGTGACTGCGACATTATGGCGGACACATCGGACATTTTTGACACATTTTTGGGACCATTTTCATTTATACAGCAATCAATGCTATTTAAATGCATTGATTCTGTATAAATGACAGTTGTAGTGAAAGAGTTAACCACTAGGGGGGAGGGGAGGGGTTATGGGCTGTGACGTGTGTTTTTTTTACATTAGGGGGCGGGGGCTGACGTCTGACGTCATTGATTGGCTTTCCCGATGACCGGGAACAGCCAATCAATGACAGGCAGAGTAGGAAGCACGGGAGAGGTTTGTTTACACAGACCTCTCCCCGTTCTTCAGCTCCGTGACCCGATCGCGGGACACCAGCGGCGATCGGGTCCGCTGGTCCCGCGGCCGAGGTCACGGAGCTCCCGACCGGGTCGCGAGCGCGACCCACGGGCAGGCAATTAAAGGGCCACGTACAGGTACGTGATTTTGCCTGCCCGTGCCATTTTGCCACAGTATATCTGCGTGAGGCGGTCGGGAAGCGGTTATCCAAAAAAAAAAAAAAGAGACTTTAGTATCACATTAATGTACTTACATTTGGTACAATCAGAGAGGACAGATCACCGAGAGGTGCCAGTTCCTGGGAAAAGGCGAAGCAGTTGATGGTGGTGAAGATGATCTCACAGCATCCGATGATGTTGGGATGAGAAGAAAGGAAGAACGAAATGCTGAACTCCCGGAGGAAAGACTCCCGACTGGTTCTTCTTTTATGCATGACTTTCAAAGCCATTCTTTGACCTGTGAACATTTTTTTTTAACTTCGATTAGGACTAAAGAAAATTTTAGCTGGTCATTTTTTATGTTCATTTGAAAATCTCAAACATTGTAATAAGATCTGCTGCTTCCGGTTGAGAATGTATTACACCTCATTTAAAGCTAATCTTCAACCTTCCCAGCAGACAGTTGTGCAGCGACCTCTCCTGCACTGAAATTTCCTACTACGATTTCACTGCACACTGTGAGACTCTCACATTTTGATATTTGCACAATGACTCCCAAGAGTCCGTCCAATGCTTAGTTCCCTAAATAATTTTACCAACATGAATTCATATTTTAAGCTTTCTTAAATATTTGAAGAAAGTATTGAAATGGTGATTATATTAATTCACTGACCTGTTTTCCTGTCATTTGCCAAGAAAACTTTCCCAAATCCTCCTTCCCCAAGTTCCTTCACAATGGCGAAGTTCTCCCGTACGTCTACCTGATGTAGTCTTTGCGAATAGAAGGAGACCATTCTATCCAGAACACGTTCCATGTCATGAGCAGTGAAGGCCATAGTGTCCTGGAGAGAAGAAAAACAGAAAACTTGTTACATTATGAAACAGAAAACAAATCTTTAAAAGAAAAAACGATAGAAATGTGTCAAATGTGATTAATGTCACCTGCAGTTATAGAACTATAAATATGAAATGCTAAGTAGACCTCCCCATATATATGAATAAAGAAAAGGGAAATGTGAGAGCTTGAACACAATTAAAATTTATGAAGTACAGCTTAAAGTGGGGTTGCACCCAAAAAAAATAAAAAAACATTAATGTTCCTAAAAAATTTAAAACATTTGGAATTTTTTTTTTTTTTTAACTCGCCTCTAAATGGCTGTTGCTAGGGGGTCCCTCGTAGTCTGCCTCCTTCAGTGCCTGGGCTGGTGACATCACTTCCCCTCGGCACAGGAAGGGCTCAGCTCTGCCCCCTCCCTCTTGTCAATCATCTGGGACACGTGACAGGTCCAAGATGAATGCGCCACAGCCGGGCGCCCACAGTTACAATGCCGGCGCCGCCGAACTGAGGGGGGATGAGCGGGGCTTTGATCCCCCGCATTGCTGGACCCTGAGACAGGTAAGTGTCCGATTATTAACCACTTCAATAACAGACACTTAGACACCTTCCCGCCAGGCCAATTTTCAGCTTTCAGCGCTGTCGCAATTTGAATGACAATTGTGCGGTCATGCTACACTGTACCCAAACACATTTTTTATCATTTTGTTCCAACAAATAGAGCTTTATTTTGGTGGTATTTGATCACCGCTGCAATTTTTATTTTTTTTACGCAACAAACAAAAAAAGGCTGAAAATTTTGCAAAAAAACAAGTTTTTCTTTGTCACTGTTAATTTTTTTTGTAAATAAGTGCATTTTCTTCTTCAATGATGGGCACTGATATAGCTGCACTGATGGGCACTGATAAGGCGGCACTGATGGGCACCAATGAGGTGGCACTGGTATGCGGCACTGATGCATACATATAGGTGGCACTGGTGGGCACTGATAGGTGGGCCTGGATGGGCACTGATAGACGCTGATGGGTGGCATTGCTGGGCTTCCCTGTTTTATAACATAAATATGATGTGCCAATCAGTGCCCATTTGTGGGCATTGATTGGCATATTTTGGGCATTTTTTTAACATGTGGATGGCCATGGGGGATGTATCTGGCCATCCACATGCTGGGGGCTTCCCTGGTGGTCTAGTGTGGGCATCTGAGGGGGGGCTGCGCTGATAAACAATCAGCGCATACCCCCCCTGTCAGGAGAGCCGCCGATCGTCTCTCCTCTACTCTCCTCTGTCAGACGCGAGTGAGGAAAAGCCGATCAACGGCTCTTCCTGTGTACATCGTGATCAGCCGTGATTGGACGCGGCTGATCACGTGGTAAAGAGCCTCCGCCGGCTCTTTACCGAGATCGGTGTAGCGGTGTGTCAGACTGACACACCGCTCCACTGATCGCCACGATGCACGCCCGTTATCCTGAAGGACGTCATATGACGCCCAGTCAGGATAACGAAACCACTTCCGGACGTCAATCTGCTATTGACCGGGCGGGAAGTGGTTAAAGGTCAGCAGCTGCAGTATTTGTAGCTGCTGACTTTTTTCATTTTTTTTTAAATGGGCACACCACTTTAAGGACCTAAATATCTGAAGCCATAAATCTATATTACAAAAAAATTTCAAGCAAGGTTGTAAGTTTATAAAAATAAAATGGAAATGCCAAGACATACTTGTATAGAAATACATAAATAAGTGGCAGGATATATCCAATAGTTACCAGATCAGTTGTGTGTGGGGGCCTCTCTTAATAACTGGGGGTCAAAAGACTCATTTTATTCCCAAGTATTCTTGGGCGAGGGAATGTAATACACATTTTCCGGCAATGATGGAAAGGGGTATCTTCTGCCAGAAGCAGCTTTGTGACTCTCAAATTTCTGGCATATCCTGCCATGACAAGACTAACCCTACCATAACGAAGACCTACACGAAATACTTGGCTTTCTTGTTGCCAACCAGCTATGCCGAGTTTCCAGTTTCTGTACTTAAAGTCAGGAGGATGAACACCGAGCTCAGCCAGGTAAGTGTAATTTTAATCACAACTATCATGTAAACTATGGAAAATAGTTGCCTCACCTAATGATATCCAGTACAAGACAGTAGAGGCCATGCTAAAGGCCATCAGAAGATATTAATGACACGTATCTATAACATTCCCACCACATCTGAAGTCCCAGAATGACCCACAATAACCATGAGTGATGTCATAACACTCAATTGTCACATTACTTTTCAGAAACCTTAAAAAAAACGAAACATTTTCTATGCATTTTCCTGCTCAATGTCATCTTTATGTTCTCAGGAAGACCTCATAATTTCATGGATTCTGTCAGTCTGATGCAAATTGAAGTGAGAGCTCAGTGAGGTCATTATGTAAAATGTTGTACTTCTGTTTTGGTGAGAGGGAATCTTTCAAATAATTAAACATTGTTCAGTAATTTTTTTTTTTTTTTTTTGTAGAGATTGGAATATACTTGAAATGTATAATTTTGTTTTAAATTATTTTTATTAAATTATTGTGAACATACATACAAGTTCTTCCATATAATTTCCAATACAGAAATATAAAACATTCAAATAAAATGCATACACAATTACAAATACGAAAACAATGACAGAAAAGAAAAGAAAAAAAAAATAATAATTTTTGGATCTATCCCTCTCCATTGGCCAAATTTCGGAAAAAAATATAGTCAAAGCATTTTCTTATACTTTCTCCTTTCCTCTCTCCCTATCTCCTTGTTTCCTGTTAAGTGTGGAGGCGAGGATACTGCGCCCTTAGCTCCCCATCCCCTCCCTGTAACACCCCCCCCCCCCAGATAAAAAAAAAATAAAAAATAAAAAAAAAAAATAATAAAAAAAAAAATGTTTTAAATATAACCCCTCCTCATTTCTCCTCTTCACTTCCCTCCTCTCCGCCCTCCCCCCTTCCTCTTTAAATTTATAATTTGTTTTTATTTACAACCCTCCCCCCCCCCCCCACATCATCATTTCCTCCCCGTGTAGTGTCTACCCCCCATCCTCACTTTAATCTATATTGTTTATTTACTAAACACACTCCCCCACTCCTATATTTTCAAATAAGTAATATCTCTTTTATGTATATGTATATACACGCACACGTGCACACCCACTGGTGAATCTGTGAACCTCCCTTACCCCTTTCTTTATTTATGAGGTGGAGAGAATCTTATCTCAGCCACCACTATATATCCCTAATAATGTGCCTCTTCATGAGGAGCATAGAGAAGAGGAGAAGAAAGAAAAAAAAAAAAAAAAAAGGGGGAGAGAAAAAAATAAATAAATAAATAAATTGATAAAAAAAAGTTGAACATTGAAATATATATAAAAAAAAAGGGGAAGGGAGGAGGAACAGAAGTGGGAAGGGAAGGGACCGGGCACAGGACCCTAACCTCCACCCTCAATTCCCATATAACTCCTGTAAACCTGAGATTGTTTAAATTCTGACCATCCTTTCCAAATACTAGCAAATCTTGCTTCAGAGTCATTTTGCAAGTGGATTACTTCCTCCATAAGCCTAGTCTTATCTACCTCCCTAAGCCACTCCTTTATTGTCGGGGCCTTCTTGGACCCCCAATGTTTGGGGATCAGTGCCTTTGCCACATTCAGCAAAAAAGGAGTAATTGCTGTTCTATATTTCTTCCTTGTGGAATTTGTTGCATGAAACAGACATTGCCACGGATCCAACCCAATTTCATTTCCACTAATTTTTTGGATTAAATCTATTATTTCCATCCAATATGGTTGAATCAAATGGCACTGCCACCATATGTGAGCATGTGTTCCGACCTCCCCACATTCCCTCCAACATAAAGGAGAAATGTGAGGGTTCATCTTGTGTATTTTTACTGGCATGTAGTACCATTTGACCAATAGTTTATAGTTCATTTCTTTTATCTGCATATCCTTTGAGGTGGAGTGGACATAGTCTAAAACCTTGTTTTTCATTTCTTCAGGTAGTGCCTGATTCAATTCCCTTTCCCAACTCCCGAAAGGGCATGCAGCTCCATCCTCCATAGGGGATATCAATCTCCTATATATATTTGAGATCCCCTGTCTATTTATTCCCCCTTGATCAATTAATTTTTCCCACGAGTTTAACCTAGAAGCATCGCGGAGAGGTTTTGGAAGAGAATCCACAAAATGTTGGAGCTGTCTATATCTCCACACATCCCATGGAGTTGTACCATACCTCTCTCGCAGTTCCGTTAATGAGCACAAAGCATTCCCCTTCAAGACATCCTTAAGCCTCAGCTGGTCTGATAGAGTCCATTTTAGATATTGGTTATTATCTTTCCCTGGCGGGAAAAAGTTATTCCCAGTCAGGGGGGTCAGGGGACTGTTATACTGCCATGAAGTGCTATTAAGTAATTTATCCCATACTCTAAATGTTTCCATAGTGATTGGTGCTATTTCTCCCGAGAGCCCCCTGTATTGCTTTGGAATCCAAATAATCTGACCCAGGGCAACTTTACTCACACTTTCTTCTAAGGACACCCACTTTTTGTACGGTGAGCCATGGACCCAGTCCACGATCCTCCGTAACACTGCCTCATGATATTTTCCCAGGTCTGGAAGGAACACTCCCCCCTTCCCTCTTTGTTTACTCATTGTTATATAAGCGATACGGTTGGCTCGGTTATTCCATATAAATTTCAACAAAATCAATCTAAGAGTTTTGAAATATGCTCCAGGGATATTAATCGGCAGGCTTTGGAAGACGTATAGGGCTTTCGGAAGAATCATCATTTTGATCACATTTATCCTACCAAACCATGATAATCTATGTGCAGGGTACCCTTTCAGATCTTGTTTGATTTTATTCAATAGGGGAACATAATTATCTTGATATAGATCTATCATTGATACTGCCAGGTATATTCCCAGATATCTCAATCCCTTCTGTTTCCACACAAAGGGAAAAAGAGCTCTGAGAAGCCTACCCTCAGTTGGGGAAACAGAGATATTTAATATCTCCGTTTTCTCCATGTTGATCCTTAAATTCGAGACAGCCCCATAGCTACTTAATTCTCCCAAGATCTTTGGGAGTGTTTGTAAGGGATATGCTATATAGAACATAATATCATCCGCAAAAGCGGATATCTTATATTCTTGTCCTGCAGTTTCTATCCCTCTAATCTCTTGGTTCGTTCTTATGGAAGCTAAAAAGGGTTCCAGAGAGAACACAAATAGTAAGGGGGAGAGTGGACACCCCTGTCGTGTACCATTATATAGCCTGAAGGGCTCCGATACAGTGCCATTCACCAGGATTTGAGCTGTGGGTTTAGAGTACAAGGCCTCGATCCACCTCAGCATACGTGGTCCTATGCCAAATTTCTGCAATGTCCCCAGCATGAAGTCCCAATCTAGTCTATCAAAGGCCTTTTCGGCATCGATTGATAGAAAAAGGACGGGCTTCTTGCTTTTCTTTGCTACATGCATCAATAAAATTGTTTTTAAGATGTTATCCCTTGTTTCTCTCCCAGGGACAAACCCTGCTTGGTCCTTACCTATGTATTCTGGCATAAGTAGCTTCAGTCTCTCGGCCAATATCCTCGCATAGATTTTCATATCTTCATCAATAAGGGATATTGGCCTAAAGCTGGAGCAAAGTGTTGGATCCTTCCCTTCTTTTGCCAAAAGTGTAATATAGGCCCCCAAAGCTTCTTCACGTATCTTTAAACCCTCCCCAATAGCATTCATATAGGAATGAAAAAAAGGAATCAAGATTCCCATAAACTTTTTATAATATAACGATGTGTACCCATCTGGGCCCGGGCTTTTCCCAGCCTTGCTTTTTTGGATTGCCTGCTCTATTTCTTCCTTAGAAATTTCCCTATCTAACCCATTTGAGTCCTCCTCTAATAAGACAGGTAACTTTATATTACGTAAATATTGTTCTATTTTGTTTTTTCTATTTAGCCCGCATATTGAAGAAGCATCAGATGACAATGAAGCAAATTTACAGGGTACCATTTGAGAGGAACTCTTACAGAGTGAAAGAACTGCGGTACCAGTATGTACATGTAAGTCAGTCACTGGTTGTCCATCAAGATAGCCTTTTTACAATTATCGCAAGCAGTGGTTCCCAAAATGTATTGGTTTCAGTACCCACTTTACCTGATTTCTGAATCCAGGTAATCCAGGTATGAAAGTATTACAGTAGTGCCTCCCATGTAAATCTATCTAATACTGTGGGTTTTACTGTAACATTTCAGTAAGTCTACTCGTTAATAATTTTTCCCCTCCCCTTTCTGTCAAATACCCCCTGTAGTACCTCTGCATAGGGTACATGTACCCCAGGTTTGGAACCAATGGAATACTGGCCAGTACAAGTGAACTTGTGTAGAACATTCTTATGTAACTGTCTATAACTGTAGTGTAGGACTCTTCTGTATGACTGATTTGATGTTTTCTTTTTTTACTCTATTGTAGAGAATAATGGCATTGGAAGGAAACGAGACCTCTCACATACTCGTGTATGTGGATGAGGCTGGCTTCAACCTGGCCAAGGGTCGAAGACGTGGCCATAATTTTATTGGCCACGGGACCACGGTGGATGTCCCAGGCCAGCGAGGGGGCAATATAACTATGTGTGCTGCCATTTCTGAGAATGGTGTGGCCACTCACATCCCCAGTCTTGGCCCATACAATACACAGGAGCTCCTCATCTTCTTGGACCGCCTTCATTTGGATTTTAACCCCTGAAAATGAGAGAGGTCTCAAAGGGCCTCACCTACCACAATATATAATTGTATGGGACAATGTGAATTTCCACCGTGGCCCGCTTATCAGGGCCTGGTTCACTGCTCACCCAAGGATGGATATGTTGTTCCTACCACCTTACTCTCCTTTCCTCCATCCTATTGAGGAGTTTTTCTCCGCTTGGAGGTGGAGAGTATATGAGCATCGGGCTCAAGATCAGAGGTCCCTGCTCCATGCAATGGACGCTGCCTTTGAGGATATTACAGGAGATCAGTGTAGGGGATGGTTGCGACATGCACGCCGTTTCTTCCCTCGTTGCATCGCAAGGGAGGATATACGATGCGATGTTGACGAGAATCTGTGGCCAGACAGACAGCAGAGTGTGGATGGGCAGGAGGGCGAGGACGGTGGCCAGTGAAGAGATGTTACAGTAGTTGTGAAACTCAAGCTTTATTTACAGCATTGTAGGCTAAATGTCATTTTCCTTGTTTGTGTTTATATTTCCAATTTGCCATATATTATGCTGTATACATTTTCATTTTACTCACCAGAACATACAATAGATTTGCAGGAGGGAATCCCCTGGCAGCACTGTCTGTGTTGATGGGGGGGGGGCAGGAATCATGCAAATTTCAAATTCACACCGGTAGCCCGCCTTTGACTGGTTGCTGCCTGTCCACAGTAAAATTACAGCGGCACGGGCAGGCTGGATCACGTACAGGCATGTCATTCAGGCAACGGGCACGCAGCGCACACATGGTGCCAGCTCCTGGTACCCGAGGGGAATCATGTCATGGCTATGAACTCAAAGTGGGGGAAAAAAAATTATTATATATTAATTATATATTATTTTAAAGTGGTATTTCCCCCTAAAAAAATAAAAAAAAGGCTTAAAAATCCTAAAAAATTAATAAAATAAAAAATAATAATTGGAAAAATATATATATTTTTTTTACTTACCTCTAAATGCCTGTTGCTATGGGGTCCCTCGTAGTCTGCCTCCTGCCTAGGCTGGTGACATCACTTCCCCTCGGCGCAGGAAGGGCTCCCCGGTCATCTGGGACCTGTCACGTGTCCGAGATGACTGTGCGGCCAATCACGGCGCCGC
Source organism: Lithobates sylvaticus (assembly GCA_028564925.1). Taxonomy (NCBI): domain Eukaryota; kingdom Metazoa; phylum Chordata; class Amphibia; order Anura; family Ranidae; genus Lithobates; species Lithobates sylvaticus. The sequence goes on along the minus strand of CM053026.1, from coordinate 763,597,517 downwards.
TCGCGCATGCGCAGTGGGTGCCCGGCTGTGAAGCCGCAGCCGGGTGCCCACAGTTGCAATGCCGGCGCCGCCGAGCGGATCGGGGGGCTCTCGGAGCTTCGACCCCCCCCCCGCATCGCTGGACCCAGTATTTGTAGCTGCTGACTTTTACATTTTTTTTATTTTAAGGGACACACCTCTTTAACCATCACCTGCCCGCGCTATAGCTGAATGATGGCTACAGCACGAGCTTACTTTGCTGGGGGGGGCCGTCATACGACGTCCCCCCCAATGCTCACGATGGGACTCAGCACTCCTTTCCTCACGTGAGACGATAAATGGCTTCTGGTAAAGGGACATCTACACTGATAATCAGGGCACCAATTATCAGTGCAGCCCCAACAGTACCCATCAAGGGCTGCCAATCAGCTCCCATCAGTGCCACCTATCGGTGCAGCCCCATCAATGCAGAAAAATTACCTGTTTGAAACATTTTATAACAAATTATGAAAAAAATAAGTTTTATTTTTTTTGTTTCACAATTTGTCTTTTTTTTGTGAAATGAACAATAAATAAATCACCAAAGGAAAGCTCTAGCTGTGTGAAAAGAAATGAAACCCGTCATATGGGTAGTGTTACATGGCGGGGCAATTGTCATTCAAAGTGTGAGAGCGCTGGAAGTGGAAAATTGGCCTGGGCAGGAAGGGGGTGAAAGTGCCCGGGAGGCAAGTGGTTAAACACAGTCACCAGTCAGAATCCCTGATTACCGCCACACCAGTCTTAAAGAGGAAGTAAACCCTGATGGGTTTTACTTCCTCTTCTTCTCCCTGTATAGCCTGCAAATGAAAAGCATAATGGGCTAGTATGCATCGCATACTAGCCCATTATGTACCACTTACCTGCAAAAGAATCCAGCGGCGTCCCCTGTGTGTGCAGCGTCCATCTTCTTGCCCTCTTTCTTCGGGGCCGTGGACTCCAGCTCTGTGATTTGCCGGAGCCGCGTGACGCCACTCCCGCGCATGCGCACGGTAGCCACGACCTACGGCATATGCTAGGGAAGAAACGTCCTTTAGGTTCGTTTCTTCCCTGTGCAGTAGTGACTTCCGGCGGACTACAAGTGAAATATTCACTTGAGAGATATTTCTACTACCTATAGGTAAGTCTTACTCTAGGCCTACCTATAGGGTCCTCCTCCCCCCCAGTCCCCTTCCACCTTTGGGGTCCTCCTCCCCCCAGTCCCCTTCCACCTTTGGGGTCCTCCTCCCCCCCTAGTCCCCTTCCACCTTTTGGGGTCCCCCCCTAGTCCCCTTCCACCTTTAGGGTCCTCCTCCCCCCAGTCCCCCTCCACCTTTGGGGTCCTCCCCCCAGTCCCCTTCCACCTTTGGGGTCCTCCTCCCCCCCTAGTCCCCTTCCACCTTTTGGGGTCCCCCCCTAGTCCCCTTCCACCTTTAGGGTCCTCCCCCCCCTAGTCCCCTTCCACCTTTGGGGTCCTCCTCCCCCAGTCCCCTTCCACCTTTGGGGTCCTCCTCCCCTAAGTCCCCTTCCACCTTTGGGGTCCTCCCCCCCAGTCCCCCTCCACCTTTGGGGTCCTTCTCCCCAGTCCCCTTCCACCTTTAGGGTCCTCCTCCCCCCAGTCCCCCTCCACCTTTGGGGTCCTCCCCCCCAGTCCCCTTCCACCTTTGGGGTCCCCCCCAGTCCCCTTCCACCTTTGAGGTCCTCCCCCCAGTCCCCTTCCACCTTTAGGGTCCTCCTCCCCCCAGTCCCCCTCCACCTTTGGGGGTCCTCCCCCCCAGTCCCCTTTCACCTTTAGGGTCCTCCTCCCCCCAGTCCCCTTTCACCTTTGGGGTCCTCCCCCCCCCAGTCCCCCTCCACCTTTTGGGGTTCTCCTCCCTCCAGTCCCCTTCCACCTTTGGGGTCCTCCTCCTCCTCCCAGTCCCCTTCCACCTTTGGGGTCCTCCTCCTCCCCCCAGTCCCCTTCCACCTTTAGGGTCCCCCCCCAGTCCCCTTCCACCTTTGGGGTCCTCCTCCCCCCCAGTCCCCTTCCACCTTTACGGTCCTCCTCCCCCCCAGTCCCCTTCCACCTTTGAAGACCGAATAATGGACGAAGAGACCCCCAAAGAACCCCTCCCCCTCTGTACACCCGGGAGGACTCACCCCGGAGTAGTCAGTGTCCCGGCACTCACACACACGGACGGTCCGGTACTCGGGTAGCGGAGAGGGACAGATTTGTTGGCGGAGTTCTCAGTCACCTCAGAGCTGGGAAGAGCCCCAATCACCGTCCATGGCTGACCAACACTCCCAGCATGCCCCGCGCCTGGGCCAATGATGTGAATGTGATCAGGAGGGGGCGGGGTCTGGCAGGCACGGGGGTTGTTGTCGCGCGGGATGTGATAGGTTAGACGGGTTTGGTTGCGCCGGGGGCAGAGAGGCGATTCTGTTCATGAATAGGCTGCGATCGGGGTGGGCGGGGACAACTAAGGTGATTCGGTTGCACGATGGGCGGGGACAGGGAGGTGACTTAGATGTACAATAGGCTGGGATTAGGGTGGGCGGGAAGTTTGGTTGCACAGCACGCTGTTATACTAGTAGAAGCGGAGGAGGGAGGCGGAGCCAGGGAAGTGACTATGCTAGGAAGAGGGTAGGCGTGGCCAGCAAGCTGATTTGGCTGTACAATAGGCTGGGATGAGGGTGGGCTGGACCAGGGAGGTGACTAAAGCCCCATACACACGGTCGGATTTTCCGATGGATTCTGTCCTATCAGACAATGTTGTCGGAAATTCCGACCGTGTGTAGGCACCATCGGACAGTTTCCATCGGATTGTCTGACGGACAAAGTCCTATCTCCTGCTGGATAGATTTTTTGACAACAAAGTCCGATCACACCAAATCCGATCGTGTGTAGCGAATTCCGACGGACAAAGTGCTACGCATGCTCAGATCACATTACAAGACCAAAGCTATTGGCTACTAGCCTCTACGTAGTCCCATCGTAGGCAACAAACGTCACCACGTTCAGAATGATCGGATTTTCCGACAACTTTGTCCGACCGTGTGTATGCAACACCAACATCGGACAAAGTACGACGGACATGATCCGACGGACCTGGTCCTCGGATAATCCGCGCGTGTGTATGGGGCTTTAGATGTGTAATAAGCTGTGATGAGGGTGGGCGGGGACTTGGATGTACAATAGGCTGTAATGAGGAGAAAAGGGGGGCGGGCTTGTGGTGGAGGGGTCATTTTCTAGGAATAAAATGCTGATTTTTCCTGTAATAAATGTCAGATATAATTCGGCTCTTTCTATCTATATACACAACATGACATTTTGCCTTTTCCTGTCTGTTGGGTTGTATTACAAGGTGATCGTTATTATAATAATTCTATGGATGATGACGTGACATTACTGGGCACTGTGACACTTGTTTGTTTCCTTCCACCAATCAGAAGGCTTGTCTTGGCAGCTGTTTTCCTTGGACCAATCAGATGAAGCGTGACAGGTTCCACCATGACATCATCATTTAAAAAAAAAAAAAAAAATTTAAAAATTTTTTTTTGTTTCCTTCCAAAAAAAAAAAAAAAAATTTAAAAAAAAAAAGAAAAAAAAAAATAGGTTCCACCATGACATCATCATTTAAAAAAAAAAAAAAAAATTAAAAATTTTTTTTTTGTTTCCTTCCACCAATCAGAAGGCTTGTCTTGGCAGCTGTTTTCCTTGGACCAATCAGATGAAGCGTGACAGGTTCCACCATGACATCATCATTTAAAAAAAAAAAAATAAATAATAAAAATAAATGTTTGTTTCCTTCCACCAATCAGAAGGCTTGTCTTGGCAGCTGTTTTCCTTGGACCAATCAGATGAAGCGTGACAGGTTCCACCATGACATCATCATTTAAAAAAAAAAAAAAAAAAAAATGTTTGTTTCCTTCCACCAATCAGAAGGCTTGATGTTTTCCTTGGACCAATCAGATGAGGCATGACAGGTTCCACAATGACATCATAGTGAATAGCCAGCCTTGGGTATAGGAGAGGTGAGCGGCTTGCAGGGCACAGTTATTACTGAGACACCAAGGAGGTAAGACCTGAATTATTTGCTCTGTGTAGATTGTATGATAATGTGTGTTTTTATAAAGAAAATATGAGGAATAAATCCGCGAATAGTCCTTGTAGTGGCTCCTCATATTATTAAGTGTTATATATATTATATATTTTTGAGAAAAAAAAAATTTGAAAAAAAAATCATTAAAAAAATAAAAAATACAATGCAATACCCCAGTCTACCACATTGTGGGGGGTGGGGGCGCTGTGATACAATATACCAGGGCTATTTATAGATCAGAGCGGTTTGTCTAACGGTCGCTGGCCCCGGTTTCCATGGTTACCAAAGCCTCTTATACACAGTGATGGCCACTGGGGGGGAGCACAGACACACCATGTACTGATTTATAATAGCGGAATATGATGGGGCAGTTTTGATGCTATTCAGCATTCCTACGCATTTTCTCCAGGAAATGCTTTTTCTAGTTATTAATATTATTATTATTATAGCCAAATTTACCACCCTAACTCCTCCCACAGCTTTTACACTACATAGACAGTAATATACTGAAACGTGCGGATTGTTCCCGATTGGTGTGTCACTTTCGTTACGTATTCTGACGGATCGCCTAAGCTGACGGGACACCGGAATTGTGTCAATATGTGCCCGTATTCCGTCAGATTAGGTGACTCGTCAGAATGTGTAACGGAAGTGACGGTCCATCGCCGCCATCTTGCTACACCCCGCACTCGTCAATAGTACAGATACAGGGAGAAGGGGGTAAGTGGACATCTTGTTACACCCACAGAGTTTTGCATTTTACACTTATTTTTTTTACAGTAAAATGAGTTTATATAGTGAAATACAGGACTCGGAACTCCATCTGTTTAGATGTTGAATTTTAAAAGCAGCGGCAAGCCTGCTGATCCCACAGGTTTGTTAATCTGACAGAACACCGCTGCTTTTACAATTCAACATCTAAACATTTACACAGAGTTCTAAGTCCTGTATTTCACTATATAAACTCAGTTTACTGTTAAAAAAAAGTGTAAAATGCAAAACTTTGGTTGGTGTAACAAGATGTCTGCTTGCCCCTTCTCAGTGTACCCTTACTGTGGAGGAGTGCGGGGTGTACCAAGATGGTGGTGACAAAACGTCACTTCCGTTACACATTCTGACGGCTTGCCAAATCCGACAGAACAGCCTGTCGCGTCACATATGGCGACACATCACATTTGGCTACCCGCTGGACTGCCCATGCTCGACTACGCCATATGCGTTCCAACACTGTTGTAAGACACCACTTTGCCACAAGGCCCCTCGCAGGCTCGCTTCGCTCGGTATAATTATAATCTCCACAAAATTCTGCGCAAGCGCAGATCGCCACAGTGTTGGAACGCAAAAAGTGCCCGCGCATGTGCAGAACAGAAGGGTGCTCCAGCTGAGTTGCCGAGTAGCTGGAGTGACGTCCCATAGCACATGCGCACGCCATAGAAGGTTCCGGAGTGCGTTACACACAGAGTGCGGGGTTCTGGAGTGCGTTACACACAGAGTGCGGGGTTCCGGAGTGCGTTACACACAGAGTGCGGGGTTCTGGAGTGCGTTACACACAGAGTGCGGGGTTCTGGAATGCGTTACACACAGAGTGCGGGGTTCTGGAATGCGTTCCACACAGAGTGCGGGGTTCCGGAGTGCGTTACACACAGAGTGCGGGGTTCTGGAATGCGTTACACACAGAGTGCGGGGTTCTGGAATGCGTTCCACACAGAGTGCGGGGTTCCGGAGTGCGTTACACACAGAGTGCGGGGTTCCGGAGTGCGTTACACACAGAGTGCGGGGTTCCGGAGTGCGTTACACACAGAGTGCGGGGTTCTGGAATGCGTTCCACACAGAGTGCGGGGTTCCAGAGTGCGTTACACACATTGTGCAGGGGTTCATGAGAAAATGCTTTCAAAACATTTAATAATATAATACTAAAGCAGAACTCCGAGCAAGACAGTTTCAAATGGAATAGGAAAGGTTTAGCACCTCAGTTTGGTTACTGATGTCAGCGACTCCACTGGAGGGATTCTGCTCACTTCCTCTCTTGCTGAGATGATAGGAAGTGAGGAGGAACTATCCCAGTCAGGACATAGAAAAAAATGAAACCTTGGAAAGATTTGAACCCTCTCCCCACTCCATCCAAATCTAAAGAAAAACATTTTGAGAAGCGTTCTAATTTAAAATTTGTACTTAACTTTACTGTCTTTATTTTTCTTTATAGATTCAAAAGCATAAAAAAAAGCAAATTCAGATAAAGAAAACCAATCAGCAATGAGCAGAGAAGTGGACAAAGACGAGAGGAGGGGGAATCAAGGGAGAGAGGAAGACCGGATCCGAGGGGTATGTTAATCTAACAGAACACCGCTGCTTTTACAATTCAACATCTAAACATTTACATGGAGTTCTAAGGCCTGTGTTTCACCGGTGGGAGTAACAAGATGTCCGCTTGCCCCCTTCTCAGTGTACCCTTACTGTGGAGGAGTGCGGGGTGTACCAAGTTGGCGGACGACAAAACGTCACTTCCGTTACACATTCTGACGGGTCGCCAAAGCTGACGGAACACCCGCCATCAAAAAGTGCCCACGCATGTGCGGAACAGAAGGGTGCTCCAGCTGAGTTGCCGAGCAGCTGGAGTGACGTCCCATAGCACATGCGCACGCTGTAGGAGCCTTTTTTCGACGGGCAATACTATTTCTTGGCCAGAATTTAATGCTATGCAAACAGCAGAGGGACACCGTATTTGGCATATTGTGCCTCGCTGTTGTGCCACGGATTTACAGTGAGGCACAATATGACATGTACGGTGTCCCTCCGCATTTTGCATAACTTTCAATTGTGCCCCTGAAATGGCATCGCCCGTCTAAAAAACCTCCTGCAATATGCGCATGGTGACGTCACTCCAGCTGATCGGTAACGCAGCTGGAGTGCCCTTCCATTCTGCGCATGCGCGGACACTTTTTGACGGCGGGCACATATCGACAGAACACTGGCCCTGAGTGCTATACATGGGAGAATTGGGGGAGGAGTCACACAAGACTGATAGAAGGCGGGTCATTTATTTCACGCACTGCAATCTCACCCTACTTATTTGAATGGGCTAGAAGCACGCCGAACAGCACCAGAAGTAGTGCACCAAAGACGCACAGCAACCGGATCACATGGTACTTCTATACCGTGCGATCCGGTGCAGGAAAACGCATTGCGTTTGTGACCTGTGTTTGGGGGGGCACACACTGACACCCGCTGCAGATGACGTTTTGAACGCAGTGCTGGAAATGTGGGATTCTCGCACTGCGTTCTGCTGGGAACCGGCCAATAAAAGCAGCCGGACTCACACAATGCAAAGTCATTATCCATACATAACCATTAACAACGTTTAGTTGCAGATAGTTTAGGAAAAGAGGGAAAGCGCTGTGTCCGTTATCTGCAGCTAGACATGCGGTCAGAGCCATCTTTAATAGTGATTGGACCCTGGGCAAACATTTTCTTGGGCTCTCCTGAATCCACTTGTCAACTATTTTCAGGCAGTGTAGGCTCAAAGGGGCAGCTACTTTGGGCCCCACAACAATGACTGGGCCCAGGGCAGCAGCCCCTTTCCCCCCGCCCGCAGACCCCCCACAACCAACAGCCAGGGTTGTGTGGATGAGGCCCTTGTCCTCATCAACATGGGGACAAGATGCTTTGGAGGGACCCCAAAGCATCCTCCCAATGTTGAGGGCATGGGGCCTGGTACGGTTCAGGAGGGGGGCCGCTCTCTTGTCATCCCCTCTATTCCTGCGGCCTGCCAGGTTGCGTGCTCGGATAAGGGTCTGGTATGGATTTTAAGGAGGACCTCCACACCATTTTTTTTGGTACGGGGTTCCCCTTAAAATCCATGCCAGACCTGAAGGGCCTGGTATGGATTTTGAGGGGACCCCCACGCCATGTTTTTTTTTTGGCGTGGGGTTCCCCTTAATATCCATATCAGACCTGAAGGGCCTGGTATGCTCTTGGAGGGGAACCCATGCTGTTTTTTTTTAATTAAAGTCGCCTGGCCAAAGTTGTGTTGTAAGTCTCCCCAAGTCATGTTGTAGGTCGCGCTGGAAGTCGCGTTGCCCATGTGTGAATGGACTGTTAATGATAATGGCGTGCGCTATTCGCGGTGCGCCGGTATATTATGTGTTGCGCTTATTTGTGCGTCGGTTCATACGCTCAAGTAATAATTTATCTGGCGCACCAATTGTGGTATGAACCGGCGCAGCGCATTCATCTTAGTAAATCAGCCCCATTGTGCAGTGTTCCAGAGTACATTACACACAGAGTGCAGGGTTCCAAAGTGCGTTACACACATTGTGCAGGGGTTCATGAGAAAATGCTTTCAAAACATTTAATAATATAATACTAAAGCAGAACTCCGAGCAAGACAGTTTCAAATGGAATAGGAAAGGTTTAGCACCTCAGTTTGGTTACTGATGTCAGCGACTCCACTGGAGGGATTCTGCTCACTTCCTCTCTTGCTGAGATGATAGGAAGTGAGGAGGAACTATCCCAGTCAGGACATAAAAAAAAATGAAACCTTGAAGGATTTGAACCCTCTCCCCACTCCATCCAAATCTAAAGAAAAACATTTTGAGCAGCGTTCTAATTTACAATTTGTACTTAACTTTACTGTCTTTATTTTTCTTTATAGATTCAAATATCAGCACAGGAGGAGAAGAAGAGGAGAAAGAAACAGTGGGAGGAACAGCAGAAGAAAGATTTGGAGGATAAAAGGAAAGCAGTGGCAGCAATACGAGAGGGGAGACAAAAGATGAAGAGAGAGATAGAGAAGGATAAAGAAGAAAAGCAGAAAATAAGAGAGGAGATGACCCAGGAGAAGATAAATCGAAAGAGAGAGAAAATACTGAAGGAGAAAGAAGAGGAAGAGAGGAGAATGAAAGACAAGATGAATAGAGAGGAGATGGAAAAGAAACAGAAGATACACTTCAAAAGTTATGGGTATAGCAAGCAAAAAAAGACTAACACACCAGTTAGGAAAACGTGCAAAACAAGATCACAGCCAAAAATACAGAAGACGTATGGGACCCTTGAAGTAGAGCGGTATCTTTTAGAACTTCAGAAACAGCGGGCCCTTGAAGAAAGTGAAAAACAGCGGGCCCTTGAAGAAAGTGAAAAACAGCGGGCCATTGAAGAAAGTGAAAAACAGCGGGCCCTTGAAGAAAGTGAAAAACAGCGGGCCATTGAAGAAAGTGAAAAACATCGGGCCATTGAAGAAAGTGAAAAACAGCGGGCCATTGAAGAAAGTGAAAAACAGCGGGCCCTTGAAGAAAGTGAAAAACAGCGGGCCATTGAAGAAAGTGAAAAACATCGGGCCATTGAAGAAAGTGAAAAACAGCGGGCCATTGAAGAAAGTGAAAAACAGCGGGCCATTGAAGAAAGTGAAAAACAGCGGGCCCTTGAAGAAAGTGAAAAACAGCGGGCCATTGAAGAAAGTGAAAAACATCGGGCCATTGAAGAAAGTGAAAAACAGCGGGCCATTGAAGAAATTGAAAAACAGCGGGCTCTTGAAGAAACTGAAAAAGAGCGGGCCCTTGAACTACGGGCCCTTCAACAGTGGTCCCTTGAAAGATGGCAGGCCCATAAAAAACAGCAGGTCCTTGAAATTGAGCGGGCCCTTCAACAGTGGGCCCTTGAAAGACAGCAGGCCCTTGAAAGACAGCAGGCCATTAAAGCACAGCAAGTTCTTGAAAATAAGCGGGCCCTTGAACAGCTAGCCCTTGAAAGACAGCAGGCCCTTGAAGAACAGTGGGAGCAGGCCCTTAAAAAACAGTGGGAGCTGGCCTTTAAAAAACGGCAGGCTCTTGCAAAACAGTTGGCTATTGAAAATAACTCGGCCCTTGAACAACTGGCTCTTGAAAAACAGCAGGCCCTTGAAGAAAAGCAGACCCTTGGAGAACAGTGGGAGCAAGCCTTTAAAAAACGGAAGGCCCTTGAAGAAGAACTGGCTCTTGAAGAACGGCGGGCTCTTGAAGAATGGAAGGCTCTTATAGAACGGCAGGCTCTTGAAAATCGTACGGCTCTAGGAAAATGGAAGGCTCTTGGGAAACAACAGGCTCTTGAAAAACAGCAGGCCCATGAACAACAGTGGGCCCTTGTAATACAGCAGGCCCTTAAAATACAGCGGGCAATTGAAGAACAGTGGGCCCTTAAAATACAGTGGGCCCTTGAGGAACTGCGGGCCCTTGAAGAACTGCGGGCCCTTGAGGAACAGCGGGCCCTTGAAGAACAGCGGACCCTTGGAGAACAGCTGGCCCTTGAAATACAGCGTGTTCTTGAAAAACTGCGGGCTCTTGTACAACAGCGGGACCTTGAAATACAGTGGGCCCTTAAAGAACTGCGGGCTCTTGTAGAACAGCGGGCCCTTGAAGAACAGCAGGCTCTTGAAGAACAGCAGGCTCTAAAAAAACGGAAGACCCATGAAGAACAGCAAAACGTTGAAATACAGCGGGCCCTTAAACAACTGCGGGCTCTTGTAGAACAGCGGGCCCTTGGAGAACCGCAGGCTCTTGAAAAACGGCAGACCCATCAAGAACAGCAAAACTTTGAAATAGAGAAGGCCCTTGAAGAACTGCGGGCTCTTGTAGAACAGCGGGCCCTTGAAGAACATCCGTCTCTTGAAGAACAGCAGGCTCTTGAAAAACAGCAGGCTCAAAAAAAACGGCAGACCCATGAAGAACAGTGCGACCTGGAAATACAGCGGGCCCTTAAAGAACTGCGGGCTCTTGTAGAACAGCGGGCCCTTGAAGAACCTCAGGCTCTTGAAAAAGATCAGGATCTTGAAAAACAGCAACAGTGGGCAATTGACGAACAGCAGGACCTTGAAGAACTGTGGGCTCTTGTAGAACAGTGGGCCCTTGAAAAACAGCGGGCGAAAGCCACACATGGCTTAGGGCTTAACATCAAGAAGACCACTGTGGATATCCCCATAGTAAGTATCCTGTTATATGGCTTGGTTACTTATAGTTAATTAGGTTGAAGAAAGTCACATGTCTATAAAGTACATTCACCTGAGGGAAAAGAGTGTCAATAAAAAAACACACTAGACAGGTTCTTAAAGTAATAGATAGATGTCCTTTTACTTACCTGTTTTATTTATTTTTTCTTAGACACAGGAAGAACGACCGACTGAGGGAAAGAAGGTAGAAAATGAAGAAATTACAGAGGACGAGGTGCGGCCAAGTAACCGAAACAAGAAATGGAAAAAATGGCTGAAATTAGATAAGATGTTGGCAAAGAAGGGCAAGAAAGCAAGAAGAGAAGAAGAAAAGCCGGAAGAAGAAGAAAAGATGGAAGAAGAAGAGAATGGGGAAGAGTCAAGGGAACCATCTATCTGCGAAACCAGATTATTCTGGTTCCCCCCAGAAGGAAAAAAGAAAAAGGGCAATCTGAATCTTGGAGTGTCACGGAACTATAAAAGTCCTTATTCTTTGTCTACAAAGATACCGCCAACTGGCCCTTGCTGCGGATTTGTGTGCAATAGAATTGACAAATGTTGTGCTGCAGGCTGCTTCTACATTTGCCCTTGCTGTGGTAAATATGTTTGGAAAAAGCTAAAGCGGGGATGCTGGAGTCTGATGAAAAAGGTAAGTACTCTATAATACTATACTACTTAGGTAGTTATATAGCCACTATAAGAGCCGCTAATGTATATATATATGTTTGGGGTTTCAAGTGATATGCCGGGGTGATGCCTGCAGCTGCACGTAGCAGGCCGACCTCCTCTATAGAAAACTTCCTGATAAAAATTGGCATTTTTGGGGAAACACATAGATCATAAATGACATAAAGTCCTAAACTGAGAAGTATTGCAGAAGTGACAGGATATGATGTAGCTGAAAGGTGATACTCCTGTGTTATATCCACTAATAAATCCTTTTCTTTATTACAGTATGCCTTTGGCTGCATCTTGAAATGCTTCTACATGAAAAAGTCAGAAGAATCAGATGAATCAGAAGAATCAGATGAGTCAGAAGAATCAGATGAGTCAGAAGAATCAGATCAGGGAGAGGGGGGGAGGGAACTAGAGAGGGGGGAGGGAACTAGAGAGAGGGGAGGGAACTAGAGAGGGGGGAGGGAACTAGAGGGGGGAGGGAACTAGAGAGGGGGGAGGGAACTAGAGGGGGGGGAGGGGGGGGAACTAGAGGGGGGGGGAACTAGAGAGAGAGAGGGGGAGGGAACTAGAGAGGGGGGAGGGAACTAGAGAGGGGGGAGGGAGAGGGGGGAGGGAACTAGAGGGGGGGGACTAGAGAGGGGGAGGGAACTAGAGGGGGGAGGGAACTAGAGAGGGGGAGGGAACTAGAGAGGGGGGAGGGAACTAGAGGGGGGAGGGAACTAGAGGAGGGAACTAGAGAGGGGGGAGGGAACTAGAGAGGGGGGAGGGAACTAGAGGGGGAGGGGGAGGGGGGAACTAGAGAGGGGGGAGGGAACTAGAGGGGGGAGGGAACTAGAGAGGGGGGAGGGAACTAGAGAGGGGGGAGGGAACTAGAGGGGGGAGGGAACTAGAGAGAGGGGGAGGGAACTAGAGAGGGGGGAGGGAACTAGAGAGGGGGGGGGAACTAGAGGGGGGGCAGGGAGATAGAGGGAGGCAGGGAGAGAGAGGGGGGGCAGGGGATAGAGAAGGGGCAGGGAGAGAGAGAGGGGACAGGGGTATATAGAGTCTTACTGTTATACTGTAATGTTACTTTGTTTTAATGTTAACCATAATTTGCTTAGCAGGTATGCCATTCAGTTGCAGCGCGGATTTATTTATCTTGACAGCAACAGCGTTTGCTCCCACGATACATAAAGCCACGACTCCAACGCTGTAGGAGGTGATTTCACCACCACAGTTAAAAAAAAAAAAAGAGCATATATGCCGAAGCATGGGGGCAGCAGGGGCGGAGGAGCGATTGGCTCCTAATGCCACGTACATACAGTCGAAATTCCGACGGAGGCTTGCCCGTGTAAAAGTCCGACCATGTGTACGTGGCATAACTTTTTTGCGGGAGGATGCCCCCATGCTTCGGCATATATATATTTTAGGAACCGGTTGCGTTAAAAAAATGTTTTATTTTTTACTATGTTTTTTTTTGGTATTTGCTTTGCAGGTATGGTATGGCAAGGTCTTACTGTTATACTGTAATGTTACTTTGTTTTAATGTTAACCATAATTTGCTTAGCAGGTACGCCATTCAGTTGCAGCGCGGATTTATTTATCTTGACAGCAACAGCGTTTGCTCCCACGATACATAAAGCCACGACTCCAACGCTGTAGGAGGTGATTTCACCACCACAGTTAAATAAAAAAAAGAGCATATATGCCGAAGCATGGGGGCAGCAGAGGGCGGAGGAGCGATTGGCTCCTAATGCCACGTACATACAGTCGAAATTCCGACGGAGGCTTGCCCGTGTAAAAGTCCGACCATGTGTACGTGGCATAACTTTTTTGCGGGAGGATGCCCCCATGCTTCGGCATATATATATTTTAGGAACCGGTTGCGTTAAAAAAATGTTTTATTTTTTACTATGTTTTTTTTTGGTATTTGCTTTGCAGGTATGGTATGGCAAGGTCTTACTGTTATACTGTAATGTTACTTTGTTTTAATGTTAACCATAATTTGCTTAGCAGGTATGCCATTCAGTTGCAGCGCGGATTTATTTATCTTGACAGCAACAGCGTTTGCTCCCACGATACATAAAGCCACGACTCCAACGCTGTAGGAGGTGATTTCACCACCAGAGTTAAAAAAAAAAAGAGCATATTATGCCGAAGCATGGGGGCAGCAGGGGCGGAGGAGCGATTGGCTCCTAATGCCACGTACATACAGTCGAAATTCCGACGGAGGCTTGCCCGTGTAAAAGTCCGACCATGTGTACGTGGCATAACTTTTTTGCGGGAGGATGCCCCCATGCTTCGGCATATATATATTTTAGGAACCGGTTGCGTTAAAAAAATGTTTTATTTTTTACTATGTTTTTTTTTGGTATTTGCTTTGCAGGTATGGTATGGCAAGGTCTTACTGTTATACTGTAATGTTACTTTGTTTTAATGTTAACCATAATTTGCTTAGCAGGTATGCCATTCAGTTGCAGCGCGGATTTATTTATCTTGACAGCCACAGCGTTTGCTCCCACGATACATAAAGCCGCGACTCCAACGCTGTAGGAGGTGATTTCACCACCACAGTTAAAAAAAAAAAAAGAGCATATATGCCGAAGCATGGGGGCAGCAGGGGCGGAGGAGCGATTGGCTCCTAATGCCACGTACATACAGTCGAAATTCCGACGGAGGCTTGCCCGTGTAAAAGTCCGACCATGTGTACGTGGCATAACTTTTTTGCGGGAGGATGCCCCCATGCTTCGGCATATATATATTTTAGGAACCGGTTGCGTTAAAAAAATGTTTTATTTTTTACTATGTTTTTTTTTGGTATTTGCTTTGCAGGTATGGTATGGCAAGGTCTTACTGTTATACTGTAATGTTACTTTGTTTTAATGTTAACCATAATTTGCTTAGCAGGTATGCCATTCAGTTGCAGCGCGGATTTATTTATCTTGACAGCCACAGCGTTTGCTCCCACGATACATAAAGCCGCGACTCCAACGCTGTAGGAGGTGATTTCACCACCACAGTTAAAAAAAAAAAAGAGCATATATGCCCGAAGCATGGGGGCAGCAGGGGCGGAGGAGCGATTGGCTCCTAATGCCACGTACATACAGTCGAAATTCCGACGGAGGCTTGCCCGTGTAAAAGTCCGACCATGTGTACGTGGCATAACTTTTTTGCGGGAGGATGCCCCATGCTTCGGCATATATATATTTTAGGAACCGGTTGCGTTAAAAAAATGTTTTATTTTTTACTATGTTTTTTTTTGGTATTTGCTTTGCAGGTATGGTATGGTAAGGTCTTACTGTTATACTGTAATGTTACTTTGTTTTAATGTTAACCATAATTTGCTTAGCAGGTACGCCATTCAGTTGCAGCGCGGATTTATTTATCTTGACAGCAACAGCGTTTGCTCCCACGATACATAAAGCCACGACTCCAACGCTGTAGGAGGTGATTTCACCACCACAGTTAAATAAAAAAAAGAGCATATATGCCGAAGCATGGGGGCAGCAGAGGGCGGAGGAGCGATTGGCTCCTAATGCCACGTACATACAGTCGAAATTCCGACGGAGGCTTGCCCGTGTAAAAGTCCGACCATGTGTACGTGGCATAACTTTTTTGCGGGAGATTGCCCCCATGCTTCGGCATATATATATTTTAGGAACCGGTTGCGTTAAAAAAATTTTTATTTTTTACTATGTTTTTTTTTGGTATTTGCTTTGCAGGTATGGTATGGTAAGGTCTTACTGTTATACTGTAATGTTACTTTGTTTTAATGTTAACCATAATTTGCTTAGCAGGTACGCCATTCAGTTGCAGCGCGGATTTATTTATCTTGACAGCAACAGCGTTTGCTCCCACGATACATAAAGCCACGACTCCAACGCTGTAGGAGGTGATTTCACCACCACAGTTAAATAAAAAAAAGAGCATATATGCCGAAGCATGGGGGCAGCAGAGGGCGGAGGAGCGATTGGCTCCTAATGCCACGTACATACAGTCGAAATTCCGACGGAGGCTTGCCCGTGTAAAAGTCCGACCATGTGTACGTGGCATAACTTTTTTGCGGGAGGATGCCCCCATGCTTCGGCATATATATATTTTAGGAACCGGTTGCGTTAAAAAAATGTTTTATTTTTTACTATGTTTTTTTTTGGGTATTTGCTTTGCAGGTATGGTATGGCAAGGTCTTACTGTTATACTGTAATGTTACTTTGTTTTAATGTTAACCATAATTTGCTTAGCAGGTATGCCATTCAGTTGCAGCGCGGATTTATTTATCTTGACAGCAACAGCGTTTGCTCCCACGATACATAAAGCCGCGACTCCAACGCTGTAGGAGGTGATTTCACCACCACAGTTTAAAAAAAAAGAGCATATATGCTGAAGCATGGGGGCAGCAGGGGCGGAGGAGCGATTGGCTCCTAATGCCACGTACATACGGTCGAAATTCCGATAGAGGCTTGCCCGTGGAAAAGTCAGACCGTGTGTACGCGGCATAACTTTTGCGGGATGATGCCCCCATGCTTTGGCATATATAAATGGTGCATGTATGCCCATCATTAGAAGTGGGTGGATGAAGGGAGGTATTCTAATGGTGGGCATACCCACCGATCAATCTCTCTTTTTCGTTCAGCCAAGAGGCTGCATGAAAAAAAAAGGTTACAATATATGTCCAGTATGTTGCTGGACTTTGAATGGTTATACCAAAATGATGCCTGCAGGTTTAGGTATCATCCTGGTATCATTCTTTTCAGCCAGTGATCGGCTTTCATGTAAAAACAATTCTAGCGTTAAATTAGCC